>JXTB01000021.1:203640-325745 GCA_002914805.1 Parasponia andersonii | reverse complement strand
AAATTTATTGTTGATAAAACCTCCATCAACATATATATATGCGGACTATCCATTTGGGAGATTTTTATGTATATATGCATGTATTGATCGGCGGGAAAGAAAAGAGAAGGGAACAAGAAAACAAAAGAAGAGTAGTGCATGCAAAAAAATTTCCCCCCATACATTATGAGTAAGGAGAAAGAAAACTTATTTAGTAACGAGTGAAATTGAATTTACAAAAATATGTCTGCCTAGTAGTTTTAAAAAATTAATAAATATCGTAAATAATAATTTTTTAAAATAAACTAATTTTTATATATCAAATAATAATAAAACAAACACACTTTTCTTTTCATTTCATGTATTTTCTCTGTGTCTTATTTTTTTTTCATGCATTTTATTACCACCAAGCTTTGACTACGACTGTAATGCCACTCTTTTTTTAGAATAGTTATTTTTCAAGGGAAACAAGTTGGCTTTGTCTAACAGATTACTCGCCATATAGGTTTGGTATCTATTGTTCTTACAATGCACGTTTATGAGAATTCAAGAAGATGTAGCAGAACAATCTCATGAATGAATATGATTGACTGGGGACTCATGAAATGACATTGGCTGAGCTAGGATCAAATACGTACCATAGTTTCATTTATTATTCGTAAGAGTTAGGAGTTTGGTGAATTAATAGCCAACTAGCGTTGTTATCTATTCTTTCAGCAGAAATTTCATTTCATTCAATTAGTACATCAGCAAAATCCATGTGAGATATTAAGAATATAATTTTTCAGATTATGACAAATAACAATTGAAAAAAAAATATACAAAAGATCATTATAATAATAACAATAAAGCGATAAAATCCACTTCAATCACATTTGTGTCATATGATCACGGTGGATTCAAAGTAGATATAAATACAAATTATTTTGTCATTAAATAAATTATTTAAAATTAATAAATAAACTTGAGCTCTTTATGTATGTTAAAAGTATGATAAATATATTGAATAACTTAGCCAACTGCGGCTAGTTCAATTGGTGCAAAACTAATGAGGTATACGTGAGTGTGTGCAAAAAGAATGGTTCGAGTCTTGATAGAGTAAAAAAATTATATTTAATAAAGTTTTCTTATTCGGTCAAGGTTCACAAATATATATATATATATATATATATATATATATATATATATATATATATATATATATATATATATATATATTTAACTTATTCATAAGTATTATTTTGTCCAATTAAAATTTATCATGTATATATTTTTATATTAAATAATGGGTATTTATTTTTTTTTTCAACTATCAAAATTATGGTGGTTGTTAGATTATGATCTAACGGTTAAAAAAAATACCGTAACTGAATTGGGAACTATATATAATATATAGCGAATAATTTTCCTTAATTGCATATAAATTTACTAGTATTGGTTTACTAAGTTGAAATAGATCAATTATGAGAATTAATAACTTTAGAACAAGTATTGGGCTTATTAACTCTCAAGGGCATCGATTTTACTAAACTCTCAATCCTGACCTAATTACAATTTCCAATTAATTTATTATACACCATTTGAGTTGCTAATGGGTGTATTCTCAGTAATGTGGCAGGAGTGACATTTATATACAATGAAACTTGTATACAAATAACATAGAATCCTTACAACATATGAATTTGACAGGATTTTAGAATTTGATAACAGAATTATTTGGCCAAAGTATGTGTACATATTTAGTTAATGTGTTGAATATGATCATTAGAAAAATCCAATGAAATTCAACAAATGGAATTTAATAAAACTGATTAGATAGTTGAGATTTTCAATTTAAATTATGATGCTACAAAGGGTTAAATATGTAATTAGGTTGACTTCAAAAGTAGACTATAGAATTCTCTAGCCATTTTAGGTTGATGTATCTAATTAATATGTTGATCATTTAAGAATTCTAATACGAGTCAACAAACAAAATATAATCAAAATTAATTGAATGTTTGAAATATTAATTTATAATATAATATGGTATAAAGAATTAAAAAGTAGTGAAATCATTGTGGTATAGGCCCAATTCATAATGCAAGATTGTCTGAGATAACAATAATTGTCGATTATATTCATCTATTAAGCATCAATCTTATTTTCGAGATAACAAACATATGATTACCTAATTGTAATAAAGCTTCTTGAGTGTAGTATAATAAAGTTTTCAAAATTAACAAATCAAGTTGATCAAAGTGTACAAGTGGCATTATTCAAATGATCAGAATAGAAGATAAAGATTAGGTTTATTCCTTTACTTTTGCATTTAAAGTAATTGCCTATAGCATAATCCTTGATCTTATAGCTTGGCCCAAAATTTTCGTACAGCGGTTTTAAACTTCTTTTGATTCTTCTTTTTATGTGGACTTTGGGTTTTCAGAAATACAAAATGATCTTTCTGAACTTGAGTTTATTTAAAACCGTTTGGAAAAGATCTTTTAAATGAAGTACCTCGCAGTTTTTGAAAAGAATTGGACCTATGCATATTAGTGAAGGTCCGGTCAATCCAATCGGCAGTTGGTGAAACGGTCAGATGGTAAAAAAAAAAAATTAACTGTTTTGACTTCTCACACTTTTTACTTAATTCTACTTAATTCTAACAGCTAGTAAGCTGGGCAACCGAAAATATTACGGTCGACTAAATTTTGATAGAGAATAATTTAATGGTTCAAAAATTTAGTTTTTGCGAAAAATTATAAATAGAAGCACATTTAACCTAGTAGTTCATTTATTTATTTATTTGTTTTTACTTTTCTTCTTATTTAATTTATTTATTTAGTTATTAAAACACTATCTTTTGGAGATGTTTAAATAAAAAAAATAGAAAGAATATTTATTTAACTCTATAAAAATGAAAAGGCCATTTAACCTCTATCCATTGAGGGTCTTATGACGGTGTTAGCTTTGGGTTGGGGCAAAAGAAAAGTGGCGTTGCCATTTGATAACACAAAGACAAAGGTGAAGTATGGCAAATTACCGAGTGCCAAAATTGGAGAGCAAAATGATCATGACTAATTTAATGTTATTTTTTAAAAAAAAATTTTGTATAAAAAAATATATTATAAACACATATTATTTAATTTTTTATTTTTACTTTTTATTATAAAAAAAAATATAAATACTCATTATTTAAATTTTTTTCCTTTATTTTTACCGTGAAAAAACATTCTTTATAAATTTTAATTAAACAAGCTTAAAAAAAACTTAATGAACTATGCCCATAGTGAACACAGAAGTCTAGGCTCAAATTATGGACATAAAACTTTTTCGGCGTCTACTCTCGAAGCGTGACAATCATCAAAACGCTAAGTTAAACCTGTTTGGTTGTCGTTTTCTTTTTCTTTCTTTTTGTTTTTTTTTTTTTTACCCCTACACACTTCACACAAACAAGTCTGAAGTTTCCTTTCCTACTTGTTGATGATGCTCCCTTTACACGCGCGTCATCTTCGCGCGTGGGCGATTCCCTGTCCTCATTACCTGCAAAAAAAAAAAGAAAAAAAAAAAGGATTGAATTGGCAGTTGACGTTTGAGCCAATCCAATTCGCCGTAAAGTCCAAAAAGTCCTCATCTTCTAGAAATCCACAACGTCGTCGTTTTCAGACCAATAAGTCCGACCCAGACCCAGCCGTTAAGAGCTGATCTAACCAAATTACATAACCATTTGACCCGAAAACCCGACCCGTTTCTCTGCAATTCGGATCTACCCCCGTTACTTCAGTCTTACGTTCTCTCGTCACCAACAACAGAACATGGCTAGTTATATTCGAGGAATTCGAGCTCAACTGTTGATGACCAATACCCATGACTCGAGATATTTTGGTATTAGTGGGGCAACCGTATTTGGAGGAGGTTCCATTTTGGGGGTCAAACCAAATCTCACAGTTCACTTCGGTGAAAGTGGTTGAGTATGACATGAAATGGGTTTTGCGGGTCGGTCAACGTCAACCCAGTTGTTGTGCAATTTTTCCCCTTTATAACGACGCCATTAAGGCTCTCTGAGAAAACGACAACTGGGTTTTTGACTGCGTTGGTATTAATCCCTCTTATCCGGGACGACGACAATTTCAAAGCTTCGTCTTTTACTGGGAGCTGCTTCGGATATTCTGGGACAAAAGGGCTCGTGGGCTTTTTAAAATTTGAGTGTTTTGGTTGCTTTGTTTTGGGTCAGAATTGGAATTTGGTTTCTCTCTTTGAATTGCACGTCAAGTGTTTGATCATTTGCATTTGTTGACTGAAGATGGGGAAGAAGCGTCTGATGGTGCCTGCAGAGGAGTTGGACTTGTCTACTGTCAAATATGAGCATGAAGAAATTAAAGGTGGTTTTTCTTGATATTCCATTTCTGGGTTTTACATGTTTTTGGGTCTGTGTTGTTGTGAGGTTGACCTTTTGTTCTTGGCTATGAAATGTTCTAAGCTTTTCGCTGGAACTGAATTGGGTTTTATGCGGTGTTTGCAGCTCCTCATTTGACTGGGTTTGGGTTGAAGCTATTTGTTAGGATGATTGAAACACCCATGATAGGTTCCTTGATCATGTCTTTCTTGAAGAAGCAGAATAGGGTGGTTGAGGTAAAGCAACATGAGAATATTGTAAATCTGTTAGAAGGGACTAAAATATATGTTGGTTTAATTATTCTGTCTTGTAATTTGCAGTTGTTGCAGAACACTGCGATACCCGAAGATCCCATGTTCAAACCTGAATTTCCTTCCCAAGGTTTTCTTCAATACTACTTTTTGATTATTTCCCATCTAGATTGTTGGAAAATGGATTCTTTTTGGAGCTTTCTCTGTTCATTTGAATGCTTTTGGTGGGTTTATCTTTCTGGGAAAAAAATAAAAAGAAATCTACATAGATTTAAGAAATTCGTGTGACACATATGTTCATCTGTTGCGTTGTTGTTATTCTATCGAGAAAAGGTTGTTTGACAGTATGTAAGTAGAGAATAAAAAAAAGTTGCTGAAATGTCAAAATGAACATCAAACGTGGTCAAATTTCGTATTCCTTTGGTTGCGAAAGTATGATCTGGTTATCTGTTAATGACTGAATGATGGCATGTTTTAGAACCGGAACCGGCTGTTGTCACTCTTGATGAAGATGGGAAGCCTGAAGACAGAGTTTCATTAGCCTTGGAATGCCTTCCACATTATAATCATGCTGATTGTTGGAGCGGGGATACAAATCTTCCTTTCCGCTATTGGAAGATACGCGATTATGCACATGCTTATCGATCAGGGATTGCAACACCTTCTGTGGTAAGTTGATATCACTTCCATAAAATAGTCACTATTAAGTTGATATCACTTGCGTAAAATAATCAATGTTATCAGTTCTTTTGCTTCTGAGTTCCAATATCTTATGTATATAGGTTGTGGAGCATGTAATCTCAGTTCTTGAGGAGTTCAGTAGTAAGAAACCCCCAACACCTCTGTTGATTTCTTTTGATGCAGAGGAAGTCAGGAGGCAAGCTGCAGCTTCAACAAAAAGATTTGAGGAAGGTATTCTGGACTATATACTTATTTGCTTCTGCATCTTCTGTTTCCATTTCTGTTACATCTGAAAATTTTGAAAAGATGCTGCAGCACGTCACTGCTTGTACTCAGTAATACTAGCTTTCGTCCAAGCGCAAGCTACCATGTTAGTTGTTCTCAAATCTCACTTTTTTATAACATACTTTGATGGGATTAAAAGCCATGGGTATTAAGCCCCATTGGTAGTAAGTATTAGTGGTCAACAGAATTCCTGTTTTAGTAAGCTATGCCTTTAACCATTTAGAACAGAACTGTGTAATGTAGAAATTTGTTTGTATCATATATATATATATATATATATATATATATATATATATATACATATATATACATATATTTATTTGTAGAAAACTATGTGGACCAAGTTAACTCAAATTAATCTGCTTAGGAAACTATTGATTTTGATTCTGTAGGCAATCCACTCTCTATCTTGGATGGAATTTTTATGGCTATCAAGGACGATATAGACTGTTATCCTCATCCATCTAACGGTAATTATCTCCTTAATTTTTCTGTCTGAGGTTTTCTTTTCTTTCTTTGTTCAACTAATTAAAGCCAACTTTAACTAACATTCCATGGTGACAGGTGGAACAACATGGATGCATGAGGTTCGCTCTGTCAGCGAGGATGCAGTTTGTGTTTCAAAATTACGTAGATGTGGTGTGATTTTTGTAGGAAAGGCAAACATGCATGAAATGGGCATGGGTACAACTGGAAGTAACCCAAATTATGGGTAAGTTTATTTTTAGCACTTAAATATAAGATGTGAATATGAATTTTGTATGATAGGGAGATTTGCTGTGCCAATGCCATGACTATATTCTTTTTAGTCGCATGTTTATATCAATCTGGTTTTAAGACACAAAAGCGGAAGGGCTTGTAAATCTTGTGTGCTTATTATGATCTTTTCACTTTTGCACTATGATTTAGAGCTCAAGGAATAAATATTTTCTGATATTTTTGTTTCGTGCTTTGCTTGAATTTATCTATTTAGTCTTTACTGAGTTGAACTGTTTTACTTTGGATCAAGGACAACGAGAAATCCTCATGCGTTAGAAAGGTATACGGGTGGATCTTCCTCAGGTCCAGCAGCAATTGTAGCTTCTGGAATATGCTCTGCTGCACTTGGAACAGATGGCGGAGGTTATGAAAAATTACATGGAGGGGCTATTTAAAATTAGTATTACTGAATTAATTTTCTAGACTTAATTGAATGTAAAATGCAGGTTCGATCCGTATACCCTCTTCCCTTTGTGGTGTAGTGGGCTTGAAGACAACATATGCACGTGTAGACATGGAGGGGTAAGCTCTTTCAGTGTAAGGTCCAAATAAAATCAATATTTCAAGGGGGATCAGAGTCGTAACATTAACAGCATGTTTATTCATAAAATCCCATTACTTAACAAGCCTATAATTGTCAGCATACGCAATTCAAGCTATGGTGAAGGAAAAGATGTATCCACTTGGCACTTCATTTGATAATCACTTTAGTAATTCATTAGCACTGGCTAGCCAAAACGTGGGTATATTTGCACTTTTGTGTTGTCAATGCAATTTCTACTCTATTGAACTGAGATTGCCAGAAGCACACACTGTGTAAACTAAAACCTATGAGTGAGATCATGTATGGTCACTTCCATTTTTTTTCTTCTTTTTTTTTTTCAGTTTGAATTTGAGAAAAAGTAAATTTGAAAAGATGACTATCAGAATCTAGTTCAATTTGGAATCTACCGCTCATACTTAGTGTCGGCATAACCATAAAATCCTAGCACTATAATTAGCTCAAATACAAAGATTTGAGAACTCTCTGTTGGTAAATGGAATAATTTTTTTCTTAGTCTTCTTCTTCTTCTTTTTCCTTTTCAGTAGATGTCTATGATACTATAGCTAGAGTGTGGGGTAGGAATGCTTGAATTTATTTGTTCCTTTTCTTTTCGTCATAGCTCACTGTGTGGTGGTGGGACTGTGGAAATTATCGGACCAATCGCATCAACGGTGGAGGATGTCATTCTAGTGTAAGAAAGTCATCTATTAATTGTAATGTGAACTGCACAAATTTAATTGTTTGAGAATAGTTTTTTAAACCCCAATGTTATGTTTATTCTAATGTTAGCTTTTGAATGTTGCCTGATAACATAAAATGGTTAATAAACATTCAGTCCAAAGCAGTATTTAAGCTGTTGTGATTGAATTTATATCTTATCAGGTATTCGGCAATGTTGGGTTCCTCTCTTGTTGATAGATTGAGTTTGAAACCGGTAAAATTTCTTACATCTTATGGGCGATTACTAGCGAAGTTGGAAGTTGCAAAACAATGACCAAAATAACTGCATTCTCAATATTTTCTCACTTTGTTTTCATATTGGATATAGCACATTAATCCTTCTACTTTTTTTCTTTCTTTCTCCCCCCCCCCCCCCCCTCTTCGGTGTAGTCCCCACCGCGTGTGCCAAACTTGTTAGCATATGAGAGTTCAGATATTTTGGGATCCTTACGACTAGGAAAGTACACAGAGGTAAGTGGTAACCCTTCTATTGAAGCAGATTTGTTTCAGTTGTCCTCTTACATATGAATTTTCATGGCATAAACATTTAATAATTCTTACTTTTCTGCAGTGGTTTAATGATGTATATTCATCTAATATATCTGAAAAATGTGATGAGGTTCTTAATCTTTTGTCAAAAAGCTATAATTGTGAAGTAAGTCATCATCATACTTAGAAATACTTTCCACTTTCTTTTTTATTTCTATTTCAGAAAGATTTTGAATTTTGACGCGCGGTGCAATCTGTTACATATTCATAGGTGGTAGAAATTGTGGTGCCTGAGTTGCATGAGATGCGCACTGCTCATCTTGTTTCAATTGGATCTGAGTGTCTGCGTTCATTAAATCCAGATTGTGAAGACGGGTCTGTCCTTCGCCTTTTTTTTATTATTATTCTTTTAAAATTATTGCTTATGCAAAATTTATTTGCAATTTATTTCTTCTTCAGGAAACTTGAGAGATTGACATATGATACTCGTATCAGTATGGCTCTTTTTCGATCTTTTACTGCAGCGGACTATGTGGCAGCCCAGTGTCTTAGGTGAGGCAAAATCTGTGCAAATCACAAATCTTCCTGTGGGAAAATTTTTTGTATGACCTAATTATGATAGGAGCAATCTAAATAAAACAAGTTTTGATTTAGAAGCATCTAAATGTGTCGGATTCTAGACCCATGTCCTAGATTGCAGAGTAGTAGTTTCCCTCTAGACATTTTTCCTTTTTTATCTGATTCACATGTGTAGATGGTTCCAGGATGAGTAACATTGTTAATTATCCATAATTTCTAAATTCAAGTACCAATAGGAAACCTCTATAGTTGTTTATGGGTTTAGGATCTTTAAATTATGACTATGATTGTAAGATTCAGAAGAGACTTGGGATCTCTTGTGTAAAAAGCTAAGGTTAAAGAACAAAGAAGAGGTTGATAGGAAGAGAAATGGTTACTGGAAATAAATGGAAAGCAGTTAATTAGTAATGTTTTGGTTTTATCAAAGTGTATGTAAAAGCTGACGAAGTTTTCAGTGAAGTATATCGGTGTCTCAAAGAATTAAGGGAGGAATTAAGCAATGCTTTTAATGCTCTTTTCCTTCTAGATAAAAGTAAATCAAACTGTCTAATCTTATAACAACAATTAACTTAAGACCCAGTTAAGAGTCTAACTTCAAATAATTAGCTCGTCAGAATTTGTTAAGGACATTGGGTGCAGGATATTTGTGAAATTCCAGGTGTGCCCCTGAACATCGAAACAGCTAGAACTTTCAGACCCAATAGTAAATTTCTAAACTGATTTAAAATGTGTACTCTTAGCTACTCAGTCTTTTGAAATGAAGAATTGTCATCTTTATTGCCCCCACAAGGCTCCACATTATAGAACTTAAAATATAGAAATTCGGACTGTACTTTGAAAAGAGTAATTTTATTTCGTTTTTCTTGCTGCTTCAAACACATGGTTTGTGAATAGGTTCAAAATTCTTTTAATACTTTACTTGCCTCATAGAATCTTTGATTGTATGCTTGAGTTTTGTGGTTGTGCTTTCAAATTTTGTCTGATTTGATTCAGGAGAAGAATGATGTACCATCTCTTGGAGATATTCAAAAAGGTTGACTTCATAGTTACCCCAACAACTGGGTAAGTAAACTGCAACTGATAACAGAATTAATAACTGCATAAGTTAATGGATTGGAGTGTATGTTAACGTGCATTATTGTTTTCAACTTAAAAATTAAAATTCATACAATAATACAGCATTATCTATATGTATGTTTTGCAATTTCTGAACTTCGTGTGTAACAAAATTTGGTATAAAACTCTGAGCCTTTGCTGGTTGAGTCAAAGTTTCACAATGGTATCTCCAAACCAAATTTCCTTTGCTCTACTGTTTAGCACAGAACTTTTATTTGATGTTAGCATGCATTATATTTTATCCTTAACTTCATTCCTGTTTAGATATCACTCAAAAAGTTTTTATCTTCTGGAAAGTGAATTTTTTGTTTTGCTTCCTCTCCTATTAGCATTGTGCTAATGTCTACAGGTCTTTTTTTCATCCCCACAGGGCATAAACTTTCTATGGAATCTTAGTTTTACTTGTTTCCTCCTTTTGTGAAATTATAAATGAAATGACGTTCCTTTCCCTCCTTTGATGCATAACAGCATGACGGCACCCGTAATACCGCCTAGTGCTGTTGAAGATGGAGAGTCAGACATGCAAGTTACAGGTGTGCTGGTTTACGGTTTTGGTTGCAGCTTGAGAGAACTCTTTCTACTTTTAATAAACCCCATAAACAAAATTGCAGAATACTTACCTGTGGTTATCAATATGCAATGACTTGAAAATGATAATAAGCCAAACAAGAAAAGATACCTTGCAGGCTCCATGAATAATTTTGACTGAGACAATCCATGGGCTTCTATTAGCTGTTGTGGTTTTGAATTTTTACAGTTTTCTTACTGTTTTTGTACACTCTTATGCAGCTTCGATTTTTTAAAAATTTCTTTGTCCATTTGAAGAGAGTCATCTATATGACATTATTGTTAGAGAGAACCAAACAAGACTGTACGTTGCATCTTTTTGAGATATTCGAAAAGTGATGCATGGCTTTCTTATGTTCAGGTTACCTTATGCGGTTTGTCCTTGTTGCAAATCTTCTTGGACTTCCTGCCATTACAGTGCCTGTAAGTGATGTTCACTTTTCTCTAAAAACTATTTCTGAAATAGTCTACTTGTTTACAGCAGATAATTTATGTGAATCTTAGTAACGAAGTTGAGCAAAAGGCTCTTCCACTGTAATTTCCATTTGAAAACACGTCCAATCTTTCCCTACTTTCTAACTAACAAATGTTAGACTTCAAAACTTGTATGTAATTGAAAACAAAACTAATGCAGTTTATCTCTGGAAAATGAATGAGAAGCCCTCTGAAAATCCTCCTTTTATAAGGAGAATGTATAAGCAGTAATTGACGGATTTAAGAACATTGTTCTTGTTCTGAAACGATACATCAGGACACATGGATTCTGCTAAACTCGGGCTTCATGGTCAATCTACAACTACAGATTCTCACTATCACGCAGGAATGGGAAATTTCTCTTTTAACATTCTGGTCTTCAATAAAGCCTGACATCAGGCTCATTCTTATATTCTATTTCTGGATTTATGTGAACCTGCAATCAAAACTTGATGGTCATTACCTTCAAGGGATAATACACCATAGTTCACTGCCACAAGAATATTGATCAATATCTTATATTCTCAGGTGGGCTATGATAAACAAGGCCTTCCAATAGGTTTGCAACTGATCGGCCGTCCATGGGCTGAAGCTTCACTTTTGCGTTTGGCTTTTGCAGTGGAGGTATCAATTCTGATAACTTGTTACCTTAAAGTAAATTAAGAAATAAAATGTATATACAAACTAAAAAAGAGATTATCTTTTATTCATCTGAAAAAGGATCTCGTTTCGTGTTTTCAGGAACTCTGCCCACTGAAGAAGAAGCCTGTTTCATTTTATGATGTTTTACGCAGCTGACTGCTGCTCATTTTAACTTTCATTGCTTAATAATTGGATGATCTCATTCAAATGTTTGAAGGAATAAACTTCTGCCTCCTATGAGAGTCGGTCCATCTTAACTTAAGTGTTGGGAAACCCTTTTCTTTATACATTTAAAAGCTCATATCAGTAATTTACTTGACAGTTTCAGTTGGTTAATAAATATGCACCTTTCTAGTTTCTTCAACTGTTTTGTTTCTCATGGGGTAGTTCTCTAACCTAGTAAAATTGGGGTATTTAAAGCTTACGTGAAGACACTTCTTCAATGGAGTTTTCTTTTAACTAGTTGGCCTAATGAATTTCGATGAATTTCGGGGGGTTCTCAATACAGACTCTAGTTTCTTTTCTCATCAAGAGTTTCAAGGATGTTTTGTGAGACTACACTTGAAGCTCCTCTTTTTCTCCTTGTTTAAATATGGCCCCTTATGTGGTAATAACAAGTTTTGTTAATGTGTTGGTGTTGGGTTTGGGTGGGATTGAATAGAAAGGATTCCATTACTATGTTTGGTTGTTTTCTATGAATGGTACTAGCTATTTCAATGGATCACTTGATCGAATTGTCATCCCTAAATGACATGGGTGGAATAGCCCCATTAAATTTCTTGCCCATATCATAATATAATTTTGTACCATCAAATTAACTTTCTATCCAGTCTCCTGTCCTCTCCTTCCATCCCTCTCTCTCTATTTACTCTCCTCCTTGTCTTTCCACACTTTACCCCCCCCCCCCCCCTTTCCCCTCCTTTCCACTCCTTTTATCTCGTAACTTAATTCTATATTCATTCAAAAATTGCTGTGGTTTTGCATAACGTTCATTAATACTATTCCATTGTAAAGTCAATCTTTGAATTATAACAAAACAATTGAAGCACTTTTTTATTCCTTTACATTACCATCCCTTTCAACTTCGTTCCAACAAAACCATAGTGAGTTTGAAGTCAAACCATGCCCTTGTAAAATAAAACAATGTACAAGTCTGAAAGATCTTTAAGGTTATTTCAAAATTACTGCTGGTAATATATATTTTTTCCCCTTTTTTGAGTACGGAAATTTAGACTTCTTTTGTTACATAACACATTGTATGCAGCACGTTATACCATTCACAGTTTTATTTTCATGGCGATAACATAAGATTGAGATCATACATTCCATTCATAAATAAATTTTTTTAGAGGAAAGAGTAAACTGTAGAACGAAAAAACTAAGAAAATAAAGGTTGACGAAGTCTTTACTTGTTAAGTTAAAAACAACCATTTACATTAAAACCTAGATAAATGAATAACCTTGGTTAAATAATAAAATTTTTTGTTCCAGCTTGGGTCAGTGTTCCAAAATAATAAACGCTAAATGCATATGATATTATTTTTTATCTTAATTTCTTTAGGGTCAATCGAATGGATAACTTAGTAATTAAGTGAATACTTAAAGAAATAGCATATAAACATTTATAATATTAAGGATGTTTTTCTTATTGACTTCTATTTTTAGAATATTATATTCTTTTTCAAAATCCACATCTAAAATCATTTGTTTTTTTTCTTTTTTTTTTGGGTACCTAAATTGAACTTAGCTTCATCCTTAATTTTTTGGTTCTAATAGCAAAATGACTAAAACTTGGGCTCATTTTAAGTAAATGTCTATTTTTTAAATGTCATAGTAAAATGACAAGTATATTAGTTTCTATACTAAGTGTAAAATATGATATACCAACTATAAAAACTAGTATACTCAATATATACACTAAAGTTGGTAAATACATAAATATACCAACTGTAAAATATATATATATATATATATATATATATATATATATATACTTGATCATTTAACAGTAAAAAGAGAAAAATAGACATTTATTAAGACTAAGTGTAAAAAAAATGATACACACTCTAATTTTCCTTAAATTTTTTACAATAAATACAATATTAGTTGAGGATTGACTACCCAAGAATGGTGGTCAATTGGATTCTAAAGCTTTGTCGCAAAGTGTGTGAAACTATAAGCCATAGTTTTAAAACTTGTAAGGGAATATGGCAATAGCACTAAGCAAGCAATATATAAATACCTAATTAAATAATTTGCAAATAAGTAAAGAAGTGTGGATAGAAAAAATATAAATTCGATTTTACGAGGTTCAACAAATATGAAGATACTTTTCTGACTATAGGTAACTTGCATTGAGCATGCACAATCGGATCAATAATATGGGCTTGTAACAGAGTGAATTTTTCATAGAGCTCATCTGTAATAAATATGACTTCGACTTTATCACACCTAATCTCATATTGTTTGATCTTGGTATTGACATCACCCAACTTGTGTTATTTAGATTTTAATGACAATCTCATCTGCATAAATTATTTAGATAATGATACCAACCTCACTAACTTATAGATTGTTTTGACTTCAATGACAATCTCATCTAAATTAGGTTATTTTGATATCATTGACATTCTCATCTTAACTCAGTTTTTTAATAAAAAGAGTAAACACTCACTTACAAACTCTCCTTACAATAATATTTTATACAAGTTTGGTTTAAGAGTTTGAGAACAATATACTTAAATTCTCCAAATTTGGCTTAAATATGATTTGAAAGTTAATTGAAAGCTAATGCAGGCAAAAGAACTTTGAGCTATAATTGGATATTAATTTAAGTTTGTGCTGGAGGCTTAAATGCCATCAAATGATATATTTATAGACTTTTGTAAAATCTAGCTTTTACTAGTCATTATTAGCTCTCTATCTAAATAATGACTGGCTGAATTTATTTAAGCTCGATTCTTTGATTGTGTTTATATGCACCCAATTGAAGACTTGATCAACTTAAGTTAAGACTTCTATTTTAAACAATTTTGCAACCATTGGGATTTGTGCTCTATGAGCATTTTTTGTGATAACATTTTAAGTTCGGTTAAGGATAGAAAAATCGACGAAGTCGATGATATTTGGCCAAAATTTTGCTTCGGACAAGGTTTTGATATAAATATTAGTTGTAAGAAAAATTTGTTAGAATTTCGAGAAAAATTCCAAGAAATATCGGTATTGATATCAAAAATTTTGTTCATAAAATATGAAAATATCATAGAAATTTCAGGAATATGTCAGTAATTTCATAATATTTGTATGTTTTTAAAAAAATAATAAATAAATAATTTATTTTGGACATTTTTTCACATTGCTCAAAATAAGAAATGTAAAATATTGTTAAATATTTCAATTTTCTTGGATATATGAAGGAGTTTTTCAATTATAGTTAAGCATTACAATAATTATTGAAAATGACGTAATACATTAAGTCATTGTATATATTTCTACTCTATATCCTATTTTGGGTAAGAAAGCTAATTTGTTAGTAAATTACTAAATGATTTAGTATTTCTTAAAGCTTTATTAAGTGATCTATAATTTTAGCTAAATATTTGTGATTTTTTTCCAGAAATTTCTATCTATATTGATACTATCTGCAATATTTCCATTGATACAGATATTTTTGTCATTTAGCTTCAATTAAGATATTTGTGTTTTTATTTATTTCATTCAATATTTATAACATAAGAATATTTATATAAATTGTAAAACATTCCAATATTCTAAGGCTAAACCATTGAGGTGGTGGTGTAGTGATCAGGAAGTCGAGTCTAAATCTCCCAAGCATTCCATCTCAAGTTCAAAATCACGTAGCCCAACTTTCAGCCCCCGCTCCAATCAATGGGTTATGATGCATTGGGTGTAGAGACATGCAAAGAACTTAGTATGAATACTTTGAAAAGCCCAACCAGTGAGTTGAGTGGAGACTAGATCAGGTCCTTTCTACTCTCAGTGGTCCTCAGGATTGCTATCATGCCAAAGGGGTGGGGGAATAGAATGGGCATTGTGGGGCCCGTTCCTAGATCACGTGCCACGTGGACAATTGAGTGGCAGAACAGGTCACAAAGGGGGCACGCCATCCGACACATGCCCAGAGTAACCATTTAAAAGCCACACGAGTCGCATGCGATTCCGCATAGGCCCATGGGCCGAATCCATCCCAGACCCTGGACGGTTCGGTCCAATCCAGTTCTTGCCTCGGCAGCTGGGGGTCAGAAGCCTTGAGGGTCTTCTGTTAGAAGACCAGTGGAGGCAACACACTGCTCCAGACCCAGATAGGGCATTTAATATGATCCTGGGTAAGTGCGCACATTGGACAAACTGTCCTGACAGAACGGCAGTTTGTCAAAGCCCCGACAGGCTCGAGTCATAGGGGACAGCAGAAAGCAGGCTACGACGATGTAAGGGAAATCACAGTAATCACAGTCTGTGATCTCTAGAGTAAGTCATGATAAGTAAAGGTACTCGATCCTAGGATTGAGAGCCAGAAAAGCTCCCAGTTCCAAGATTATATATACGAGTCTTGCTTCCCCCTCAAAAAAAGGAGAAAAAAGATAGACATATACAGAGAAAATCTTTATCTTTGCTACTCAGACTCAGGGATAAACAACTAACTTAAGCATCGGAGAGTCTTTGCAGGTGGCCATCCCCGCCTTTTTGACCCGACCTGAAGTCAAAAGCACTCTGGGATAGCAAGGATACATGGATAGTTAGTAGATACAATGTCAGCAGTTCAGAGATACGTGGACAGCTGGTAAGAATCGCACCAACAGTTTGGCGCCATCTGTGGGAAACGTTGAGCTTGAGAGAAAGAGTAGGAACCTTACGATTGCGCTCTCTCCGAACAAAAAGCCATACAACGTCGGATGGCACCTTCAAGAATGACAACCAGGAGCACACGTCCCGACGCCGAAGAGAGCTCCTAGGAAGCACGACCAGGTCTGGAGCAAAAGCTAGACCAAATACTTGCCGTCCTGACAGAAGCAAACCGGAAGGCAGAAATGGCCCACGAGGCTGTCCTGAGTTTAAAAGATGAGGTCGCAGAAAATATGCAGAGATAACGCCCACCTCGAAGGTCTGCTGGCAAGCGAAGCCAGGAGCGGGTGAAGGGAAGGCTTTTACGAAGAGGTCCAACAAGAGTCTGGGGGCCAACCGCCGAGGGAAGTCCCCACTCCATCCAGATCGCAGATGCAGAGGGAGCAACAAAGTCAGACAAGTCCTTTCCAGACCGGAGCAGCGGTGGATAGAAGATACCAAGAAAGCCCAGAAGGTGTACTTCCCAACTGGAAACAAGAAATGATGGCGGAACTGAGTAAGAGGCTCAGAGCCCATCACAGCCAAAAACCCAATGATCTAGCAAAGCAAACCATACGAGAGATCAACCAGACGGCCTTCGCCGACTGGATTCAGCTGAAGCCTAAGCTGAAAGACTTCACAACTCTGACCTTTAGACCATTCGAGGGAAAGACTGACCCCCTCGATTACATATACCACTTTTAGTAGAAGATGGCCTTGGAAACCAGGGACGAGGCTGTGACCTGCAAAGTCTTCTCTGCCACCCTGGTGGAGCCAGCCCTGTTATGGTTCAGACAACTCTCAGAGAAGTCCATAAACGGGTTCGAATATTTCTATAAACTTTTCTTAAAGCAATACACGGGCACCCAGAGGCAGCAGAAAACCATGCGAGACCTTGACCAGTTGGAACAAACTGCGAACGAGTCTCTGAGAGAATACTTGTCACGTTTCCTGGAGGTGATGTCCCTAGTGCACAATACCGACTCGGCACAAGCCGCAAGCTCGTTCGTCAGGGGCCTGCAGCTAGGATCTATGCTATCGAACCATCTACTTTTGAATTTACCATACGACATGGCAGACGTCCATGCAAAGTTGAAAGGGGTATTTAGGGTACTGGAAAGCTACCAGAAAGTGTCCAAGGCCTCCACCGCGATAACAACAGCACCGGCGCAAACCTTGATTCCGCAAGGAATAAAGAGGCCTGCGCCAACTTAAGGACCAGCTCCGAAGCAGGGAGCCCCAACCCAAGGCAGTCAAGAAGGCGGCAAGAGGAGGAAGACGTCGAGGGACCCACTGCCGAAATACGAGCTCAGCACGCCGATCGATATGATCTACCTCCAGAATAGGGACAGAGGTATTTTCAAAGGCACGCCCAAGTCCGGTGTTCCTGAGCACCTGAAAAATAGGAATAGGTACTGCCAATTTCACAAAGAACACGACATGACACCATCAACTGCCGTAGCCTTTATGCGCAGGTTATGATGGCGATCCATACCGGCAAGTTGAAGCATTACGTGAAGACCGGTGGAAGCCAGTCGAAGGAGGACACCGCCAGGCCTGAAAAAGGAAAGTAGACCCAAGCCTCTGAGTCAGGAGAGTAGGCTCTGAGGATAGTGCCGACTATCGTAGGCAGACCAGAGCTGACCCAGGTTCGGGAGGAGATGCAAAAATGTCAAAAAAAGACCGAAGAAAGGGTGAAGCACCTGAGGGGGATGAGTCATTCCGTCAACCACCTGATGATGGGAGAAAGCTACACCTCAGCCGCCCCCATCGCCTTCACCCAGCAAGATTTGACCACGATGTGCCTACCCTACGATGACTGTTTGGTGATTAAGCTGCAGATCGACTCCACGTTGGTCGGAAGGGTCCTGGTCGACGGCAGGAGTAGCGTCGATGTCCTATTCCTTAGCACATTCGAGAGCATGGGCCTAAATCAAAATGCACTCAGGCCGATCTGTCAACCGCTGTTCGCCTTCAACAGTACTAAGGTCATCCCCTTGGGTGTCGTGGCCTTGAAGGTCTGCGCTGCGGAGAGGTGCTTGAACGTGGATTTCATCATCATCGACTGTCAGTCCTCCTTCAACGTCATCATGAGGAGAGAGTAGATCCACGCCATGCATGGGGTCTCCTCCACCCTCCACCAGGTCTTAAGATGTCTATCAAGGGATGGTACTTATACGATAGACATCAAGGGAGATCAAGCCTCGCAGGAGTTCAACGATGGGACCAATGCTCAGGTGCGTAGGTCCCGTTGAGGCACAGAAGCTGATGGAGGAAATCCATGAGAGAGCATGTGGCAACCACTCTGGCGGACGTAGCCTCACCCACAAGGACCTGACGGCTGGATACTTCTAGCCATACATGATGACCGAGGTGGCCCAATTTGTCAAGAAATGTGACAAGTGCCAGAGGTTCGCCCCCATGAAGTGCCAACCTATGGAGGAACTCTATTCGAACATAACTCCTTGGCCGTTCGCTAAATGGGGCCTGGACATCATCAGAGAGCTCCCCAGAAGTCCAAGGGGGAAGAAGATACGTCTTGCTGGACACCGATTATTTCACCAATTGGGTAGAGACTGAAGCCTACACGATCGTTAATAAGGCAAACACGATTAACTTCATTTGGAAAAACATAATCTGCTGATACGGAATACCGAAAAAGATACACGCTAATCATGGCACGTAGTTCCAGAACGCTAAGCTTAAGGAGCTGTGTGAGTTGTATGATATAAGGCTCAGTTTCTCATTCGTAAACTACCCTCAGGGGAACGGCCAGGCAGAGGCAACGAACAAGGCCATATTCAACAATATTAAAAAGAACTTGCAGGAGGCTAAAGGCAGGTGGTTAGAAGAGCTACTGGCCGTTGTGTGGGCCCATCGAACCACAGAGTGGAGATCAATGGGAAGAACATCACTTGTCATGGTCTACGGGTCGGAGGCTGTGATCCCGACCGAGATCGGCCTCCCGACCCTTCGCTCCGAAGTGGTAAGAGATGCCTCACTGAACGAGTAGCAACTAAGCCACAACACAAACCTCCTGGAAGAAACAAAGGACATGGCCTTAGTTCACCTGGCCTCATACTACCAGCAAGCCAGGTCCTACTATGCAAAGAAGGTTAGCGCTCATCGATTTAACTTCGGAGATTGGGTCCTGAAGGTCAGAACAGGAAATTCCTCGAAGCTAGACTCTAACTGGATCGGGCCCTATGAGGTGATCAAGGCGCCTAACTGGATCGGGCCCTATGAGGTGATCAAGGCGCTCGACAATGGCGCATATGCCCTGAAAGAACTCAAGACCGGGAAGAGCCTACCAAACACGTGGAACGCCCAACATTTGAAAAAGTATCACGTGTAAGATGCATGTAAATGCTGTGAGATAGATGTAAATGCCTATATTATTGAACAACTTAATTCCAAAATAGGTCAGGATTTCTGCTACACAAACTGATCCTTTGGATTGCTATAAACAAGGGTCTGCCCCTAGTGCAAGACCCTACGAACTACTCGCGCAAACAAAAATCGTACTGTAGGGATCATGTCGCTTACTGACGACCTGAGAAAACGTACGAAGAAGAATAAGCTGCGCAATAAAATGCTTGCCAGCAAACCTCATCAAAAATCGTACTGTGGGGATCATGTCGCTTGCCGACGACTCAAGAAAACGTACGAAGAGGAATGAGCTGCGTAATAAAATGCTTGCCAGCAGACCTCATCCAAAATCGTACTGCGGGGATCATGTTGATTGCCGACGACCCGAGAAAATGTACGAAGAGGAATGAGCTGCGCAACCAAAAACTTGCCAGCAGACCTAAAAAAAAAAATGATTGTACTATGGGAATCACATCGTGCAATAAAACGTTTGCTGATGGCCTAAAAAAATATACGAAGAAGAATGAGCTGCACAACCAAAAACTTGCCAGCAGACCTCGAAAACGGTCGTACTATGGGAATCACATCGTGCAATAAAACACTTGCCGATGGCCCGAGAAAACGTACGAAGAGGAATGAGCTACGTAACCAAAAATTTGCCAGCAGACCTCGAAAACGGTCGTACTATGGGAATCACATCGTGCAATAAAATGCTCGCCGATGGCCCGAGAAAACGTACGAAGAGGAATGAGCTGTGCAACCAAACTTATCGGCCGGCCTTATCAAGAATCGTTATACGGGGATCACGTCACTCGCCGACGACCTAAGAGGATGTACGAAGGGCAATAGGCCGCGCGATGAAAACTTGCCGCCAACCCTCAAGGAATACCTGCAGGATGGGAAAAGAGTTAGGCAATAAGACCCCTCCTAGAGAACACCTTAGCTGCGTGCGAGGCGAAGGAAATCGGGGACAGTGTCTATACGTTAGAAGCAGACCCTCCCCAGAGAGCACCTCAGCTGCGCACAAGCCAAAGGCAAGCAGGGCCAGGGTCTACACGTTGGAAGCAGACTCTCCCCAAAGAGCACCTTAGCTGTGCATGAGCCAAAGGCAAACAGGGCCAGGTTCTACACGTTAGAGGCAGACCCTCCCCAGAGAGCAGCTTAGCTGCGCATGAGCCAAAGGTAAGCGGGGCGAGGGTCTACCCGTTAGAAGCAGACCCTCCCCAGAGAGCGCCTTAACTACACATGGTCTGGAAGTGAACGGAGTCAGGGCCTACCCTTTGGAAGTATGCCAAGCCAAGACTAAGCACGAAGATAGAAATTAAAACCAAACTCTATTTATTATTGCCTAAAATACAAAATGCGTAGCCGACAGTGACGCAGACCCGGAGGCTCTTTTTGTAAGAAGCAGGTCTTGGACAGACTCGCAGGGACACATCGGAGTGGTAACGTCCTGTTTGCTCCCGATAAGAGCTGAGCCCGGGGCTTTTCCTCTACAACGACAGGTCCAAGTAGTGGTCGACTAACCCTTGGCGCTGGTTCCTGGCGCATTCCCACTTAGGGTCGGAGAAGTCCAGCCACACGCGCGGGTTGAACTCTGCCAAGACAAGTCATAACAGAAATTATACATCCTCAAAGCCAGATGAGCCAGAACTCATATCCCGATCTCCAGAGCTAATTTTGTCAATCATAGCACGGAGGGAATTCACTAAAATCTCCAAATCATATACGATTGAGCCAGACCCAGAGGTTGGCCGCACTGCCGATAAGGGAATGGCATCATATATGATGTCCGATCCTGACCATGAATGCAGGCGACAAAGAAAAAAGAGAAGGGAATAAACGTGAGAAAAATGCGTTGTTTCTATTATTTAAACAGGTGTTTACAACAAGGGTCAGCTTTACATAACACAGTTAGTACTTTACAAATACACAAAGAGCGAGAGGCCCTAGTTACCTCCGACGAGGGGAGCGTAATCAGCTTCGGCACTTGGACCACCTTCGGCAGAGGGTGGCGTACTGGGGTCAAAATCATCGCTAGACAAAATGACCGCACCAGACCCTCTGCTACTTGAGGCACCAAGACCAGGTTGACCGCCATGAACCTCCGTGGCTTGTTCTGGTGGGCTGGAAGTGGGGACAATCTCCTTGGCAATAGAGGCAGATGTAGAGGGCCCGTCTTTTTCTTCGTCGAGCATCTTCAACATATCAGCGGGGTACACAATATTGATTTCATCCCCCAACTACTGCATATAGTACCTGACGGAATAATGGTCCCTCTCGACGCCCTTCTGCTCATCGAACTGGTTTGGCGTTACCACCTCAGCATGGCCCTCGAATTCCCTGTTCTCCCAGCCAGACCTATAGCTCTTCGTAGAAAGGACATCCACCTGCCTCTGCTACCTTATCTTTAGCTTCTCTGCATCTGCCAGCCTATCCCTCAGCGCCGCCAGCCCTAGCTCTGCTTGCTGCTGCATCAAGTTGACCAAAAGAATATTAATATCGGCGAGGTCTTTGCCGTGCTTGCGAGACAACTCCGCATGAGCTCCCATCAGTTTTTTGTGATCCAAGTAGAGATATCGGTTTACCTCGTTGGACAGGTCAAGCCTGCGCTGCAGGGAATAGGCCTCCAGTTTGGCTTTTACCTCGGCTTTCCTCGCCTCTTTATCATCGTCGACCGCTCTGTTGTGAGCGATGAAAACCAGCCCCTTCTCCGCCCTTGCGCTCTGCAGCTCCTGCTCTTTGACCCTGAGCTCAGTTTGGGCCAGTCTGGCGGCCTCGGCTTGAGCCAGCCTGTCAGCCTCTGCCTCGGCCAACTTGGCGACCACCTCCTCGCGCCTAGCCCTCTCGATGCTCTGAGCGTGAGCCACTGCGCTGCTGACCTTAGCCTCGTCCACGCTCCGATACAGGTCGAAGTCTGCCCTCAACGTGGCAAGGGTGACCTCATTCTACTCAGCCGTCGCAAAACGGGCGTTCAACTGCCCGGTCAGCTCCTTGACACGAGAGGAATAGAAGGACTAGATGGCACCTAGCTGCAGGATACAAGAAAGGGGGTCAGTGTTCAGCAAGGGTACCGAAAAACATGGATATGACAGCTAGACAAGCCAAACCTGCGCAATGTTGTGGCCAGCGACGAGCTCAATGTTCTCCAAGGAGAGTGCCTCCAGCTCGGGCTCTGCAGCTGGACCCTTTCCCTGGGCATCATCCACGTCTGAGGAATGCGACTCTGCCCTGCTAACTGCGAGGACACTTTCTCCCTCCTCCAGATGCACTCCGGTAAGCTTCTTTCAACGCTCCCGAAGCGGTAGAGGTGGGGACGGTAGGAAGCAGGGTGTCGCCAAGTGCACCTTCGGCGACAGCGGGGGGTGGCGCATCCTCAACAGAAGAGGTCACGACGACTGCCGCTATATCAGCGACTTCAGCTGTCATCCCCCTAGGAGACCCGCCTGGATGTGATTTTTCGGTCTTGTCTTGACCAATGCCCCATGACGGGCTGCCGCATGCAGACCTTCTCCTCCTTATGAGGGTTAGTGTAGCCCCGTCGTCATCGCTGTCAGAAGAGGGGGTGGTTTCCTTCCCCATAGACGTGTCGGCTTCACAACCCCACTTCATCGAGACCGGGGGAGGGGAAGACAGTCGAGACTTCAACCTCGAAGCTCCTTTTCTGAGCTTGGCAATCTCCCTATGAGAGCAGGCGGCACCATACCCTGCGCCCGTCTTCGAATCGGAGTTGGGGGTAGAAGAAGTCAAAGCAGCGAGCTCCCCAAGCAAGCTCAAAGGTGCCCTTTTGCCGTATACGACCTTTATGACTGGCATTTCCCGAGTCGGGGGTCCGCTTACCTCGGGAGAGGGGACCACGGGTGTTTCACCCCCGAACACGGACAGGCCCTCCCGGTTGCCATCTGAGCCTGTTCTTAGGGTGACAACTCCCTGCCCCACGGCCTCATCCTCCGAGGACACCACCAGACGCCGACCGGTGGGGACTTTGGATTGAGCCTTGTACACAATGGTACTCCCCCTGACTGGGGAAGGGTCTGCCAAAAGGCCTGCATCTGAACCTGAAAAGAACAAGTAATGTGGTTAGAGCGCAGCCATGACCTGATCGATGGATCCCTATGGTGCGAAAATGTACTCACCCTTAACCCTCTTGGGGGCAGCGACTTCCTCTCTATGAAGCCTGCCGCACTCCTTGGCCACGAGTCTCACCGCCTCTTCGAGCTCGTGATTGGTCGGTGCCACCAGGTCATTGGAACCCTCCAGCTGGCTCGAGGCCGTGATCTGATGACCCACCATGGTGATGCGACTCTACTTATCCCGGCGGAACCGGTTCAGAGCTGAGGCATCAAACTGGCTCCGCAGGTACTTTGTGACGACCCAGGTGTCCACTAGGAAGAGGAGATATGAGACCATCCTTGGCATCATGTTTATCACCTGGGGATTCAGGACAGCCTGGATGTGTCGGCAATCCCCAAAAGACCCAAAGATGACTATCTCCTCTAACTCCTTGAGCTGCCCCGCCGACAGTTGCGGCTCAAACTTGCTTTCCTCTACAGAGGCTGCGCAAGGCAAAATATCATGAGTAAAAACGGACCTAGTACTTACTTTGTAGAAAAACGAAGGAATTTGAAAACGCTCTCTGTTCACCCAGGGAGAGCACCACGCCCCTCCAACGGCATACAGCCTGGAGTGGGAGTCCCATTGCTTGTCCGACCTCAGCAAGCCCCAGAAGATGTAGCGTTCCGGGAGCGGTTGGAGGTAGAAAGTGGGGTAAGAGCTCTTATTGGGGATGAGGGTGAGCTTGTAGGCATAAAAGACCACCTCCAGGTCGATATGCATGTTGAGGATGACTGACAGAGCAGAGAGCCCCATCAAGATCATGACCCCGTTAGCATTCAGCTGCATCGAGTGAATCTCTGTCAGAGCGAAGTACTGGTGGATCAGGGGAGGAAGGGAAAACCCCAGCTATTCCAGGTGCCTCCTCCCCAAGACGATGGAGCCCTCGGGGGCAGAGGGGCGAAGGCACCAATTCACTGGACCCTCAAACTTTTGTAAGGTAACTCCGCCAGGGAAACAGAGCTGCCTCCTCAATGAGTCCAACTCCGAATCCGCGATGGGGCAGAGCCTCTGATTCTGGTTCGGGGCCATCGTTCTGAATGCAATCAAAGGAGCGAAATGTTCTAGCAAAGGGAAGAGTCGGAAATACTAAGATTTTAGAAAGCGAGAACACTTGGAGATTTTGGTAAAGTAAGAAATGAGCGTGAATGCGGCTTTTATAGAGGGGGAGTGAAAAGTTTCTCCTAGAGGGGAACGGTGCGAAGAAGACGGAAGCAATGGAATTTCAAAAATCTGAAAAAATCATGACACGGGATAGCATGCACCAACGTCGGTAATTGGGGAGAAATAATGGTAAGGGGCCACGTGTACCCCTCAAATTGGAGGACTGGAGACACGATATTCCCACTTGATGGATGCGAATCCATCAAACAATGAAATAGGGGCAGCTATGGTGTTTCTAGATCACGTACCACATGGACGATTGAGTGGCAGAACAGGTCACAAAGGGGGTACACCATCTGACATATACCCAGTGTAACCATTTAAAAGCCATACGAGTCGCATGCAATACCGCATGGGCCCACGGGCTGTCCAAGGCTAGGGCCGAATCCATCCCAGACCCTGGACGGTTCGGTCTAATCCAGTTCTTGCCTCGGCAGCTGGGGGTCAGAAGCCTCAAGGGTCTTCCGCCAGAAGACCATGGGATGCAACGCACTGCTCCAGACCCAGACAGAGCATTTAATGTGATCATGGGTAAATGCGCATATTGGGCAAATCGTCCTGACAGAATGGTAGTTTGTCAAAATCTCGCCGCCGACAGGCTCGAGTCGTAGAGGACGGCGGAAAGCAGGCCACGACGATACAAGAGAAATCACGGTAATCACGGTCCGTGATCTCTGGAATAAGTCATGATGAGAAAAGGTACTCGATCCTGGGATTGAGAACCAGAAAAGCTCTCAGTTCCAGGATTATATATACGAGTCTTGCTTCTCCCTCAAAAAAGGGAGAAAAAAGATACATATACAGAGAAAAACTTTATCTTTGCTACTCAGACTCAGGGATAAACAACTGACTTAAGTATCGGAGAGTTTTTGCAAGTGGCCATCCCCGCCTCTCCGATCCGACCTGAAGTCAAAAATACTCTAAGATAGCAAGGATACGTGGACAATTGGTAGATATAACGTCAGCAGTTTAGAGATATGTGGACAGCTAATAAGAATCGCACTAACAGGCACCACTTATTTTCCCTTTTCTTTAGAGCAAAAGAAAAAAGAAAAGAAAATAGAAAGTTCCAAGGATAAAATTTAGTTCTACATATACAATTATATGTAGTAGACATAGTTCTGTATCTAGCCTGAATAATGATATACTGTCGAAGTGCCCCTTGGAAGTTGTGTGAGATAATGATACATTAACAAGTGCCCTTAATATGTCTTTCATCTCGCTTCGATATCGCTTTTATGCTGTGATCTTGATTTTTCATGCATCAAAAAAGTCAGTTATCGGTTATCACTAATTTAACTGCACTTATCTCTTTATGATTACGTACGTATATACCCTCTTAATAGATCAAGCCAACTGTAAAGACCGATCTAAAACAGAATGCAAGGAAAATTTATAAATATTTTAAAACTTCGGTCACTTTCAAATAATTTCTTAAAGAGTAATGACTCGAACACTAAAAATTTACGTAAAAAACTTACACTAATGATATGCATCCATTTCGACCACTATTTTATTTAAAATGAGTTCATACCATTTAAAATTTTTAATAGTTGAAATAGATGTCACATCATGTGCTTTTTTTAAATAAGTTTTATAGAAGGTACTTATTAATCAGTTACTTAATAACATTACATTACATTTCAATCAAATCATAACTAATAAATCTAAGGTAACTTATTAATTAATTACTCAATAACATTACTTTACATTTCAATCAAATCATAACTAATAAATCTAAGGTAGGTCCAAAAATTACAAGCTTAATGAAATCTTATTAATACTTGGTGTTATATTTGTCTACGTTAGTGAAGATAGATTTAAAACGTAAATTTATAAGATTTGATTACTTTTAGAGATTCTCTATTTGCATAAATTTATCTGAAATGAAATGAGATAAATAATATACAAACATTAACACAGAAAATGAAATTCCGAAGGGGACATACTCTTGATTATCCTTAATGCAATATCTGTATTTTCTTAAAGCATTTTCTATAGGCAATCTTTGATGAGTATCTTCGAAATCACAATTATAATATAACTTGCATGTAGATTACTTTTGATTATTTCCTCATTTTTCTTTTGCTTAAGATTAGTAAAAATTTTAAGTTTAGAGGTATCATAACTTTATGAAAATAAAGTTAATTTATACTCTGATGCATATAAAATTATAATGTCGAATATTCTTGATGTCTAATGTAATTTCCTTTCTATTTATTTTATTTTTCGCACTTGTGTAGGTTAATTAGGTGAAAATAACAAAAATGAGCAATTTAAACTAAAAATGGTAAAATAATTTAGTTTGTCTGAGAACCATGCACAACGAAACTAACATTCAATTACTTGTGATCCCGGTTGTCAGATCAGTCCCACGATTTCCTCATTAAAGAGAGATTGAATTAAATGAATTAGTTCTAATTTTGAACGCATAGGAATATAGTGGATTGAGTAGAAGACTTATTTACCATGGAAAGAGGCTTGGAGATGAATGAGGACTTACTTGGCTGACAATTAAAATTAAGTAAAATTAATTACATAAGGAGGAGAAAATTCAAATGAGTTGGTTAGGTGAAAGTTGTAATCCAAGAACTTTATTTATTTGACTATTCACTTAATTTTTTTTTAACCTGTCGTGGTGTAAATAACTTGAATGACGTGGATTGTCCATGTCATTGCCACGTGTTTTTTCCTTGTTTATTTAGTTTTATATTCTTTCTGCTTCTATTTTTGTGATAAAAAGGAGACAGACCTCTCAGTTGCAAGTATCCCAGTGAGTCGTTAGTTTCATCTAATACCACCGGCTAATTACCGATTTCGTCGAATACCGAGACCCAGTAATGTTGAATACGTGGACACTTCACCAGAACTTCCAATGAGAATTAAATATCCAATTTTCGTTGATCGATTTCACTCTCAAAATTGCTTTATGAAATGGTTAAATTCAACATAAATCACCCCTAAAATCTTCTACCAAACAATTTGTTTTCAGCTTTCTTGATCGCATAGTATGATAATATGACAAAAAGCAAATATACCAAACCTTATCTGTACATTGACATATTTCATAATCAGAATTAGGAGATCTACAAACTATCCTAAACGAGCTACACGAGAGATTTTTAGTAGTTGGAAGCATGAAATTAAAGCCCCGTTTGTTTCGCTTATTTCAATTTTTGTTTCAACAATTTTAATTTTTTTATTCAAATAATCTTTAGAATGAATGTTTGTTTTAACAATTCAGTTTTCTATTCAAATAATCCATCAATTGCATCTACGTTAGAATGAATTTTTTGTATTTTAGAATATGAATGAAACCTAAAAAATATTTTTAAATAATCTATTCTAATTTCTCTTATTCTAATTATAACTCATTTTACTTTTTTTTTGTAAGAGACAACTCATTTCATTTATTTCACTTCACATGTCTCTTATTTCAATTATAACTCATTCCACGATTTCTATTTAAATACACTCATTCGGACATGTGATTCAATAGGGGCCAAAATCTCTAAGCCATTCAAATGTCTAAAAAATTGAATCCATGATAGAAATTTTTCTGAAACAAGACGAGAACATATTTTCATAATAATAATAACACTAATAATAACAATAATGAAAAAAAGGAAAGTTAATAATAATATAATAAAAAAAGAGGAAAAATTAAAGGAGACAATAGATGAAAGGGACAGCGTACATACAAACAAAGGTATCATCCTTATTTCATCCAGAGAGACGCCATAACAAATGCCAGACCCATGTCCCCTCCATTTGTGATGTGCAATGATACTTCAGTTTTGTGTTTTAAGCACCCAAAGCTATCTAAACCCAAAAAACAAGCCTTCAAGGAACTTAGATGGAAAATGCCAGAGATTCTAAGTAAGAAACCCGACACATAAATCGCAATTAGAATTGGACCCTTCAGCTTTTCATTCCTTTTGTCTTCCTCTTTCCTTTCCCAAGTCCTGTAAATTAAGAATTAGAGCTTTCATTCTCAAGGTTCTTGTCATTTGTAATATCACCGGGCAGATCACGTCCACTAGGAATCTTTCCTGGATAATTAGTTGTTGAGGGATCTGAGCCTGCCATACTGGAGATTGGTGAGTTAGTTATTTAAGAGTGTTTCCGCATAATCGAGGATGTTTCGAGCTGTAAGTCAAAATAAACTTCGAAAAATTCATTAGAAAAGCTCACAAGAGTGGAGAAGATGAAGAATAAAAACTCAAAAACAAATGACTATGTCTGCTGAACTGGAGCTTGGTGTGGCATAAATGATAAAAGGGCATTGTCAGTTGTGAATAAGTGTCATAATATATAGTTTCTAAAGCGCATGTAGATTCTTTGGAGTTCCTATCTGGGGAATGAAAATTTTCGAGCTAACCTTTTGTCCACGATGACCATAGAGCGAAGTTCACAGTTAGCAAAGCTGCAAGTATATTAGAAAAAGGTTATTTATTACAACCGAATATCATGGAAGGTTATAACATTATATTGGACAACCAGACTCCGCTAAGAGTAAGCATGCACACTTACTGTTTGCAAATTTCTTTTTTCATCAGTGGATGACAATCATTTCCAAATGCCTTTAAAGTATGAAACAAAAAGCCACTATGAGTAACAATTGCTATCTCCTTCTCTTGCCTTGTCCACAACCTGCAAATTACATTTTAATTAGAAGCTTAAAAAGTCATATCAATGAAACAGCATATGCATGTTAGAGATTATCGAATACAAATTGGGAAAGTTGAATGGCCAGGCATTAAATATGCTGTCTAGATCTTCAAAGAAAGGGAAAATGTATGTTATCCAAACACCTAGCGGGGTTTATTATACTTTTTTAAACTAGAATGCAAATCTTGACAGGACATCACACCCTATAGATGAGAAGTTTGATACAGAATGTATGACTGCATCAAGACCAAAACAGAACATGCAATTAGTGAGATGAACTCCCCAATTTTGCTCACTAGATAAACTCGATGAAATAACCTTCTAAACCTCCTTAAGCTTTAAAGACAAGTAGGCTAGTAGTATAATGTAAAAATCTGTAAAGAATTTGAAAGTAGCATTCTCCTTCTTCCCCAAAAGAGATCTTGGTTATGTCATTAAACGGTCAAACGAAAGAAAACTACAGCTGAACTTTAGAAGATCAAAGATCATGAAATGTTCCAAACACAACTAGCAGCCATAGATATAGAATTTGAATTTCGATGAGTGTTAGGAGCTAAATAGATTAAAACAAATTCATTGTCCTGGTAGCAATTACCAGTTTAGAAATTTCAATCCCCTGGCTGCAACTTCTTCTTTTGTCTCTCTAACAGTGGCCTTCCATAATACATCTTCATCACTTTCAATCTGCACAAATAGAAAAGGTCATTCCACACACCACCCAAATTATGACAGGCACCATACATGAAGTAATAACTGGTAAAATTATTCGAGACTATCTAATCTAAACGACACTTGCCAATGAAAAATCAACTGCAGGAAATAGAAACTGATAATCACTGACGTTTCTCCTCCTATCACAAGGATGAACTCCCTGAAACCAGAAATATTTACGAAAAAGTTAAAAGGCTTTAAATATCAATATGACATCCAATTCTAGAAAGGACAGCAGAAAGGATGTGATAAAGCAAAACATGAGTAGTGTGTACAAATGTCAAGCTCAACATAGACGTAAATGAAAAATGAACATTTAATACTTTTGTGCATTTGTTTGTTTGTTTGTTTTTGTTTTTTTTTTTTTGTTTGTTTTTTGTTTTNGTTTTGTTTTGTTTTGTCCTTTTTTTTTTTTTGGTTGTTGTCAAGATAAACAGAAAATTCCTAAGCAGAAAACAAAAAATTCGCAGCAAGTCAATTAAGATAGTATGTAGCATCAAAACAGATAAGAATAATTAAGGAATGAATGAAATGGTTACTGTCTAGCCTCTGAATGAGTGGACTTTCTTCCCAAGGTGTATCAAAGCATTTCTATTAATTTAGTCACGACTCAAGAGTATACTATGCTTGCAATTCATCCTTGCCCCGCTTAAAATATCAATCCATGCATAATTGCAAGAAAAATAAAAGTGTCAATTCTTAATTGTATTATACATACCAAATGTTCACGACAATGCTCTACTGCTATGATTGGTGGGGAGTCAAGACTAGAAATTGCAGCACGTCCACTATCTGCAGCATTTGCCACCATCAATGGCACTACATCCAATCTATCTGTGTAGCCCTCACCCCCAAACACTCCAACAGCTGTCTGAAGTGTCCTACAATATCATAGTGAGAATAAACAAAGCTCAGCGGCATCTAAAGATAGATGTGTGTATTCACAAGGAAAATAAACTCAATCGAATACATAATCGAAAGGAAACTAAATGTATAAAAATCCTCACAAGTATACAGTACAAAGTCCACTCACTGTAAAACGAATATAGTTGGTTGAGATCACTCTTTGCAATTCAGCTCTATAAATTACGTATACGTGAAATGTGTCATAAATTTATCAAATGTTATCCTATTAGACTAAAATTACACTGACTCCCCTAGTCAACCACTTTGTGTTCGTCATAAATCAAATGATACAATAGTCTAATTTATATGATAGTCCATTCTTTAAGATATTTAGTAGGTTGAACACTGGCATATGTGTCACTTCTCTTACAGGATGGATCTAGAATCTGGATACAATTTTAAATTTAATATATATATATATATATATATGGATTGAGTTGATTGACTACTCCCAATAGTCAAACCTAGGCAATAGTACTTGACACAACTTGAAGACAACATTAACATGTGAGGAAGCACATCACGATATAAAAGTACGTACAACATTAAAGATTCTTGGCTACTTTTGTATAACACACATAAATAATAAATGCTAAAAAAATATATTAAAAAGAATTGATAAATAAATAAATACAGCAGTGACTGTGGAGATGAACAATTGGATAACCGAAAAATGAAGAAATACATTCTTATTGTAACATGCTAACATCACATAACATTTTCGAAACCAAAAAGTTATATAAAGTACTTTTAAAGGGAAAATTCTAACAAAAAGAAAGGTGCCAAATATAGATCACTGATATACAATGATCTTAATTTTTCCAGGATTACAATTTTTATTCTACCTAAGGCTTCCAGAAGTACAGAAGATAGGTCTAATCACCTTAGCAAAGGAGATACAATGACTAAATCAATCTTCTTGTAAAGCCCAGATGAATGAACATGCTTACGCAAATTGTCTACCTGTCAACACCAAGAATACTAGAGTATTTCTCTCATGGGCACGTAATGCTAATAATGCTTTTCACCAACGGAACAAGTTAGATGGGAAGGAACTCTTTTCCTTTATTCCTTTAAAGAATTTGCAGAAAGAAAATCTAGATGATGACTAGCTTCTTACTTGCTGCCAGCCTAGTGGAGTAAGTTGTGCATCAAAATAATCAGGATTCATATATGCTTTGAAGTTCTTATCTCCCTCCACGTTGTGGATACCTTGTGCATGCCTGACCTGGATGTACGCTTTTATAAGAACACAATCAAATAGCTAAAAAGAAGACAACCCTGATACTCGTTCAAAAAGCACAATTAGCAGGTTCAAATATACAATGAACAATGTATGTAATTGGTGAACAGATGATTACGAACCAGGTGAATAGTTTTGCAACGATGCAATGGGAACAAACTAGGACCAGCACCACTATCCATCTCTGCAACAAAAGTGAACAAAATGAGCTCTCTGTATAAAAAGTATCTCCAAAGGCCAATCAAATAGAAATTCAACATATTTCACAACTAAAGTTTTAAAAAAAATTGGCATTTAGCTATAAGTCATCTACTTAGACAAAAATAAAAATACAATATATTTCATAACTAAAGTTTATAAAAAAAAAAATTGATATTTAGCTGTAAGTCGTCCACCTAGTTTTCTCATAAAGGAATAAAAAGATTTTAAAAAATGACTAGCTAGCGGGTGAAAAACGAAAAATTACCATTTCAACTTGGGAAATAATGAAAGCATCTTTAATTGGAAAAAGGAGAAACAATTCACACAATGGTCACTCTGTAAAACTGTAAATTTTAGCCGACCTTTTAATTACCACCTCAAGCACTATGAGAAAAATGGACAGGGAGCCGAAAATCCACGAGTAAATTAGAATGACAGCCGCTAAAACTTCACACAATCAGAGCATAAAGTCAGTCACTTTCTTATGGAAACCCACATTAATCTCCTTGATCATTGTTACTTAATCACTAACCCGCATTACCAAGGACCCGGATCCTCGGTCCATCTTCTGTGTTTACTTGATCAGATTTTGACAATTTAACTTAAAAGTAAACACATTTTAAGAGAGGTCGGTTATTTCACACTCTATAACTACTCTAATCGAATAATGTGTCAAGCATAGGCAGGCAGAGAATCAGACGCAGAAAATGGTCAAAGGATTCCTTTCCCATTTCCAAAACCCACTTCATTACTGAGAATTCCATCCAAAAAAAAAAAAAGAAAAATGCGACCCAGTTAATAATCTAAATCTCAAATCTCCTCTTTACAAATGCAATCCAGTTACTAATCTAAATCTCAAATATCCTCTTTACAGCTTCAACAGCCAATAGTTGATGGGCTTCATTAGCTAATAGACTACCCAAAAACTTGTATGTACTGTACAAGTAATCAACCCAAGAAAGTCAACTTCAACCATACAAAATAATTCTCAACACCCACATCAGATACACCTGCTAAACTTCCAATTATCCTCCGTAGCCAACCAACTCACTTAAATTGTGAATAAAAACAAAACCCAGATCAGATCAAACCGATCATGGCCCAAAAAAACCTTGAAACATGCATAGAGAAAAAATGAGATTTAAGATGCAAAGGTTGTTACCTGAAGCAGCGAGAGAGGAGAAGCAAAGAGCAGAGAGACGAAGTGGGGCTGAGGCTGATGGGGACCTCAGTGTAGTGGAAGAAGAGAAAGAAGAAGAGAAGCAGTGACAGTGATTGGTGAGGCCAATGGTCATGTCGATTGGGACTGGACCAGGCCAGAGTCACCAGACCAATTGGTTTGGTTTTGTCTTTTTTCTCTTCTCTTTCTATATTTTTAATTATTTCTTAGGCAACTCAGAATTCTCAAATGAAAGAAATATACTGTTTTCAATTATTTTAGGAATCTTGTGGGGTCCACACATCGGGTTTTCTGATCCTCTGAGTGCATTATCACCATTTCCACGTATGACTTGAGTAGGTCATTGACTACTTAATGGGTCGTGACCCGATCAAATGCTATTTATTCTAGTTTGAGTTATGGCCTTGGGTGAAAAAAGTAAGCAAAAAAGGTAATTTTACACTTAGTGCGTCAATTAAAGGTCTATTCATCAAAATTCAGAGCTTGGTCTTTGTTTTCCTTCCTAAATTAAACAACTTATCATGCTTATTGGATAAAAGAATTGATACCTTTTGAAATATCCAATAAATTAAGAACCTCACTGTGATAGTGATCAACATTTGTGGACTTTTTCTCATAATAGAAAGATCTTTGTATAACTTCATTACCAAGGGGGGGAGGAATTTCTTTGTATGACATGGCCCAAAAACTCAGTCAATTTACTCTTACTATTATAATCTAAATCAGAAGCAAAATCACAATCAGAAGAATAAGAACCAATAGAAGATTCTATTATCTTGAATAAAGATTCCCAAAACATACTCATAAATTTCTTCTTCTCAACAAATTTTGAATAATATCTAATTTGAGAAAGCATACTATTGGACACGTAATTCTCACATAAGAAAATATAAGAAGAAATTAGATTTTTTATGGTAAAACTAAAAGTTTAAATAAAATTGAAAAATTCTAGAGTTTGAAATTGTTTAAAAATTTTCAGATTTAATTAGAAAAATATCATTTAAAAATGTGTGTAGAATAATACCATTTTTATGTAAATACTTGAAATAATCTGTCAAATTACCTGAGATAATTTGATTGGTTACTTCAAGTAACTAGAATAGTTATCCAAAATAATCCAATTGATTATCTCGAGTATCACTAAAAAATATCAATTTAAAAAAAAATAGTATTTTCTAAATATTTATTAGAAGTGATATTTTTCTAAAACTTTTCTAAATCAATTTAAAATTTTTCTAAAAAAATTAGTTCATCCGGAATTTTTTTAATTTTTAACCCTATAGGTCTTGATTTCTGTAAAAAGCCCAAAATAGAATTCACAACTTTAGAGGAGACTTGTATAATAAGGATGAAAAAGGAATATGCTAGTTAAAACCCACAGTAGCTTTACCATTCTTAGTAAGATGTTAATATAGGCCAAATTTTGTGGATCGACTCATATTCTAAAAAAAAAAGACACGGTACTGATGTAGACCTGAGCTAGCCTGTTACATATAATAAGGGTTGGACTAGGCCGTAGTCATAAGCTTGTAGGCCTTACGGCCTAGCCCATATTTAATCATTCTATACATAATTTTAAATATATTTCTTAATTAAAATTTTAAAGAATCTTAATTAAATATTTTTATTTATATGTTTTTAATGTTATTTATTTAATTATTTTTGTTTATTTTCAATAAACTCAAATTTTAAAAGAATACGAATGGGTTTTAGGCCATATTTGATATTTTAAAATATATAATAATAACAAAATTAGACTCACATTGTGTCCTATATTCGGCCCGCATATGCACAACTTACTTAGGCTCGCATAAAAAATGAATTGAGCTTGTGAGTTGTGTTGGACTCTGCAATAAAAATACGGGCCTGACCTAGGCCTAATACAAAATCCGTATGAGCTTATCAAATATCAGCTGGAATATCAGTCCGTCCCACTTTACGTCTCTACTAGTAATAGATATTTTATATTTGTCATTTTCTTTCTATTTTATCAAAATTAAACTCGGTTATGGAGTATATCGTTCCATTTATGTACTTGTTAAAAATCTTGTCACGAGTTATTGTCAGATAATTCGGATACAGAATTCATCATGGTCATAAGTAAGTTTTATAATGAAAGTTGTAGCACTCAACAAGAGTTCCATAACATGGAGAAAACAACTAATTGCATTCTGTACCATGTGTTCTTTTGTATTATTAAGACAATTCTTACTAAATAGTAGTCTTTGTTCATTTTATTCCTCCTATTTTTTAGACAATGAATGTACTATAATTCCTTAATATTGTTTTATCTATAAATTAAAATGTCGTGATAATTTCTGTATTTTAAAATCTTAACATTGATATAGTGTGGAAATATATTTTTCCTATATCTCTGTGAAATATTTGTAAAATATCAATAATATGTAAAATATCAATAATATCGAGGATATGTTAATATCGGAAAAAATGAGCTAATATCAAAATATTTATAGACATTGTCGCGATAAATGTCATCGATATTTTGAAATGTTGATAGAAATGTCTATATTTTTTTTTTCTAAATCTTCTTTTTTTTGTTTGTTTTTTTTTAAAAAAATGTAGTAAATAATACAAAAATAAATCATAGTTCTATCTCTACAATATATCGATAAAATTTTGGAATTACTTGTGTTTAATGAGAATATTTGCACTACTTGTATTTATTATTTTGAAATCTCTACAAGGGGCTCTCGCGACGTCTAAAAGAAATTTTGGATCAACAAGAGAATTTCTCTTATGACTTTCAATCTAGTATTGAATGTATTTGAACTATTATATATTAACAATGATTTTTATTTATTTTTAATTTAATTTAAAACTAGCTATAATTTGTAATATATTTATATGAATGTATTAAATAAAATAGTGTGATATATATATTTTTTGAAATATATATTAAAGAACAAATTTTCTTCTATATACGTCTCTTTTATTATCTTTTAAAGTATAAATAGGTTTTATTTTTTAAATAAAAACTAGTATAAATTACGCAATATCACTTGTTTTAGCATTTTTTTTTTAGACAACATTTCGGTATTTTCTAAAATATCTTTGATATCAACAATATATTCGACAATATCTGCAAAATAAAACCTCGACATCGACATTATAATTCTTGTGTTACCTCGGATCCTTCTTTCTAACATATGATATAGCTTTTAATGTCATTGTAGGTCGAATCAGCTAGTGAGATTTCCAAGAGTTATTTGCAGTATGTATTTATCTCATAAGTGGTATACTTATTTAAAGATAATATTTTTTTAATTTTAACATTATCATCATTCATAAACTAACTCTGCTAAAATAAAGGTGCTAATGCTAAATTTATTTAGTGCGACAAGTTAAATATAACACATAATTTTTTGGTTTTGCTATAATATATCGTACATGCATGTTAAATTAATTTAAAAACTATTTTTTATTTACAAAATATCTTTTTCTACTACGAATTCTTATTATTTTCTTTGAGTACAAAGAACTAAATAGAAACTTTAATTCATAGAAATTTAATAAAGATGAAAATCTAAACAAAATTTGAAGGAAAAAAAAAATGTGTACATGTATGAAATTTGGCCACATTATAAGATTTATAAATATTTCAAATTTAAAATTATATTAATATTGTAAATTGTTGCAAATGCTAATGATAATATTGTAAAATTAAAGCACACGCTGTGATTAGTATGAGTATAGCACTTCCATTATAAGTGCTTTTATTAAAAGTGGCCTTTAGTACAATATTATTTATCTAAAACATGAATATAGCACTTCTATTACCATTCAAAGTTTCACTAGCTTACTCCACGAAGCTTTTTTGATTTATTTTAGCTAATATCTAGTTTTCTCGATCGTGATTAAAATAATTCAATCATGATCGAGTTTGTCTTTGACTGGGTCAATTTTTTTTATTAAATGATGGAAATTTTGGGACAAATTCAAATTCTAATATTGACTCGGTCATTATAACCAATTTTGGTAGGTTTGGATAGTTCAATCATGGTTGAGTTTGTTTTATTTTTTATTAAATAGTGGAAACTTTGGGACAAATTCGAATTCTAAGATTGACCTTATTATTATAACCAATTTTGGTAGAGGATGGAATATTTGAAATTGGCGAAAATGATAAGGAAGAAAGATGTAAAAGAAAAATAATAAAATATTTTAAAGGCAATTTGATAAGATAATTTTGTATTCAAAATTTACCGTATATATTCCGAAATTAAATTTTTCGCTTTGTCCAAAAAAAGGGTGAAAAAAAAAAAGAGAGAAGTGTATAGCCAATACAAAGGTGCATACAACCGTTATTGGGGAGGGGATAAAGTTGTCAAACCAATAGTTGTCATTTATATAAGTCATTTTCATTTTCATTTTCTTGTATATTTTCTTTCTTCTTTTTTTTCATTGAAAGTTTTTATTTTTCCTCTATTTTTCCTCTACAGTGATTTGATAATTAAGTAGTGATTGTGGTAATATAACATGAGAATTGAAAAAATTTTATCACTTTTGATGAACCATTTAATTTGAATATGCTGCGAAATTTTAGTTAACTCTATAAATATTTATTTTTTAAATTTTCATAAAAAAATTCCAATATATTAAATATCAAAAATCACGTATATGAAGAAGATATAATAAATTTAATTATTGATTCAGAATATAACGATGGAACAATCTATTAATGTTAACATGTTTTACTTATATAATTCCACGACACTAATATGTTGCAGGCAAGTCAATAAAATTATAGATTTCATATATTAGTTAATTTTTTACATAACTATACTATCATTAATCATAATTTAATGTAATAGTTGACTATCTATGTGGTATAATACTATTACAAGTTGGGATTAAAACCAGTTTTGCTTCTACTAGATTTTGAACATTACCTCAGCCTCTCTTACACACTCACACACACTTTATTGGCTTCTTTACCACGCAAAATTGGATTAGATTATTAAACGGAATTGGATTTTATAGTACTATTTGGTACTATATTGTGTTTGATGTAACACATGACTAAAATAAATTAAATATAACAATTTTTGCTAATTCAGTTCTAATTATGTTTTGTTTATAAATAAATAAATATTTACAAAATAGGATAAATAAATTTAAATAATGATTATATAAAGTAATATGATTTTAATTTATTTATGAAAAATAGTTATATAAAAAGAAAATATATTTTTTTGTTAAAAAAATAAAATTTGGAATTTAATTAATGTATATTTATTAATTAAAACTTTTATTAAAGAAATAAAGAAAGAAAAAAAAAAAAAAAAGGAAAAACCTAACCTCTAGTTGGGATAATTTAGTCTTATAGAAAGGAGACTTCAAATGGAGGTGGACTCCTTTATCTAATCCCCCTTTGGGCCAAATATGGGACTGGATAAAAAAGTCTAATCCCACCTTTTAGTCTAGGCTACCAAACGGCCAATTGAGCACTCATTATTTAAAAATATATTTATAGTTCAAGTTAAATCTCACTAAATTTGCAATAATTTGCGTTAATTAATGAAATTTCACATCATAATAAAAACATTGAACATGATTTCACAACTTAGGGGACAAGTTCACATCAAAATTAAAATATTAAACATGATTTCACAATTTAGAGGTCTACAATACTTAGTTGAATATCATTATATACTCTTACATTGGACTAGAGATGGATACTTATGCATTATCTAGTAACATTTCACATTGATTTTGGTTTCACAAATCAAATAGTTGACCAAGTAATGAAATAATACATATTATACCACAATTACATACTCTCATATGCTCGAGTAGGACTTAAACATGATATATTATCGTTAATTAACGAAATTCGATATTAATTTAATAGCATAAAGCATGATTTGTACTAGACTATAGTTCTTAATAGAATAGTATTACATATTCTCACACTTTTAACTTAAATTTTACACATTTGTATTTATTAGTAAAATTTCACATTAATCTAGTATCATTAAGCATGATTTCAAAATGTATTACATTTTAGTATTTAGTAGAAAAATATTACCTAGTAGTAACACATGCTCACTTAAGAATAATAATGGATAGATATAAATTAATTAATAAAATTGGACCAATATTTGATATTACTTCATATAATTATACTTCTATGCTGAACTACGACAACAATATAGAAACTTGCATTAATTTGTGATATTTCACATTAATCAACTACTACTAAGTTTGATTTCACAATGTAGTGGACTATAGTGCTTATATGAAGAGTATTACATATTTTAGCATATTCAAATTAGATTATGATTGTAAATATACATTTTTTAAGTAGAATTTCACATTAATATAATACCAGTAATAATAATTGATAATGTATTGCATTGTAGTACTTAATAAAACACTATTACGTACATATCCTCCATACTCAATTAAACTTAAATTTGTTAAATTAGTATTGCTTATTAATGAAGTTTCACACTAATCTGATACTAAGCATGATTTTGTACCGCAGTGAAATATAAAAAGTAGAATAATACTATTACACAGTCTAACATGCTTAATTTAGACTAAACTTGACAAGTTTTGCAATTATTAATGAATTTTGACATTAATTTGAAAATAATTATCATAAAATCACAATTTGATGGAGATTAGTTTATACTATAACAGTATTACATACAGTCAAATATATAAATTGCGACTCTAATAGTTTGAATTTGTAATTAATTATTGAAAATTCGTATTAATAAAGTACCAATAAGCATGATTTCAAATGATTTCATAGTGTGTTTGAAAATAATTATCATGAAATCACAATTTGATGGAGATTAGTTTATACTATACAGTATTACATAAAATCAAATATATAAATTGCGACTCTAATAGTTTGAATTTGTAATTAATTATTGAAAATTCGTATTAATAAAGTACCAATAAGTATGATTTCAAATGATTTCACAGTGTGCAAGCTTGCAAGTACCAAGAAAAGTACATGCCTTGGTTAGGACATGGTATCCAATTGTTGGTTACTGATTTTGTATAGTGTCACAGCCCCTCTTTGGTACTCCAAATTAGGCGGTATGTGTGGCATCTACTAGCACTTCGAGGTAGAAAATTAGCATAAAATTCATGCTTACAGGCAAACAAACCCTTAGTAAGACATAGTATAGGCAACACGCGTGCTACATAATATTGGACAGGTACAAAGTAAGCATATCCGGTATTAGCAATCACATAGTAGGCAAGTACATGGCATACATATTGAGATAACAAGTAGTCACACGTAGGTAACTAGTAAATATTGAATAGGCAACATGTTGAGTATAAATAAACTTCATTTCTCATTGAAATGGTAAATGAGTAAACCGTCTTTCCCTACTAATAGGCAACTACGTATGAATCACCTAGGCCAAATGTACACATTATATTAGATATTTATTTAAAAGACCATTTGTTGTTTTTATGGATATTTTTATACTAAAAGAGCTCTCTTTTTATATATCAAAAGTATAAATTTATGGATATACATTGGGATTGACAAGAAAAATCCAATGTTTAATATATTAGATATTAAAACTAATACATACTAAGTATAAATTATAAGTACTTCTAATACATGGAAAGAATGATAGATTATAAAGAAATATAAAAACAACATTAATTCTAACTATTATTTATTTTATGAAATATATCTTATTATTTCTCTGTAGTTTAATTATTTTTTAGACAAATACATATACATATATACAAGTATATGTAAGAGGAGTTTTTAGTGGTTACAGCTTCAAAGTAACCATCATAAATAATTGTGTATGTCACGACCTAAATCCCAGGCTAGTATTAGAAAGAGAATTTCATAAATAGAAATTCAAAAGTTATTTTTTTGAAAAGTTTATAAAATAATTTTAATAGTAAAATTCTCATAATTTTGTGATCACCATTAGACGTAGATCGTTAATGAAATTTATTAAAATAAACCAAGCATCATCATTAGTAGTCTCACAATCTAGCACACTAATTCTATAGACCGAGTTCGTGAGACGGACCCTTAAGTATTTTATTACAAACTAAGATAAATAAACAAAAATATCGTACAAAGTTACTAGTTTCCCACTTGGTAACTAGCTCCTCTCTAAATTGCTTCTAAATCTCTAAAATCACACCGAGTGCTACCTGAGAGGGAAAAAATAAGAGTGAGTATTCACATACTTAGTAAGAATTCAATTACCTTTTGGATAGATGCAATTTCTCAAACTTGCATGGTTAGTTCCTTTAAATTTATTTATAAATTAAGTTTAAAAATCCATGGTATCCAGAATAATCGCATATTCAAAACCAAAATCAAAACAATATCATTGTACATATCATATATCAACAACAATATAAATGAGCTCTTATACTCCTAGCACGACCTTATAATACCTCTGTAGTAGAGATATCCAATATCCTGATACTGCTTGTAGGCGTATCAACAAAAATTTGTGCATGGGCTTAGGTCTCTTATATAGTACTACAGCAACTTGCTAGCGATCTAAAAATACTGCAATACTATAATGGAACTCAAGTATGTGATCCTATGGTATGTACAATGTGTAATAGTATACAACAACCATGCATCTAATAATCAAATCATACTTTAAAATTCAACTTAATATTATTCTAGGATGTTCTATACATGGGCAGCACACCGTTATTTTATCCCATAGTCACAATATAAAAATATGTATAAAATCCATACAGTCCAATCCCAATATAATCTAATAATTTTCAACAATTTTATAAACCATCCTAAAATCACGATTTTTCATAAATAAGTTTTAATGCAATTAAAACCCAAAGTAGATATAAAAATCGGGTAATCAAACCCCTACCTCGATATAGTAGTAATACTAAGCCAATACCGCTCGAACAATCCCCCGTTGATCACTCAGGTGCTTAATCGGTAGTTTCCGGTTCCTGGTAAGTCCACTTGAAAAAATGACCTTTTAATCAGAGCTTCAAATGTAGAAACAGAGGTCACCACTGAATTTAGAGCATACAAAATGCTAAGTTAGACACATACTTTGTCAAAAACAAGTCTCGGTATAGAATCGTACTATGGCACATAAAACGGTGCAATTTGGTGCCACAAAATTCTAATTTTTGTTCCTTAACGAAACATAGTGATATTTTATGTTAAAATTCATGTCTCAACTTCACTGAGTCCAAATTCGAAGTCAAAACTTAGTTTGAGGTCCCTAACATTAATTAAGCCCAAAAATTTGAGAATTACATAAATACCACCTTTTGAAAATAATTAGAAGAATGTCCTCTTTTTCTAATTACTATATACCGCATTTATCATTACCCTTTTTATTTTGACCAGTTGTAATCATTCATGATTTTTAACCTTCTTTCATCTCATATATTTATCTCGGGTAAATAAATCATTTAACCAAAATAATTATGCTTTTACCTTCATTAATAAATTATTTAACCAAAATAATTATGTAAATATCACTTTTTACATATTTGATAAAACGGTAAAAATGGTAAAAACTTACTGGAGAGGAATTTTGACAAGCAACCACTTGGAGCTGGTCAATGACGATGAGATGAGACTCCACTTACTGGAGGTATTGAAAATGGAGGTTAAATGGTGCTCCGGTAGTTGAAAAACCTCAGTGAAGGCAGAATTTTTGTGGGGCTGCTACGGCTTTGTCCAATATCGAAATGAGGCGAGACTAATGGTGTTGGATTCATCTTCGAAAGCCCTTCGATATGGATATAAGCCTAGGCAGGCGACAGTGGTGATGTGGCAGAGCGCGGATAGAAAATTCTCATTTCTCTCTTCCAAGCCACTCTCTTTGAGAATTTGAGAGTTTTTAGGGGTTTATAAATAAAAATCGGGCACTGTAGCAAATTAATAAATATTCCAGATATTTTCATTATTTTATTCAAAAATTATTTATTTATAAGTTTGTCATTGGGTGCAAAAAGTCTATTTTGACTCTTAACAGTTTGAGATTTTATATCTTCTCCCCCTTAAAGAAATTTCGTCCTGAAATTCAAGTTCAACATAAGAGTCAAAGTACAACTTCAAGCTGAAAATTAAATAAATAAGGATATTTTTTGGTACATTTCTGTCTCAAGCTCCCAAGTAGCTTCGTCTTCCCTGTGATGTTGCCAAAGAATCTTAACAAATGGTATCTCTCTATTTCGAAGTACTTTAAGCTCGTCCCAGTATTCGAACTGGTTGTTCATTATATGTTACATCTTCTTGTAATGGCACTTCTATCTACTGGATGGCATGTGATAGGTCAGGCACATACTTTTTGAGCATCGAGACATGAAAAACATTGTACACTCGGCCCAATTATGGAGGTAAATCCAAGTGATACGCAACTGGCCTAATTCTAGCAGTAATCTCGAATGGTCCAATATACCATGGAGCCAATTTTCCTTTTAGTCTAAAGCTAGTGATCCTATGCCTTGGCTAACTTTCAAGAATACTTGATCACCAATTTCGAACTCTACTTCACGTCTCTTTGGATCCACATAGCTATTTTGACGACTCTGCATAACCTTGAGTCTTTCCTGAATCTTGAAAATTTTCTCAGTAGTTTATTGAATCAGTTTTGGTGTAATAGTAATACGCTCCTCTGCATCAGCCCAACACAAGGGTGATCTACATGGTCTCCTAATAATACCTCATATAAAGTCATGCCAAGACTGGCTTGGTAGCTGTTATTGTAAGCAAAGTCCACCAATGATAGGTGATCATCGCAGCTTCCACCAAAATCTAGTATACAAAAGTGAAGCATGTTCTCTATAATTTGAATAGTCCTTTTAGATTGGCCATCTGTTTGAGGATGATTAGTTGTACTGAGATTCAGTTCTATTCCCAAAGTTCTCTAGAACTTAGATATAAATCTTGGGTCTTTGTTAGAAACTGTGCTTGATAGCACTCAATGCAATCTAACAATATTGTCAATGTAGAGACGACTAAGCTTGTTGAGTCAAAAATCAAATCTGATCAGTATGAAATGAGTAGTCTTTGTCATTCGATCAATTATCATCCAAACTGCATCACTCTTTTTTTGAGTCATTGGAAAACCCATCACAAAGTCCATTATGATCTTATTCTATTTCCATTCTGGTATGGTAAAAGTTGTACTAGTCCAGATGGCCTCTGGTGTTTAGCCTTGACTTGTTGACATGTCATGCACTTAGCCACAAAAGTAACTTCATCACACTTTATACCTTTCCACCAATATTGTCTTTTCAGTTTATGGTACATCTTTGTACCACCAGGATATACTGTAAATTTGGACTTATGAGTTTCAGCAAGAATAGTTTCTCTAAGATGAGGATCATTAGCTATAACTAGCTTTCCTCTGAAAAGCACAAATCCTTCTATGTTTGTACTCTAAACTTCCAGTTATTCACCATTTTTGACTTGATTCTAGATTATTCTCAACTCTTGATCTTGCCATTGACTTTGTTGTACAGTCTAGAAAAGTGTTGGTATAGCCATAACATTACTGAGATAAGCAGTATTGCAAGACTTAAAGTACTACAAATCATACTCACCAATTGTTATTGAGTTCTTCTATTCCTGAAAAATAAGTGCAGCTAAGATACCATGAGGTTTTCGACTCAAAGCATTAACTACAACATTAGCTTTGCCAGGATGGTATTACAGTTCGAGGCCATAATCTTCCATGTATTTAACCCATCTATGTTACCTCAAGTTCAAATCACGCTGAGTGAAAAGATACTTCAAACTCTTATGATCGGAGAACACATCAAACTTCATACCATACAAATAACATCTCCAAATCTTAAGAGCGAAAATTACCACTGAAAGTTCCAGGTCATGAGTAGGGTAATTCTTCTCATGTGACTTTAACTGATGAGAAGCATAAGCCACTATTTTTCCATTTTGCATCAAGACACATCCCAAACCAGAACTAGAAGCATTAGTGTACACAACATAACGTTCATTTTTGTTGGGAACAACAAGAATAGGTGTTGTTGTTAATATCTTCTTTAGTTCTATAAAGGCTTCTTCATAATCATTATCCCAAGTGAACTTGACATATTTCTTGTTAATTTGGTCAAAGGCAAGGCAATTCTTAAGAAATTCTCTACAAAATGACGATAGCAGCATGCTAAACCGAGAATACTTCTAATCTTAGTTGTATTCTTTTGTCTTTTCCACTTTAGAACAGATTCTATCTTAGTAGGATCGACTAAAATACCCTCTTGAGAAATTACATGCCCTAAAAATTTCACTTCTATCATCCAGAAGTCATATTTAGATATATTGGCATACAATTGATGATCTCTCAAAATTTGAAGTACGGTCCTCAAATGTTCAGTATGTTCCTCTCGAGTCTTTGAGTATACGAAGATGTCGTCAATGAAGATAACCACAAATTGATTTAGATAAGTTTTGAAAATTCTATTCATGAGATCCATGAAGGCTGCAAGAGCATTAGTCAGACTAAACGGCATAACCAGGTGACCATAACGAGTCCTAAACACGTTTTCAGTATATCTTCTTCTCGAATCTTCAATTTTGGAAAAGAATTTAGATCTACCTAGTTGATCGAACAACTCATTAATCCTTGGCAAATGATACTTATTCTTTATAGTAAGCTGATTCAGACGTCTATAGTTAATCCAAAGTCTGAGCATACCATCAGTTTTTTAAGCAAACAACACAGGTGCACCCTATGGAGAAGTACTATTCCTGATGAATCCCTTTGGCAATAGATCATCCAACTGACTTCTCAACTCAGCCATTTCTGTTGGAGCCATGTAATAGGCTGGAATAGAAACTGGCTGGGCTCTACGATTCAAATCAATACGGAACTCAATCTCCCTGTTAGGTGATAGACTTAGTAAATCCTCCGGAAAAACATCTGGAAACTCGCTAACTACTGATATCCAGGGATGTTGATTGTCTGTTCTCACATCACCACTGATGGCAAACAGATTCCCGTAATATTTAAGTTTCTTCTTTCCACCCATGCATGCTTTCAAAATAGGACTTGGTCTCAAAGGATTCAATTGAACTTGATAAATAACAGGATATCCATCCTCAAGCAAAAGAGTAAATCTCTTATTGAAATAATCAATGTTGGCTCGATATTTGGATAATCAGTCTATATCGAGAATCATATCAAATTGTTTCATAGGCAGTACAATTAAATCAACTAATAGTTCTCTACCATCAATCAAGATAAGGAAATCATGATACACAGTAGAAACCTCAGCTTCTCCACCTATTAGTTAACCCAAAGTCAAAATAGAATCCAATATAGAACATTCTAATCCCAATAATTGTGCAAATAACAAGAATATTAAAGAATGCGTAGCACCAGTATCAAATTAAATATATGCCCAAGAGTGTGAGATGAGAATCATATCATCAGTAACACTCTTGCTGGTTGGTTTACGAGCATTGTCCACTTCGGTGACAACAAACTTGACCAATAACTTTTTCTTTCCATTTATTCCCTCTCCCTTGGCCGGGTCGGCTCCTACTACCTCTCGGACCAGTGCCAGTGTATCCGAGTGTAACGACCAGATTTTTTTAGACCGTTAACTACTTACCTTCTTTGCTTAAAAAAAATTTAGATGCTGAAAATTTATGACAATTTTTTTTTATGCTTTTATTTCTTTTTAAGAGATTTCTTATTCATAACTAACAATTTACTTAAATTTTGAAAACAAGTAAATGCTTCTCAATGGTTAAGTACCCTTTATTTAAATTTGATTATAAACTTTTTATTAAGGTGACTTAAATAATGTGCAACCATAAAGGGCTCCCAGGTGAGGAGGGGGGTCACATATGGACTACTTAAGTCCCAAGCTCTCTTTAGATAGTTTAGGCCTTTTTGACAAAACCCTTATGTTTTGTATTTATTTAAATCATAATATTTTCTTTTAGATATAAAAAAAACATTTGCTTAACTTCTATTAAATCGAAATACATTTTCAAGTTCAATTTGATTAAATCATGCATTACGAAATAAAATGCCAAGTTATAAATACATTTTCAAATAACATTAAGCTTACATAATTGAAATCATTTGTCACATAATAAAAACATATGCGGAAGTAATTTTTAATGATGGTATTCCATTGTCCGTGCCTCGCATTTATCCCTACTTCAATTCCAGCTAACCCATCAATCAAATCAGAGGTTTCTTTTCTTTGGTACTTATAGCATGGATAATCATAAAATGTGAGCTTTCGCCCAGTAAGTACAATGTAATTCTCACAAAACATTTTTTTCTTATGAACAAATAATTCTATATTTTTTTTTTGAAAGTCCTATGTTGTTTTATAAAATCATTACTTTACGCTTTATTATAAGATATTATATCATGATTTTATCTCATTCTTGATTGTAAAGTTTTTTATCTTTCTTATGGCCCTGGTGTATATACCGAGAGTGCACTACCGAATAGGGAATCAGGGGAGCGACCCAACTGAAAATACCTATGGTCATAATCTTAATATACTTTTCCTCGAGAATCCTTACTTTGGGGAGGTCGGTCTTATTTTCCCTCAGATATCCTCACCTAGTGGAGGTTGGTACGACACCTTTAAATTCTTTATCTTATATAGTCTTTTCTTAATATGAGTGGATATGCTTTAATGAACCCAAACTTATATTCAACTATCATAGCATTTCCTTTGTTAAAGTATGTTGAAGTATGATAACATTGTAAAGTAAGCATACATCATTTTTTTTATAGCATAGAAAAAGAATCTTTATAAGCATATATTATACATAGGCCATACAATAATAATATAAAGGCAAGTTAATACACGAAATTAATTCAAACATATCATATTGTAAACATGAAATATTTTCAACCATCCATGCTATAGGCGAAATTGTACTTACCTCGTAATATGATTATCCCAGTTCCACTCGTTAATTACGTACATCTAGATCGAAATTTGTCCTGACATATAGATACTCTATTTGTTAGAGAAAATTTAAACTGGCCTTATACTATTTTTTTTTAACTTCTAATTACTTAGTGGGTTTAAAATATTTAAGACTCAGTCTTGATCCAGCATAAAACTTCACATTTGAGAAACAATATCATGCTATATTCATTGACTAATTTATACTTTCACTTAGATTGATGAGATTTTATTCTCCTTAACCTTGATCATAGTGATCTTTTTATTCTATCAATAATTTGGTTGTTGATTTGATTAATATCATCCTAAATCAATTAAGTTTCCTTAATTATATTTTTTTCAACAAATACTTTGAATTATTCTTATTTAATTTCTTTATTCGTAATTAAGAGACATAATATAATAATTGAGTCAACCATACTAAGGGATATACAAATTTAATATCTAAAATCATACTTGGACTAAATATTATTTAGTATTGATCACTCTATTTAAGCCTATCACTAAACTTAGGCAAAATACAATTAGAGGCATACATTACTTATTTTCTATAATTGATTTCATGTCTTAAATTTAAGTAAATATTTTCTTATCCCAATTAGAGATCTAAAATATTTTTTTTTTATTTATTCTTATACCAAATTTCCAACCTAATATTTCAAGTTTTATAATTTACATTTTTATTCAAAATCTTAAGATTTCTAACATTTATGCCCTCTAATAGTAAATATTGAGTTATATCTTATTATTATTTTTTTTTTGTTAAAGATTCTTCCTTTATTTACTTTTACAATTTAAAATAGTTTTAAAATTTCCTAAAATAACTTTTTCACATATTTGGCCCATATTTTGTCAAAATTATACTTTTGACCCAAATACTCAAAAATTTGTCATTTTAGTTCTTCTAACTTTTGAGCAAACATCTTTAATTTTTGGAAAGCATTTCTAATAGGTAAAAATCTGTTCTTAAGGATCTAAGTCTAAATCAATAAGCTTGATTCATTTTCAAGCATATTTTTTTAGGGTCTTACACTAAAAAAAATCTTCCACTTTTTTTTTTATGTTTAGTCATTTTGATTTTACTATTATTATTATTATTATTCTGAAGTATTCATATTTAGAGGCTTAAGAAATCAACAAAATAAGTCTCAATATAATATAAATTATATAACATCTAAAGTAGGTCAAATATGTTATTACCTATTTATTCTTTTATATAATCTATTTAAACACATAACAAGCAAGGTGAGGGAAATAAATGTCTTCCAAGTTTAAAATTTCTTTCTTACGTCTCCACCACAAAATTAAGTGCTCTCTTCTCTTGATTATAATTCTAAATTTCTAGAGTCGATGGGTAAAATATTGTATCTCTTGTAGATTTGGAAGAAAGTGAAGTAGAAAGAGTTTTTTTTTTTTTTTTGAGAAGGACTAACTGGAAATATTAGATAGTTTTGGCTAAATAATTTGAAAGGTTAAGCATGAATTTGAATTGCCAAATGAATGATCTATTTATAGATCATCCATGGAAGGTATCTAATAATACGTACTTTCACATTCCATTAAATAATCCAAGCATCATTATTATCAATTTGTCAATATATTTTCTTTTTCTACTCCATTACCTTATCTTTTACTTTATTTTTTACTCATCTACTACTTTTATCTCTAATCTTTCTTCTTTTTCAATTATTTGGAATCTAATACCACTAACTCCCAAAGAAAGTCTCTACTATATTAATCTTTTTTATACCTTTTGAATTATTTTGGAGACAAAAGTTACTAATTAGTTTTGTCTATATCTTCCACTTTGAATTATGACCACTAATTTCCAAAGAACATTTCCATTATGATTTTCCTTTTTTTCTACCTTTTGAATTACCTATTAACTTTATCTCGTTCCTTTTCTATTCCACTTATTTAAAGTTATTACCTTCTTAAGGTAAAACTTTACTACTTTTTATTTTTTTCTATAACTTATTTTCTACCCTTAGATTGATTTATTTACTTAATTCTTTACATACTTAAATCCTAGTCATTCAAATTATGACATGGTACTATTTTGGTGTAACCATTAACTTTAGGTTATAAAATGTAACAATTTTAATGTGACATAAACATATCATATTTTTAATTAGGTTATATTGATGTACATAATATAATTACTGTAAAATCAATTTATTATTAAGGAAAACTAACTTAGAAATTCTAAGTTAAAACGAGGATTAACTATGGTTTTCTCACGTAATAAATTTAACATTAAAATAATACTACGCACATAATTTCAAGTATTTGCGAATGCAAACTTAATAAAATGCAACACTAAATGTATAATAATTCTACTAATATTGCAAGTCTAAAGATTCCTAGGGGGTGACACCGAGTCCTCTCTGATTACCAGAAGCTTATGAAGTCTGAAAATTCTAGGTGAAGCCTGAACCCTATGGCCAGTATTGACGCTGATACTAGGAACCAAAAGACTACTAGAAAGGAGAAGAGTTGAATGCCCTGGAATGGTACGAATGCATTATGGCTTCCCCGTGGCCCACCTTGAGATAAGGCTGGCTTCTGTTGGCAGAATAGATAAGATATCTTCTGATGGCCCTACTGGCCACAGTGAAAGCATTCGTACAGTCCAAACTGTCATCTTTTAGAAAAATAACTACTCTGAGAACTCTAAGACTATTATTGGCCTTAGTTTCTCCTGTTGGTATTCCTATCATTTTCTCTATTCCTTGACCGTTCCCTTGTAATTGACTTATCATGTAGAAAGGCTTTAGCTTTGTGTGCTGCGACTACCAGATCAACCAAGTTATCAAAGTGTTGAGTCATAATCTTTTCCAGGATAACTAGCCTTGAAGCTTCTATAAACTTGACTATCTGAAGGGTAGGGTCAGTTCTTGGTGCATAGGTACACTATACCAATTCTGTGAACCAGATATAGTACTCACTCACAGTCAAGTCACCTTGCTTGAGTCTCTCGTACTCTCTAATCATAGTAGACCTATGACTAACATCAACATACTAATCTCTGAATAGTCCTTCAAAGATCTCCCAGGTCATCACAGTCTCCTTTCATGATAGCTTAAAAGTTTCCCAACAATTAATTGCTCTATCAGTCAGTATGTACGTAGCTAATACCACTTGGAACTCAATAGGTGTCCCAATGGTTGCAAAGGTCCTTTTAATTTCCCTGAGCTACTTTTTAGTTATGGTAGGGTCCGGTTTACTATCGAAAGTTGGCGAACTCAACTTGACAAAATCTTTTGGAAAAGCTAGCCTAACATGTCTCAGGGTCTTGTTGAGCTCTTACTCCCAGTATTTCCTATATAGCATCATACAAATCCGCTAATAGTTCAAGAATTCCTTGTTGTGACGGAGGAGTATCAGTTCTTAGCTCTTGTCTCGGCACTCTTCTTCTCAGAGGCATCTTACTAGTCTATATAAATATGCCAAAGTGTCAGCGAGATGACCATGCCGAATTTTTAAAATATTTATTATTTTTTTTTTGAAAACTAGTTATAATCTAAACGAATGATGTCACATCCTAGAAAGATAATAACCCTGCTCTAATACCAAAATTTTCTATCATGACCCAAACCTTAGGCTAGTGGCAGAAAGGGAATTTTATAAGTGGAAATTCAAAAGTTATTTTTTTGAAAAATTTATAAAATAATTTTAATTATAAAATTCTCACAGTTTTGTGATCACCATTGGACGTAGATCGTTAATAAAATTTATTAAAACAAACCAAGTATCATCATCAGTAGCCTCACAATCTGGAACACTAATTTTACAGATCGAGTTCATGAAACGGGCCCTTAAGTATTTTATCACAAACCAAAATAAATAAACAGAAATATCTTACAAAGTTACCAGTTTCCCACTTGGTAACTAGCTCCTTCCTAAACTGCTCCTGAATCTCCAATATCGCACCGAGCATTACCTAAGAGGGAAAGAGTAAGGGGTGAGTATTCACATACTCAGTAGGAATTCAATTACATTTGGATAGATGTAATTTCTCAAACTTGCATGGTTAGTTCCTTTAAATCTATTTATGAATTAAGTTTATAAATCTATGGTATCTAGAATAATCACATAATTAAAACCAAAATCAAAACTACATCATTGTACATATCATACATCAATAAGAATATAAGTGAGTTCTCATCCTCAAATTACAGTCTTGTAACACCTCTGTAGTAGAGGTACTCAGCATCCTGATACTACCCATAGGCATATCAGCAAAAACCTGCGCAGGGACCTAAGTCTCTCACCTAGCGTTGCAGCAAATCGCCAGTAATCTAAAAATACCACGATGCTATAATGGAACTCAAGTGTATGATCCTATGGTATGTATAACGTGCAATAATATACAACAACCATGCATCCAATAATGGTATTATTATGAGATTTACTACGCGTGGATAGTACATTGCTATTTTACTCCATAGTCATAATATAAAAATATGTATAAAATCCACACTGTCCAATCCCAGCATAATCCAATAATTTTGAGCAATTTCATAAACCATCATAAAATCAGGATTTTTTATAAATAAGTTTTAATGCAATCAAAATCCAAACTAGATATAAAAATCAAGTAATCGAATCCCTACCTCGATATAGTAGTAACACCAGGCTAATGATGCTCGAATAATCCCCCGTTGGTTACTCAGGTGCTTGAACGGCAGTTTTCGGTTCCCTGTAAGTCTAATTAAAAACGTCACTTTTTAATGCCGAAATAGAGGTCATCACTGAATTCGAAGTACACAAAAATGCTAGGTTGGATTTATACTTTGTCAAAAACAGGTCGCGATACGCGACCGTACTGTGGCATGCAAAACAGTGCAATTTTATGTCACGAAATTCTAATCTTCGTTCCTTTATGAAACATAGTGATATTTTATATTAAATTCATGTCTCGACCTCACTGAGTCCAAATTCGAAGTCATAACTTAGTTTCGAGGTCCCTAGCATTAATTAAGCTCAAAAATCTGAGAATTACATAAATACCACCTTTTGAAAATAATTAAAAAAATGTCCTCTTTTTCTAGTTACTATTTATTGCACTTACTATTACCCTTTTGACTTTTACCAATTATAATTAATCATGATTTTTAATCTTCTTTCACTTCATGTATTTACATCGGGTAAATAAATCATTTAACCAAAATAATTATGTAAATATCACTTTTTAGACAGTTGGTAAAAACGTTAGAAATGGTAAAAACTTACCAGAGAGGAATTTTGATGCATAACCTCTTGAAGTTGGTCGGCGACGATGAGACGAGACTCTACTTGTTGAAAGTGTTGAAAACGAAGGTCGGACGGTGCTTCAGTGGCCGGAAAACCTGGTTGGAGACGAAATTTTGGCAGGACTGTTGCGGCTTCATCCGACGTTGAAACAAGGCGAGACTAGTAACTTGGCTTCGTCTTCAAAAGCCTTTCGATGCGAGTCAGTGTGTGGGCCTAAGCGGCGATAGTGGCGGCGTGACAAAGCTCGGACAGGAAGTACACCTTTCCATCTTTTTCTCTCTCTGAGGCCTCTTTTTTTGAGAATTTGAGAGTTTTTAGGGGTCTATAAGCAAAAATTAGGCATCGTAGCAAATTACTAAAATATTCTCGATACTTTTATTATTTTATTTTGAAAATTAGATATTTAAAATTTGTCATTGAATGTAAAAAGTCCATTTTGACCCGTAAAAGTTTGAGATTTTACAGTGTAAGCTTTATATAATTAGCAGAACTAGGTTAAAAAAACTTATAAATGATGACATTGAATTAAAAATGACTTGATATAAGAGATTTAAGAACCGCTTACCATTTAGCATTTATTTCAAAGATTCTTTTTTTTTTTTGTTTTGTCTCAGCGTTTGCAATAAACATCTGGAATGGAATTTCGGAATTTGGAATGGAATGAATTTAATTTCTATTTTGATTTATATTAATTCCTCAATTCTCAATGGAATTGCATTTAAGTAAGTATTTATTTTCAGAAATTATGTTAGTAAATAAAATAATTCATTTTTAAGTTGTATTACATTAAGGTAATTGCCATATTTGACTCTTTTTGCTTAGAAACCCAAAACAAGTACTCGACCAATATTTGTTACTACTTCATTGTTGGAATTTTTTTTTAAGTATTGATATTAATTGTGAGTACGAGGCAACCAAAATCGAATGTGCCTGTATTTCGTGAGAGGGCTAATTTTTTGAGTAGATATTTCTCTGAGGGTAAGCCAATTTCTCCAAGTTTTCTAAGATCCAGAGAGATCGTTAATAATGCTCATCGATATTGGTCTATGAAGAAATCTAATGGTTCATTAGAGTCTATGAAGAAATCTAATGGTTCATTACCGAGCTATAAATTTAGAAACGATCGCTATGTTAATCTTAACGCCTATTTTTCCCCATCAAGCTTTGGCTTCAAGGTAATAATTGATTTATATTAGGGTTTCTAAGTAAAACATGTTTTAATTTTGAAATTAATTTTGATTTTAGGGTTAGCATTAGTGTTTGTGTTATGTATGTTTGCTGATTTGGGAATTTGAATTAAAAATAGTATTAGTATTAAAATATTGACTTTATTATTATTTCTTAGGATATTAAAAACTTTATTATTATTTCTTAGGATAATGGAAAGAAAATAGGAGTTGATGATCTATACTACCAAAGACATTTGTTATTCTTGACTACGATGGTGAACCAACCACCATTTATACACCATCTGATGTCAACATGAATAATATGCGAATTCCTGAACATATTAATTTTGTAAGTTTAATTAATTATTTGATGATCTTAATTATGTAATTTGTGGCATTTAGAAATGTTTCATTTGTCGTGTTTTTAGCATAGGTGAGTGTGAAAAAGTTTCTACTTTGTTGAGAATAATTGCCAGGTTGCAATACATATTAGTATAGAAGATGCTTGAGTCAAGAGAAAAATTAAATGAATTTATTTTAAAAAAAAAACTTTGACTATTTTTAAGTAATCCGTTTAAAACTTTTGTCTTACATTTAAAAAAAAATTGAATGAATTTCAATTCTAAGTAATCCATTCAATCAATATCCTGATATTTTAAATTAATGGTCATGTATAAACGAGTTCTATTCATGTATAAACTATACAATTAAGGAAAATTAATTTATCACTCGTATCATATAAACTGAATCGTTCTCCAATGTTATTATGTTCATTGTTCTTTTTTTTTTTTTTTTAATTTCATTGTTATTGATAAGGCTACTATTAAATTTCAAGTATATTAATAAGAATATGAACATATTTTTTTTTTCAAATAAAATAAGGAATATGAATGGATTTGATCTTGGAAACTATGAGAAAAATGTAATTAATTGTCATTAATTATAATGTAAATTAATAGTAATTTTTGAGTTATTTAAACTAATTTCTTCTAAAGTAAATTAACTATTAATGCTTTAAATTTTTGAGGAGATTAATTATCCTCCATTTAAATATTGGGAATTTCCAGATATCCACTTATCTCTTCTTTTTTATTTCCAGGGAAAGATGTCCACATTAAAAGAAAAAGACTTAGGGAATTTCAAGATTTTATTTTATTTTTTCGAGTGAAGGGAATTTCAATATTTCCAATCATACTAACTCTGTACATTACTTGATAATGCCAAAAAAAAAAAAGAAAAAGAGAAAACTTTAGGGAATCTCAAGATCTCCAATCATATTAACAAACTTATAACTAGAAAATTCAAAAAACAAAAAGGTCGTTGGAGAATTTTAAGAGTTCCATTTATATTAAATATCTTACTCGAAAAAACCAAAATGATGGGGAATTTCAAGAGTCCTTGTGTATATTTATTTTATGACTTATTAAAAAAAAACAAAAATTATGGAGATTTCAATGGTTCCAATTTTAATATTCCAAACTGGAAAAAAAATATTTAAAACAAGATATCTCAAATAGTGATTTATGATTTTGAGGAAGTATCAAAAAAGTCAACATTTGATCTTACTCTGCCAAGAAACGATTATTGCTAGATAGTGAAAAGGTTAATTCTCCTGCAAAAATACTGAAACCAAATTCAGATAATGATGAAGCTTAGTTTCCTGAAAAATTTGTCACTGAGGAGAAAAAGAATGTGAAAGTGTACTTAACCTGCAATTCATCAGAAACTTAAGATGCCAATGTATGATGATGTGGAAGCTAATCAAACTGTTGATGTTGAAAATTATAATTCTTAACTCCTGGCCAACTTTGAGAATGAGGATTGGGATGGCATCATCAAAAAGTTTAAAAAGGTTGCCAAATTGAAGCTCATTGTTTCGCTCTGTTTATTTGGCTCCTCAAAATTCAAGTATTGTTGCTCATGGCTCTAATGTCGTCTATATATACTGCTCACCCAAAAAGATTGAGGAAGGCCCTAGAACGTGGTGGAACTTCTAAAATGATCAAGAAAGATCTTGACCGTGCTAGAAGACTCTAGATGGTACTACAAAATCCTAGAAGGCTCTAGACAAGGCCGGATGGTGCTAGAAGGATAGGACGGTCCTTGAATGACTTAGAAGAGCCAAGATGGTGAGTGAACCTCTTAAAAGGATCTAGTTCATGCTTGTACTAGATTTCTCTATGTAAATATCTTTGTAGATATTATATTCTAGACCCTTTGTAAGATCATGCTACTTGACACAATCATAACCCTTGATTGGTTTAGGCTTGCCTATATAAAGGACCCTTTGGGTTCATTTGTATACAAGTCTCATTTGTGAGAGTTAGAAACATTCTAAGAGTAATACAAAGCTATTTATTTACTCAAACTCTCTTATCCTTATCACTTTGTCTCAAGGTTTACTCTAAGTCTCTTTCTTAAGTGTTAGTAGGCTGACTTAGTACGACAGACTGTACTAAATACCGCACGGTTATTTAGTTTGAGGCTAGGGTCGTGATAGTGTGATATCAGAGCTTTAGTTATTCGTTATATCTTAGTGGTTCCATTGTCTAAATGAAGACCATGGCTGCAAGTCCTGACCCTGTCGAAGTTGGTGCTTCTGATTGTGGGCGTGATGAAGAGAAGCATGGTGCTACCCGTGGCAAGTCGAGGGACGTGGTGACTAGCTTAGAGGCTAGAGTATCCCGACTAGAGTCCAACTTGGGCACGTTGGGCGAACGTATAGACGATCTAGATGGCCGTTGCGATAGTTTGAAGACCGAGGATGCAGAGATCCACAGCGGCATCAAAAATGCGTTTGGTAGGCTAGAGGCCGACTTAAGGCGTGAGATCGAGTCCCTTCATTCAGAGATTGCCAAGGTACGAGATCTCTTCCAAAGAGAACTCACTAATATTTTACTTAGAGTAGATGAGATAGGTGGTGATTTTACTTTGTACAATAACTATTGAGGCAAGAAAGGTTGAGGTGCTTAAACCAAAGATCTTCAATGGTACTCGCAATGCTAGGGAAGTTGAGAACTTTCTATGGGGACTCGAGCAATACTTTGAGGCCGCCGGTGTGACAGATGATGCAGGTAAAATTCGTAATGTTGCCTTGTATCTAACCGATACTATCATGCTATGGTGGAGGCGGAGACACGGAGAGATGCAACGAGGGGTGTGCAGCATAGTCACCTTTGATGATTTCAAAAGAGAGCTAAAGAGGTAATTTTTCCCCGAGAATGTCGAAGAAGAGGCAAGAGGCTATCTTCGCCACCTCAAACAATCTGGTAGTATTAGAGACTACGTGAAAGAGTTTACCACACTCTTACTCGAAATCCCTGACACTTCAGATAAAAATACCCTATTCTTGTTCATAGATGGTCTTCAGAACTGGACCAAGTTAGAGCTCAAGCATTGTGGTGTCTAGGACTTAGCCGATGCTATTACGATAGCTAAGAGCTTTATTGATTACTCTACTAACAATGACTCTTCTAAGGCCAAAGACAAGAAGGGTGGAGGAACAAAGAGTGGTGGAGAGCAAATAAAAGAAGGAAAATGGAACAAAGATAGTTCCTCCTATAGGCACAAAGACAAGGGCAAGGAAAAAGAAGACAGTGCCTTCTCCAAGCTAAGAGTCAAGTACTTTCTTTATGATGGGCCACATTGGGCACGCGAGTGTCCTAAGAAGGAGGTGATAAAGAAGATGGTGTTACACGTATTGGTTCCTTACAGCTCCTTAATGCCTTGCAATCTGCCCTTAAGTCACAAGCTAAGGGCCTACTTTTTGTGGATGCAACAATCAATGGCAAAGCTACTAAAGCCTTGGTTAACACATGTACATTCCACAACTTCGTCTCTGTTGAGGAAGCTAGATGGTTGGGCTTAACGATGTCCAATGGAGGAGGCTCCCTCAAGGCAGTGAAATCAGCAGCACGCCCCATCCATGGGATTGCTCATGGTGTTAAGGGTAGCCTAGGTGTATGGGCTAGCCAACTTGACTTATCAGTGGTGCCAATAGATGATTTTGCAGTGGTGCTTGATTTGGAGTTCCTTGATACAGTGCGGACTTTAGCCAACTCTATGTGCATCATGGATGGTGAAAAGACTTGTGTAGTACCAATGGAGCGGTCCACGAAAGTGAGAAACAAAGTACTCTCTGCACTTCAATTCAAGAAGGGCTTGAGAAGAGAGCAGGAGAGTTACTTGGCCATCCTAAAGAAGCATGATGATAGAGAGTTAGAACCTCAAGATAACCTATCTATAGAGGTGCAAGCTGTCTTGGATGAATTCTAAGATGTGATGCCTGACGTTCTGCTCAAGAAACTTCCACCTAGGAGAGAGGTAGATCATGAAATCGAGCTTGAGCCAGGCACGAGGCCACTTGCGATAAGTCCCTATTGAATGGCCCCTCCGAAGTTAGTAGAACTCCAAAAACAACTAAAGAAGTTGCTTGATGCGGGTTTCATCATGCTCTCTAAAACTCCTTTTAGTGCACCGATGTTATTCCAGAAAAAGAAAGGTGGCTCACTAAGGATGTGCATTGATTACCGAGCTCTTAACAAGGTGATAGTAAAGAACAAGTACCTCATCCCACTTATTACCGACTTGTTCGATCAACTTGGGAATGCTAGATACTTCTCAAAGCTTGATCTATGCTCAAGATACTACCAAGTATGCATTGCAGAGGGAGATGAGCCCAAGACTACATGCATGTCAAGATATGGTGCTTATGAGTTCTTAGTCACACCATTTGGTCTTACCAATGCACCTGCTACTTTCTGCACCCTTATGAAAAAGCTATTCCATCTCTACCTTGATCAGTTCGTGATGGTCTATCTTGATGATATAGTCATCTATAACAAGACCATAGAAGAGTACCTAGAACATTTGAGGAATGTATTCGAGGTCTTGAAGGAAAACCAACTGTTCATCAAGAATGACAAGTGCTCATTTGCTCAAGAGGAAGTGATATTCCTAGGGTATAAGATAAAGGATGGGAAACTTATGATGGATGAAGCCAAGGTGCAAGCCATCCAAGAGTGGGAACCTCCTACTAAGGTGCCAAAGTTAAGATTCTTCCTCAGACTTATGAACTATTATAAGCAGTTCATCAAGTCCAACTCAGCAAGAGTAGCACCACTCACTAACCTGCTCAAGAAAAATAAGTCTTGGGAGTGGACAACTGAGTGTTAAGTCTCATTCAAAGACTTGAAAAAAGCAGTAAGCAAAGAGTCGATTCTCAATTTGCCTGACCACTCTAAGGCATATGAGCTTTACACACATGCCTCTGATTTTGCTATTAGCAGAGTACTAATGCAAGAAGGGTGTCCAATTGCTTATGAAAGCCGCAAGCTCAATGACACTGAGAGATGCTACACAGTATAAGAAAAAAAAAAGACGACTACCACCTTCCATTGCCTAAGGGTATGGTGACACTACTTATTGGGTACTCACTTTATGATCATGACTGACAATGTAGCCACAAGCTACTTTCAAACTCAGAAAAGTTGAGTCCCAAGCAAGCTTGGTGGCAAGACTTCTTGGCAGAATTCGATTACAAGCTTGAATACAAGCCTGGAAAGGCCAATGTAACGATGGATACCCTGAGCAGAAAGGTGGAGTTGGCCACTTTAAGCAGGCATGATAGAACCTTGATAGAGAAAATTAAGGAAGGACTAGAACACAATATTCTTGTAAAGAGCCTGCTGCTCCTCGTGACAGAAAGAAAGACGAGACGTTTTTGGCTGAGCAGCAGACTTCTCTATGCCAAAGGCAATCGACTCTATGTGCCTTAGTGGAGGAATTTCATAAAAGAGCTTATCAAAGAGTGCCACGATTTCTTGTGGGCTGGACACCCAAGTCAAAAACGCACTTTTGCTCTTATCAACTATATCTACTATTGGCCTCAACTGAGGGATGATGTCGAGGCCTATGTACGAACTTGTCTTGTGTGCCAACAAGATAAGGTGGAATAACAATCATTGGGTGGATTGTTGAAACCTCTCCTTATTCCTAAGAGGCCATGGGAGAGTGTTTCTATGGATTTTATCACTAGCCTGCCTAAGTTAGAGGGTTTTAGCAGTATTATAGTGGTGGTTGATCGCTTCAGCAAGTATGCCATCTTTATACCTACTTCATCTGATTATCCTGCTGATGAGATCGCGCGGCTCTTTATAAAGCATATCGTGAAGCTTTAGAGAGTCCCGTCAAACATCGTAAGTAATCGTGATCCCCGATTCACTGGAAGATTTTGGACAGAATTGTTCAAATTGATGGGTTCTGACTTAAACTTTTCTACTAGCTTTCACCCTCAAAGTGATGGCCAAACAGAAAGGATAAATGCCTTACTGGAGCTATATTTGAGGCACTTTGTGAGTGCCAACCAAAAAGATTAGGCAAAATTACTTGATGTAGCATAATTCTTCTTTAACCTCCAGAGGAGCGAGTCTATGGGGCAAGAATCCCTTCGAGATAATCATGGATCAACAACCTATGACATGCCTTAGCGACAAGTTACGGTGAAAAGAGTTCTGCAGAATTCAAGCTTGCTAAGGCATGGCATGAACAAGTGGAGTTGGCTATGGCCTACTTGAATAAAGCTTCTAAAAGAATGAAGAAGTGAGCTGACAAAAAGAGAAGGCATGTTGAGTACCAATAGGGAGATTTAGTCTTTCTCAAGCTTTTGCCCTAACAATTCAAAACCTTAAGGAAGGTGCATAAAAGGTTGGTGCGCTAATACGAGGGTCTATTTCCAGTACTTAAGCGTATGGGTAAGGTCTCTTATAAGCTTCAACTCCCTGCCAAGTTAAAGATTTTCCCTGTCTTCCATGTTAGTATGCTAAAACTCTACCATGGAGATGAGAGAGATCCTTCAAGGGGCGAGTCGAAAAGGGCTCCTATTGCGGTGGTAACCTCTTTTGATAAAGAGGTGGAGTGTATATTGGCTGATCGCTTAATCTGCTAATGTGGTATAATTATTGAGAATACCTAGTGAAATAGAAGAATTTGCCTGAGGCCGAGGCTAGCTGGGAGTATGAGGATACCTTGTGACAATTCAAAAACCATATCGAGCAGTTCAAAGTCGATGGCATGACAAGGACGTCACGAACTTGAGTGAGGAAGGGTATTACACCCCGCTCATTTGGGTCCCCAAAATCCAAATGTTATTGCTCATGGCTCTAAGGTCCTCTATATGTATTGCTCACCCAAAAAGATTGAAGAAGGCCCTAGAATATAGTGGACACTTCTAGAATGATCAAGAGAGCTCTTGGTCGTGCTAGAAGACTCTAGATGGCACTACTAAGTCATAGATAGCGTTACTAAGTCCTAGAAGGCTCTAGACAAAGCCAGATGATGCTAGAAGGGTTGAACGGTCCTAGAAGCTCCTAGAATAACTTAGAAGAGCCAAGATGGTATGTGAATCTCTTAGAAGGATCTAGGGCATGCTTGTTCTAAATTTCTCTATGTAAATATCTTTGTAGATATTATCACTTTATTTGAGAATATTCTAGATCTTTTGTAAGATTATGCCACTTGGCACAATCATAACCCTTGGTTGGTTTAGGCTTTGCCTATATAAAGGACCCCTTGGGTTCATTTGTATACAAGTCCCATTTGTGAGAGTTATAAACATTCTTAAAGTAATACAAAGTCATTTATTCACTCAAACTCTCTTATCCTTACCACTTTTTCTCAAGATTTACTCTAAGTCTCTTTCTTGATTGTTAGCAGGCTGACTTAGTGCGACAGACTATACTAAGTGCCGCATGATTGTGTAGTTTGAGGCTAGGGTCGTAATATCATTCTAACTAAATGCATGGCAGAATTTCCGAATGTTGGACTTACTATGGACAAGTTGGAGAAGCATGTGATGGAATTGTATTAGGCACAAGAGGAAGACTACTAAAGTTGATGGTATTTGCCCTAGTTTTTGGTTTTGAATTTTTGTTTTCTAAGTCTATGTTTATGTTGTTTTTCTTTTTTATTTTTTTTGAAAGGACATGTTGATTTTTTTAAGTTTGAACCATTATGGGCCTATTGATATAATGCTTTGATATATTTTGAAGTTACTAGCTTTAGTGTAGTTAAATTCCTTAGCTGTTGTTTTTTTTATGATTATTATTTTTATTGTTTCTGTTGTTTGTAAATCCTAACTGTTATTTTTTCTTATTTCATTGTGACTTTATTGTCGTTTCTAAATCCTAAACACTTTATTGTTGTTTCTAATCCCTAAAGCCATGTTATTTCATTTAACTTTATTGTCATTTCTAAATCATAAACCCTTGTCGTTAAAATTATTAGGAACTACTTTAATAATTTAAAATTTTGAAATTTCCCTTCCCTATATTACTTAAATGTTTTAAATTCCCTATGAAATATTATAAACAATTGTTTTCCCAAAATGACTTTTAGTTTAATTATTGTTTCTTCTAAAAAAAAATGCCGACGAGTTAAATATATGTCAAAATAATTTTACTTATAAAGCATCACATTCTTAGTTTATTAAACCATCATTCTCATCTCATCAAAGATATTGTGACTTAAGAAGAAGAAGATGAAATATTAGCTTTATGTAATACTTAGTTTATGCTATCCAATAAGCATTATATATTTATAATTTAAGAATATAATTTTCAATCACTTATTATAGTTATTTTTTTATTCTTTGCAAAAATATAGAAATCAAAATGAGAAGATTTGATTTATGCATGGGCAATAATTCTGGAAATGCAAGATTGATCTTCAAGCTGAAAATTTGCCTATGTGGAAAAAAGGCTAGAGTTAACATCAGTGAAACACCTACCAACCCTAGTAGGCTCTTCTTTTGCTGCAAATTTTGAGACAAAGGTTGTAGATTTTTGAGCTGTATGATTATGAAATTACTATTCAATATGCCACTGATGAAAATAGAGAGGGTCAATATAGTCACATACTTCTCTTGTTAATTGAAATCGAAGACATACGAGAGACTATTCACAATAGTCCTAGTTAACATCATGTTGTCCCTTTTTATCATTTTACTATTATTTGTCTTCTCCTGAAAATGTAATCATGACATGTACTATCAAATCTACCAAAGATAAAAGGTATTATTTCCTTACCTGAAAATGTAATCATGACATGTACTATCAAATCTACCAAAGATAAAAGGTATTGTTTCCTTACTGTAATGCACTTCAACCATATTCAGAAATGCTATCTCTTTTTCTTTTTTAATTTCTAAAATAATACAATCCAAATCACATTTTAGTTTTATTGTGGTATAAAAAAAATTTGGAAACTAATAATCAATAATTATATTACAAAATTTAAATTCTGTATCAAAATGTTTACACATAAAATAAAAAATATACATTATTCCAAAAAGAAAAAAAATTACATAATCCTCAAATGACAATATCTATGGGGAAATGCTGAATTCAACATCTCCCTCTCCTGGACCATCATTGCCATTCCTTTCAAGTTGATGCTAAAGGAATTTTTTTTTTTTTATAAATTCATTCAAAGTAATCTATTCAAAATATTGATTAATAGTCTTCAAGATGTGATTTATATGTGCAGATGATTAAGGGCCCAACTTTTCTTGCAAGTAAACATTATGTAGTAAACTAAAGTCCATGAAAGTCAACAAGAATCAAATAAACTATATTCATTATTCATATTAAATACAAATCTCCTTTCTTTCTTTTTAATTTTTTTTTATCTCACACGAAAGAGAACAACAATAAAAATTAAATCATTAAATAAAATTAATTTGTTCATACTCTTATATTTAAAATAATAACAATCCTTTATCAAAAAATTATAAAAAATAAACATTACCAAGGCAGTAGATTCACACGAATGGAAAGAAATAAGAATTCTTGGCAAAAATTTCATAATAACAATATTCTTCAATAAAACGAAATGAAAATGAAGTCGTGATTATATGATATAAACATAATTAAAAAGTTCAAAAATAATAAAACACATAAACCGAAATAGCATAACCAAGTCTTGATTTCATGAACATTATTAAAAACCTATAATATTTCATAATAGGAAATAAAAACAAAAAAACACCGACTCACATTGGGTCTTTCTTCTCGTGCACCTTTTGGATGTTTGGGACTTTGCACAGCATCATTTATCCACCTTTGAAGATCTTCTCCACTTGTTCCTTCACCCGCTTCATGTTTTAGATGCCTGATGTTGATCTTTGCAGATAGAAGTTAGCTCTTCCAGTAATTTATTTCAAAGTTAGCTCTTACGCCTGTAAAAGTTAGATGGGTAATGTTTGGGGGACTGAGTATATCTGTAATACCTCTTAGCTATACTTTGTATAAATATACTTATTTATACGTAGGAAAACTAAATAATACCAACTCACTTTAATGATCCTAAAATAAATGAAAAGGACAGGACAAATTTAAAACTTTTATATTTGGTTCTTAAAACACCTATGATACCGTTATTTTACAACATAGAAATATAAACTATGTACAATATAAAACATGGTTCTAATATTTTTCACAACTCCCACAGGATCAGTATATACATATACATAGTAAAAATATATACAAAGTTCTCAAAGAGTTCTTCTTCAGTTCAAAACTGGCATATAAACAAATATTGGAGTGGAAATAGCTCGGCCAACATTACTCTTGGTTCTAATCATTTGCATCACAAGAACTAAATGAGCAATGACTCAGCAAATGGAAATCTATGCATGTTATTAGGTCCAAAAGTTTGGTATTCTAAATAGCGAAATTTTGAGAACTCAAGTTGATAAAAAAATTGAAGAAGTTGTTACAATAAGTCTGAAATTATTACAACAAGTGTTGTTTTTTACAACAATTGAAATTTGTATTTTTCTTTATATGGAAACCTTCTAGAATGTGTCTAAACGTGCTTTGTTTCCATATTTGATGATTTTGGTGATAATATTGGTGAAATATAAATAGAATTTGGTGTATAATTGTTTAGGGTATTTTCTTATCAATTTTTAATCAATTTCTTTTATATTTACTTTATATATCATTGATTATTTCCTTATTCTTTTATCCTTGATTGATATCTGATTGCTTCTTATTATTCAATGAATTTGGACAGGTTTTTGAAGTAAATTTATGAGGATTTTCGTCCTTAATTATTGCTGGAAATTTGCTCATCAATTAATTAAGTTTCATTTAGTTAATTGATTTGATGAGTTGTTGTGATCGGATTTTCTGATCCGTTACAATAACTCCAGATATTTAAAGAAAGATTGGTTAATTTTCTTAAATCTTGATTTTTGATTGATATTAATTGAAATATAATTTTTTAAATTAATTATCAATCTTTAGCTTGTTAAATAAAGACTTCTAGTTGTCCAAACCATATCCAAATCAAATCAAAGAAACAATCATGAATCTGGATATTTTCTTAGTAATTATTCAGAAAGTTGTTAAGTTATTATAACAACTTTCTGGCTGATTACAACATTTATGGAAAGATTTTGATTATGTTATTAACTCTTTCTTTATTTAATTTCAGCTTATTCACACTACAATGGACGACCAAATGAGCTGGAATTCACCTATAAAAGCTATACTACTCCAAAGAATTATTTATGCACTTTAAAGAGAAAAATACACTATAATAGAGCTTTTATTTTGTCCCCAAACTGTATGAAAAAAGAACTTTTGTTAAAGAATTTTGGGAGTCTGTTTTTGTGCGAGCCTTGAATGTTCTTAGAGTAATTAGCTCTAGGAAAATCACTGGAGATTGTAAAAGTTCTTCGGGAGAAAGTTTGAGTGTTCTTCAGGAGAGGGTAGGTTCTAGTGCATAGAAGGGAGTCCTAGTGTGTGGACCTGAAAGCACGCCGTAACAGAGAAGATTGATTTAGTTATTGAAGGGAGTTCAAGAGCTTAGAGTCAAGTAAGACGAGTGGAGCTTGTTGAACATATTGAGAGAATAGTCAAACACGGTGTATCATGATATGAGAGAGTCTTTTTTGTTTAAGACATTGGCATTTGTGTTTTAAAAATTTCTACTAATTTATTTCTTTTTCTGGGTATGGCCTTATGGAGTAGGTTATTGAAAAAAAACCAAACCATGTAAAAATCTCTAGTATCATTTATTTTCGTTTATTTTCATTAAAAATCTCTAGTATCATTTATTTTCGTTTATTTTCATTATTGTGATTATTTTGCCAATAGCACATATTCAGTACTTCAGTGTTGCAACAATAATAATATAATTAACTGTTGTAACTGTAGTAGAATTTATCTCACTGTTATAATAACAATGGCAACTAGTTTTTAAATTTGTTTATTTTGAATAATAAATCGAAAAAATTGATATACCTACACTCTTAGATCTTTCATATGCTTATGAATAATTTGTATATAAACTTGTTAATCTTTGTACACTTAATTTCCTTAGAAAATATTAATATTTAAATCATTTTTGGGCTCCCTCCTTGGTATAGTTCTTAACTCAGTAATATAGTAGACATCCTCTTAATAAATATCATTTGAGACTTATCTTGTCTTGAAATTAACCTCAAGGAATTTCACCTCCCTATTGTTTAGTATACTCTATCTTGGACTTAATCTCAAGAGATTCCATCACATTTATCTACTAGATCAGTAAGATAAGAATCACACCCTTCTTTAAATTTAAATAATTTATAAAGTATAAAATTCTTTATTAAAGTCATAGCCTGTAAACAATTATTTTGTGCATAAAAATATGACAAATCTCATGAAATAATATGAACAGTTTTCAAATATACAGAGCTCAATGTCACATATATATCACATATAATATATACAATCATATACATATATTCTTGTGATGCTAGAGTAGAATTTCCACTTACCTTGTACTTGAGAATAAAAAAAAAGTGAAAGATAGATTTCCGTCTTCAAGGAGGAGTTTGATGTGCTTAGGTCCCTATTGTATACAATCCCATTCAACTCAAGAATCAAATATAAGTACATGTAATCAAGAGATATTTCTATGAGAGAAAACAAATCATAGAATATTCTCATTCCTATAATCAGATTATTAGCTATATCTTCTAAATATAATATGCCTCAATAAAAATTTGCTCCCTGAAAGCAATATAGAAAAATTGAAATGTTCAAATTCCAAGAACTTTAAAGATTAATGCAAAACTTAGACTCCAAAACTATAAATATAAAAATCAAAGTACGAAAGTCATTATCATGAAATCTCATCTAAAATAATACAAAGGTTTGGATACTAGTTACACTTGGTCCCAAAGAAAAACAATAGAATAAACATTTAATATCCTTTTTATATTTGACTACTAATTGGTAGAGTTCCATGTAATTTGTGCAATTCACAATAGATAGTGAAATAAACTAATTCATAATCATCAGTTCCACTTATAGACATAAAAGGCGATCATTTAATCTCTATTTAAAATTGTGAATTTGACATGTTATCTACTATCTTTAGAAAATAGATAAAATATCACTAAAGTTTATAAACTACTACACATATCAATAATTGTAGAATTGGATCTCAACTTGAAGAAAGAGAATGGCCTTTCTAATTTCTAGTCAATAAGTAATTAACAACAATTAAAGAAACATGAAAGAATAAGAATACATACAAAAGACAACATCAAAATTGATAAATTATTCTCAATTTTATTGCAGATTATTATAGTAATTTAAAACATTCCATTCAAGTTTTAGTGATGAGAAGGGTAAAAGAGCCTTCAGTTTTGAGGGCAGTAACATATCTCTTGATCTTGCCGATCAATATGGGTAATAAACTAATGAAAGTGAAGTTTTATATGGCTAGCCTACTAACTAGAGAAGTGAGGAGGGTATTGCTGACTTAGTTGTGCACTCTTTACCAAGCATGAAGTGAAGCAATTACTTTATTTTACGTGAAATAGAATTGCTTAACATTAGATTTGTCGTTTATCTAAATATATATTCATAAAAAAGTATATGAAAAGTTTAATATTTATATTAAAATATCAGCACCAAGTATTAAATAAGACTTTTGCAATAATATCAATAACATAGTTCAATATCATTTTTTTTTTTATAAACATCACAACTTATGATTGAACCATTTATCTATAAGCACATCAAATTTCTCTCTGAATTTAAAATCGATCATTCACTGTACACGTAAACTAGAAATATTTGATTAGTCAATAAAAAAAAAAATTTAATCATTGAAATAAGACTCGCTTTAGCATTTTATTGATAAATATATATATATATAAACATATTAAAATTTCATGGCAACATGTTTATTATTAGCTAATTGTATTCATGAGAACTTTGAGCACTACAATATATTTTCTACTTATTTAACTAAGGAATAAATATCAAACATCTTTTTTGTCATATTCTAGATATGATATCATTTTTTTAGGGACTCACAATAATCATGCATATTAAAGGAAGCCATAGAAAGAGAGAGAGAGAAGAGAAAAAAACATCTTAGTAAATATTGAATGTGTAAAATAAATAAAAGAGAAACACATCTATAGAAGGATATTTATTTTTCTCTGAATTACAATTATCACACATATCCACTGGTTGGAAAATAAGACATGATTGCTCGATTTTTTTTTAATAATGAGGTTTTAGTAATATAAGGGAAATTAATTGATAGGATAATGGACAAAGTAAATATTTAAGATTTGACAAGAGCTGATTTTTTCAACTTTTCATTGATTATGCATGTGAGATGATTGGTAGAAGAATTTTAAATATCAGATCTTTACATTCATTTTAAATACTTTCATAATTATAATGTGGTTATTTAATATGAGATTAGTATGGTACATTGAGCTGGAAAATATCACATAATATTATATAAAAAAACATAAATGTTATATTACACTAAAATAAAAAGTTGAAATATAAAACAAATCTCATTCTTTAATATTAATATAATTTTAAAGTGACATAAAAACTGAATACACTAATAATAAATGAAAAAGTTAAATAAAAATGCGTTATTAATCTTCAATCTTCTTCTTCTTCTTCTTCAGTGTTGGTCCCAAAATTGCATCAGATATCTCTTTATTCTCGATGTCGATGATTTTATCCTTCCAGAATGAAATTTTATGTCTCAATAATTGAACAAACTATTCTCCAATATCTTTTCACTTCTTTTGTTGCTCATAAAGATTCCAAGAAGAAATATGGTTGTATGAACATGGTACATTAACTAACAATCCTTCAGCTAAGCTTTATTGTCATTCGAGGATATCAATCTTCGCTAATATATCCTTCTTGAAATCAATTGAAGAAGAAACTTGTACTAAATTTTGGGATATGATTTTATTTTTAGATTTGTATACTTTATGTGATGTGGTGTAATAAAATTTCATAACACGTATTTATATAGCTTTGGATTGATAAAATTTACTTAATTAAGTGTTTTTCATTTAATTAAGGGTGAAAAACAAGGAGTCATATAAAGTCTATCAACTAACTTTTCGTTTAATTAAGGGTGAAAATGAGGAGTCATATTCGTATAATTAATTTAGCGATCCCTAATTATTTTAAATTTTACCTCCGAAGGATAGTCTAGTATTTCAAAATTCTCTCTTGAATAGAATCTAATATTTTTCATCAATATATGAATCCTAAATTTTAACTGTATTTTTATTCACCAACACTTGAGCAAGAATGAAGTGTCTTGATATCAAAATAGGAATAAAAATCTAATATGCTCACAACAATCATGGTTAAATTTCCAAGCTCTATAATACTAAAATTACAACAAAAAATAAATAAATATTAGAATTGCCCCTTTGCCTCATCACATATGTTAATACAACACATATTAATTTCATAGTAGTGTATTTTTTTCAATATTTGTGAGATGATAAATCAATTCAAGATAGTATTTTACCCTACAAAAATATAAGAGTTAAATATAATAGACTACACTAGAGTCTCACATAATTTGGAGGAAAAAAAAAACTCTAACTCATTACTATTCTTAGTGGTAGATACCATTTTTTAGCTTTTCCACTTGTCTTTCTTCTCTCATTCTCAATTAAGAATATAGAGACCATAGTAATAATCTATATTTTAATTTATGAAAACTTTAATCAATACGTTATTAATGCCACTATCTTACAAAATATTATTCAAAGCAAAATTACCTGAAGTTCTAATAATGCTTTAGGACCGAGATAATGAAAATTAGAACATTCAAGGGAATTATAGTGACAACATACTATAAACTTCCTAACTATGAAAAGTGTAGAACATAAGATAACGAAAATGAAAAAATAATGGCAAGAGTAAATATAAAGAGATGAACAAAACTTACCCTTCATTGACAGACTTTGAGTATATGTACTCTAAAACTTCCTATCCTTAGTTCTAAATGTAGTTCGGAGTTTAAAATCTGAAAATAAAATCTTTGAAGAGCTTGTAGTTGTCAAACTGTGAATATTTGATGGAACAAGCACTACATTATTATTTTTAATCTTTTTGGATACAAAGAAGATGAATACTTTTCAAATTCTACTTCAAACTCCTCTTTAATCCACTCTTCTTTATCAACTTTCAAACCTATTTTTAGTTTTACTATTTTTCGGGAACAAAATGTTGATTTGGTTTCATTCAAATAAATTTTTTGATTAAACTTATTTCATTATTCAACTTTTCAAACTCACCTTCAAAACATATATAGTTTCCATTCCATTTCAGATAATTCCTTAGACTTCTATTGAAATCATAAAGAAGAAACAAAATAAAATAAACATTAGAAATAATAAACATTTAATAAAAGTTAGAGCAAAAGGTTGAAGAAATTAAAATGCTAACCTTTAACCAAGTACTCTTCATCTCAAGCTGAAGAAAAAATTGAGTTACTCAATAGAGTTTATCGATGGGGTTTTATACAAATTTGATTAAGTTTTTTCAATTTAGCTAATGGAGTTCAATGAAATTCGATAGGCTAAATTGCTTTTATTTATTTCTTTAATTTTAATTGAATGAATATGAATAATCGTTGCATTTAAGAAATATTAAAATATTTTATTTGCAAAATAAAAATAAAAAAATAAGCCATATTTAATATAGACAATATTGTGGATTCAATGGTTTCTTTTATTTCTTATTGGTGGAATATTATTGATAATAGGATGAAAGTAATCAACTACTTAATAATGTTAACTTAGAGAATATGAAGGGTTTTTTTTCGGATTTAAATCAATAAATAAAAAATAGGAATGAGAACCTGGAATAGAAAAAAATCAAGGAATGAATCTAAAATTAAGATTCAATTTAATTAAATTAAAAAATAATATAAAAATATTATGTCCGCAGATCACCAATAAATTTTCCTATAAAAAGAGATTTAGAAATCTAAAACTAGTTAATTATAATAAATTTAGATTCCCAACCAAATTAATTAGAACGTTAGATTTTCATCCAACAACTAAAAATATAATAACTACCTATGAATAGATATTGCAATAATCATTGAAACTAACTAACTTATAAGGCTTTATTCAACAGATATTGTTAGCCAAGCCAAATGGCTCAAAATCAAATGACCACACTCAAAGTAAGATCATTTCAATTTTTAGGCTAATTTAAGTATCAATTTAGTTAAAAATTTAAAAAAGAAATTAATAATATAACATGAGTGTCATGTTATTAAAATTTAATTTTGGTAAAAAAAAATTAATAATGTAACATGAGTATCATGCCATTAAAATTTAATTTTGGTAGCATTTTAAAAAGCCACTAAAATTTAGGTTAGTAGCATTTCAAAATACCACAAAAAGTCTAAATTTTCATTTAATTTTCTTCCTTTGATTTTTTTTAAAGAAATCATAAGTTATGTATAATTAATAACTTTGTCTTTAGGATACTATTTTGAAATATATCCTATATAATATTTTACTTGATTATTTTAAAATACTATTATCTTATCTTCCGCTGTCTACCCTCTCCTAATATTTGCTCCCATATATATTTTGTTAATTTATTGGTATTAGACTACCCTCTCCTAATATTTGCTCCCATATATATTTTGTTAATTTATTGGTATTAGAGTAGTGAATAGTATTCATTGAATTATTAGAATATTTTATATTTATGTATACTTCTTAGTAATAATAATATAACACCCAAAGTCCCACGTCTTATATTCTTTGGGAAGATCATGTGTATTTAAATGGTAATCCGTAAGCTCAAAAGTACCTTCAAGCTAGTATTTCTGAGTGAGTTCTAGTGGTATTATATTTACAAATAAAGATTTGATTTTTCTTTTTCTAAAAAAAAAGATTAAGTGCTACATGCCATAACTTGGTCCTGAAGAAGTCAGAAATTAACAAGGTAATAATGCAACCCAATATTTCAATACTTAACTCGTTCGAAAATAAGTAAATATTTTTGTTCACCACCACTAAAACCTTTTTCACAATATTACTACCTCTTTTCTTTAGTTTTTTATTGTTTCATCTTCTGTTTTGTATTTCATGTTTAGTTCTAGAATACATATAATATATGTATATGAAGTATTCACGATAAACGTATATAATAAAAGTAAAACAATTATAATTTGATATATAATACCAATACCATTGTTGTGAATGTACCTAAAAGTAAGAAGATATTATAAATAATATTATTGTATATAATATTAGAGCTTAAGAATGATAATGCCAATACAAAGAAATTAATATGAGAAATTTCTTCTCTTTTCACTCTCTTTCTTTCTTCTCTTATTTCTATATTTTGCTCATATTCAACACTCAAAGAGAATGCCTATTTATAGGCCAATACAATCAATCATAGCTACACAATTAATTACTACTTGTATGACATTTATTTAAGTATACTTAATACACTAATTGAAAGTATTTACTTAACTTTTAAACCTAACTTTCAATGGTTTACATATCAAGAAAGTGTCTTATTAAAACCTTATAAGGAAAAAAATCCTGTAGGAGAAAAATTCAAGTGAAGAAAAAATAGTATACTATTCTTGTACTTATTATACTTTCAAGAGCGCATCATTGAAAATCTTACTAAGAAAACTCAGTGAGAGAAATCTTTGTCTAATAATAATAAAAAATAAATTATTTTCAAGAAATAGGTTTCAACCATCAAGCACAAACCAAAATCATAATTGTATAGTTCAAGAATGATAAAAAGATTTATATATAGAATTCAAGAATTATTATAAAGATATTATTCATTGAGTATTTTTTAATAATAAATACATCTATTCATGTATTATTGTTATATTCATATCTAAATTTATTATCTGATTGTTGTCGAGTAATCTGTTTATTAATATTTGTTAATTATAATCATGCATTTTAGTTTATAAGAAAAAAAAATCTAATATGTATCCCGATTTTCATGTGTTATCATTAATTTTACTAAGATTATTACTAGGAATACTGAAAAAATTGCACCAAAGCACTAAATAATAAATGATTTTATGTACTTTTTATATGAAACTATTACTGACAAAAATTTATGACCTAGTAATATCTTTAAAATTCTTTATAATATTTTAACTATTTAAACTTTAGCCTATCTAGATAAATGCATTCATTTGATATATTCGACAATTATTTTTCAATCAAAAGTTGCTATTAGCTTATTTACTTGAGGCCTAGGCATATACAGAATGTCTCTTTAAACTATAAGAAATGTTCTATGATATCTTTTTCTTTTTGAAAGAAAAGCTCTAGAAAGTGAGCAAGTAACGTTTGATAATAGTTAAGACCATATGAGATAAATATTATTGGATTAGGCTTACTTTCAAATTATATTTTGAGTCAATGACAATGGTTTCATTAAAAAAGACAAAGAAAGAAAAAAAAAACAATATCATATAAGTGATTAAAGCTTTAAATATTTTCTTTCTGAAATTATCTCATGTATTGGACTTGTGATTTTCTTTACTCAGTCTATAGATAAAAGCCAAGTAGAGATAATGATAGCGTGTCAAAGCTTTAGTCATGTTAATATGTTTTTTCAATTTAGAAACTCCACTTTTATATAGATATGGATAGATAATAGTTAAACCCAACTAAGTACTCGAAGAAGTCTATTTCTTTATTAATATTCACGTTATTCTTCTTGTCACTCTTCACCCTTGGAAGTTTAGTATAAAGATGAACTTCCAAGGGTGAAAGATGAGATAGATTCTGATTAATTATTATTTTATATAAAATATTGCCCTTATACAAAAAAATCGAGGACTTAAAAGGAGGACTAGGTAACTTATTTTGAACCAGTCGAACTGGGTTAGGAGTAGTGGTAGATGAAGAAAATATTAATATCAAAAACCTTAATTCAGTCAATAGTAAAGTACTATAACCTTTTGAAATGTATATATATAATTTAATATATACTTATATGATTCGTTCATATGTTTGACATCTTATTCAAGTTTAATGTTTTTGTATATGTCAAAACTTTTCATTTCTATTCACTAAGATTAATTAAACATTTTTCAAAGGTTTTATATTAATGATAGTAAGTATATTAACTTTTTCATCGTATTCAATCGAGATACCTTTTGACTTTTGTACTGTCATTAATAGGCTTTTTAATTTACATGAGGTCATATTGTGTTATCATTTTTATTAAGGTAAATGGCACTATAAGTCCCTAACGTTTCATCTTTTTTCGGGGCATTTATATCCCTAATGTCTTAATTTTATTATAGCATCACTCTTTTGGCAAGTTACCATTCCAAATCCTCGTTAAAATACCATATGGAGTCCACCTGGTTACTTTGCCTGGTTTAGTTTGGAGTAATGGAAAAGAAAAGAATAAAAAAGATTCCAAAACTAACTTCCATTGTTTGGTTGGGAAGCCTAATTAAATAAGAAGAGCCTTTTCATTTGAAAGGCTACTCACCCATTTAAATGGAATTAATATTCCATATAAGATAGGGTGGAATAGCTATTCTATTCCATTGGGTCTTTTTTGTTACCATAATTTATCTTTATATGTGACTTTCACCTAATCTAGAACAGATATATCCAAGCCAACTCTAGAGCCTCCATCGTCTCTCCATATTGATACCCAACAAGCCTATAATGCTCAATTAGTAACCTTCCTCCTTAGACACTATTTCATCACACTAAAAATGTAAGTTTCGAAGTTATCTTCACTTTTAATCTATCATTTATATCTTCTCTTATTTTGGTTTCTTGATACTTTTATGATTTTACTTTTGATTCCTTGAACTATTTGTGAGTTCATAGATTAAGTTCTTGATACTCTTCATAAAAGATTATATTAATTTATTTTATTTATGTTCTCGTACTCTTTGTTTCTTATGTGATATATTTGGAGGAAATTGTATTACTATGTTGAAATTTACATGATGAGTCTATTTTTTCTTCTAGACATATTCACGTTAGTATAGTCCTTGTCCCATTTTTTTGCTGGGTTTGTTTATTATGAAGTTTCTATCATTGAAATTCAAGAAATTTTCATCAGATTTGTCAAAGTGGTTTTGATGTCTTATACATAATGATACCTTTATCAAATATATTTCTAGACATGATCAATTTGGACTATATTCTAAAATCACATGCATCATAAAAGAAATACAATTTGTTGTTAAACATTAAAAAAATGCCTTATTTCATCAATGAAAATAGATTCTGCCAAAAAAGATCACAAATAGACTGAGATCTTATTTGATAGCAAAAATAAAAAAAAATAGAGAGACAAAATGATTTTCTCTTGTTTGAATTTTGAAAAAGGATGGGGAAAAATAATAAGGGAAAAGGTGGGGGAAAAATTAAAAAAAAAAAAACCTAAGGATTTGAGTTTCCCTCAAAATAGTTGAGGAAAATAAAAGTCCACCTTTGGAAAATATATTAGGCAAACTAGAACTCTATTTCTTCAAACCTCCATTTTTAACTCCGAACTAGAGCTCAATGAGACCACCACCACTTCCTTTACCCGAGCCTCTAACATTGAGACCTTCTTTGTCGTCATTACATCCTTCACTGCTAGCTTATTTCAATAGTTTAACTTTGAAATGAAGAGCTATGAATCAATAAGTATCGTTTTCTAGTTCTAAGTACCAACATAAGTCCTTAAATGATGGGTAACAATAATTTTTATCGTCATCCTTAGATGCTCCTGAATCTGCACAACTTATAACAAAGGCTTGGTAAGGTCTTCCTTCTTTATTACAATGATTTATTCTTCCTTATTTTCTTGAAATTTTGTGTAAATTTGTAATAGATTCATGATATTCTTGAACAATGTACAAATAAAATTAATGTAATTAAAATTAAGAACATACTAAAAAAAATGCATGCCAAATGTTTGATAGAATGCGAATATGTATACGTATTATCTTTACTTGAAGAATTGGAGATAGATTTTTACTAATCTATTTGAAACCCATAGATTTTTACTAATTTATTTGAAACCCATGAACTGAATCTCTTGAATACACCTTTATTTTTTGTTTTTTGTTCAAATAAACAAAAAAAATATTTTTTTGGAAAATATGCTTGGTGACATTGTTTTTGTATTCCATATTTTTTAAAAAATAGAAGAGAGAATTTTTCACTTTCAAAATTTTTTTATAACAAAAATAAACCTAGAAAGTAGTTTTTTTTCTAAATAAAATTTGAAAGTTGTACTTTTATAAATAGTATTTTTATAAATCAAATTTTAAAAATGATATTTTACTAAATAAATTCCTGAAAATGGTAGTTTTATAATTACAAAATAAATTCCTTAAAATGATAGTTTTATAATTAATTTTTATAGTTACTAAGCACTTTATATTTTTCATTTTTAAAATTAAAGGTCATTTGGTGTGTTATCTACCAAGTTTCTAATTTTTAGAATTTCAAAACATTTTTTTTTCGGTTTATAAAAATAAAACTTGAAAGTGTATTAAAACATGGTCTAAAAAGTTAGTTTTTTTTTTTACAAGAAATTATAAGGAGGGGCAAAATTCCCCATGCTAGAGCCATCGAGAGGGCCGGGCTAGCCCATTAGTACGGTGGTACAGTACGACTAAAGCACAACATAACATGCTGACATGACACGATCATGTAGGTTGTACTAGACCAATAAATTAGGTGTGATAGACTAAGTAAAACACGATATATCTACAAACACAACATGACATGGCCTATAGATATAACATAATAGGCATGACATATTAGCACGTTAAATATATATTATTATCATTTTGTCTTTCCTACACTTATTTATGTGTTAATAATAATCTTTCAAGAGTTGTTAAGCAAATAATTGTTGAAATAGTTGAGTACCAACCTAGTTAGGATGATTCTACTCTCTCAGATATTTCTTCATTTTGACAGACTCTCATTCGAAAGAAAAAGAATAATTTTCAAATAATTATGAATTTAAGATTAAATAGGTGCAATACAATCCTAATTAAGATGTACTTAACCTATTTTTGAAATTATTTTTTATAAATTTAATATCCACGATCGTAGTTAGGAGATACTTAATCTATAAAAAATAATTAATTTTTAAATATTCTCAAGTTCTTTTTTTCCTTCTTTGGTTTATAAAATTATACAAAAAAAATTACCTTTCTTTTTTATATAATTTCAAATTATTTGAAAAAAAATTTGATAAAAGTTACACTAAAGCTAATAAAATTTACTAATTCGATGGGCCAAGTTTGGCCTAAAAAAACTGCTACGTTCAAGCATGTGAGTTGGCACGACAGAACACGGAAGCACGACACGACATGTCATATTAGAGTATAAGCTAATGATTTTATATTACGGGTGGCATGGTACGATACAACTAAAAAATGGGTTGTGCCTAGTACAACATGAAAGTACATTTGTGCCTAGTGTAAATGAGCTGTACAGGTGTGGCATGACATATTTGATGTCTCCACCCTTGCACATAATAGGACTTTTGAATTAGATTTTATTAGTTAAGAATTAAAGATTACAATAATTATTATGGACCTTAACCCACTTAATATTATTCTCAAGAAGTAAAAACTTCTCCAATTTCTTTAAACACCTCTCCTCTATCTATTTTTTAGAAACTTTATTTAAGGAGCAAAGGTAGAGTAACCACCGTTATCATTGCAAGGAAAAAAAAAAGCTTGAAATTGAATGATAATAAAATCAACAACCATCATTGTTCTTATAAGTAACAATGCCAGAATTTTAAAATTTCATGTGTTGTTCTATAACTCCTAAACATAAAAAGGGAAAGAAAAAGGAAAAAAGTTTACATACCAAACTAAATTCACTTCTAAACACAAGCTAAATAAAAATGAGACTGATGTTTTTATCCACATTATGAATATAAAATTCTCGAAAGGAAAACTTGAAAAACAAATTGCAATACTTCTTAAATTTTCAGGATTTATTCTCTCTTTTTTAATTTCTGCAAACAAACTGGAATTTTAAAGAGGATATTCAATTAGAAGAGGTCGTGAAGAAGACAAAGAAGGAAAGAAAAAGAGAAGTAGATGGCCATATGGCTAGATCTGTCTTGTCATGGTCCTTATAGATGAGAGAAAAAAAAAAAAGAGTTGAACTAACAATTCGTATCATTTCGTGTTAATTATTTTATATGATGTGGATTTCGTGTCACTCATAAATTATATATTTAATGAAAACGTCATTCACGTTTAACACTATTCTTCGTATTGGTATAAAAAAAAAATGTAGAGTCGAAATTCCAAACGACATTAACATTAAAAACGACATCGTTTCTGCTGGAGATTTGGGGCAACCAAACGGAATGGACCCTCATCGACTCCACTAGAACACGTACGCGTAGAGAGTAGGAGACTACGACGCGTTCCTACTCTCAGGCGATTTCTCCCACGCGAGCGTGCACCCAGCAAGCGCATATCCATGACCCGGATGATGATGATGGGGCTCTCTAGGGCTCCATCTTGATTCGTTGAGCTCTGGTCACCAAAACCACCGTTGTGGTTGTTGTGAACCGTGTGTACGACTCGTAGTCCTTCCTTTCATTCTCATTTTGCTTTGGTTTCGATTACGAAACCCTAATTTTCATACCTTACTTTTCGTTGATTTTGATCTTACTTGGGGTTTGGGGGTTTCTTTTGTGATACATATGAGTTTCTTGATCTAGGGTTCGTTTTTTCTTGCTTGGAATTATTCTTAATCTGACTTTTTGGGGGTTTAGGGCAAATTGTTCTTTCTACACTCACCGAATTTTTCAGTTTAGGGCCATTAATTTTTGAGATATTAAAGCAAAGTTTTTGCATTGAATGTAATAACTGTTTTGATAGGTTTTACAGTTGGGAGGGTGGGTGTATAAGGTTGGTTGTGATCAAGGAGCAAGAGCGGTGTTAGTTTAGTTTACCAATTTCAGTTGGTTTCATTCCTTGTTCATGCTTCGTTGAGTTTCGCAATGACGACACCGGCTCCTAATTTGGGCTCAACACCTTCTTGGGTGCCACCCGGTGTATCTTTCACCACGGCTCCTGGAGCACCTGGGACTCCAACTCCGGGGACGCCTGGTCCACCGGGAATAGTGCATTCTACGCAAGTCTCCCCTAATCTTACTATGCCACCGGGGGCCGCCGATACTTCTTCTGCATTCCTGAGGCCTGCTTTGTTGGTGGCAGGTCCTCCTGTTCCATCGAATTTAGCTATGCAGCCACAAATGGGTGTTTCATATTCGTCTTTACCCACTGTGGCTGCTCCCCCTCAGGGACTGTGGCTGCAGCCTCCTCAGATGGGAGGAATTCCTAGGTTGCCGACCATGCCATATCCTGCTGCATTTCCTGGCCCCTTCCCGGGGATGGCTCGCGGTATGCCCCCTTTTGTTCCACTACCTGATTCTCAGTCGCCAGGTGTGACTCCTGTTGTGAATACTGGTTCAGTTCCCATGTCTAGTGCTTCTTCTATTCAGGTTGCAGGCTCTTCAGGGATTAGGACGGAATTGCCTGCTTCAGGTTTGATATGTTTGGGCTTTCAGTTTGATTAACATCCAGTTATGAATTTGTCTCATTTTTCTTATCAAGGACATTCAAATTGTTTTCCTTGGTTACTTTTAAATTGGTTTGGTTTGGCAGGCGACCGGTCACATGTGAATGATGTTGGCCGCACCAACCAAGTTACTGTTGGTGTCAATGAACAATCAGATGCATGGACCGCTCACAAGGCTGAGACAGGAGTTGTATACTACTATAATGCTCTGACTGGAGAATCAACTTATGATAAACCACCCGATTTTAAGGGCGAGGTAATTATGACCCTACTTATTTACTCCTACTACTGATTTAGACTAACTTCTACCTTGACCTGGGTTTGGATCAACAAACAGTGATCTCTTTGTTCCTAAGTCTTGACCAAGTGATGGTTCACAGCAGTTAGCAAGCTGATTGATTTTATGAATTCTTCTATAGTTTTTATGCATATGAGGTAGTTGAACAAGTAAATTGGCATTTGTTTGACTTAAAATTTTTTGGAAGTTTTAATCTGATTATTTCTTCATGGACTCTGCAATATTCTCGAGTAAATATCATTTGTAACAAAGAAATTATTAATACTCTAAAAGAAAAAAAAATGAAATTACTAATATTCTAAATACCTATCTAAGACTATTGATTGGTTTGTTTATTTTTTTGCCTCTTACATATTAGCTTTAGATTTCTTGCTTGATATGCATTTCCATCTACTGTGGTTGTTACATTATTCCTTGACCATTGTTTCCTTTTCTCTCCTTTTTTTTTGGTTACCCGATTGCCATCTTACAATGGCCATAGTGCTTATAATTTTGAATCTGTCAATATAATGGAATCGTATGACTTATTTAATAAAGTATTGTATGACTTATTTATTATTAATGCGGATCTTTCTATCTTTTACGATTAGATATGATTTTTTGATTATGTATACTCATAAAATGTTCATTCTAATCAGCATTAGCAAAATTAGTTGTATAAACAAAAGTATATATATTTCCTTCAGAAAAAAATAGTAGCTTTTGTGGAACAAAGTTGACCTTTTGGTGTATTGATCCTTGTATGAGCTGACAAATTAGCAGACACCTAATCTTTAGGGGGATTAGGTAGAAGAAGGATGTATGGTGATTATGATTGTTCATTCGCTCAAATGAGTTGATTTCTTGTAGTGCTTACTATATTATACATTGTTAGATTGCCAGTGGACAAATCTAGATTGAATATTAAATATGATTTAATTGGAAGTGGGGCTGGACAATATGATTTAACTTGTGTGTTTGGCTTTGTTTCTTCCGACTTATGTCTTAAGTTCTCACCTCACGAATAAACATTTATATTGAATCAAAATTCTTAAATCACCTAAGAAGGGTAGGTTGAGCACTCAAGCCCTTGGTTTGCTGAGGTTTGGTGTTCGATTCCTGAACAACCCAGGGAACAATATGCTTGACTTTCTTGCCTTCCATCTGTGGAATTGAATTTTGGACTTGAGTTCCCAAATGCGAGTTTAGGGGGTTTCTGGGATATTAAAGAAAGAAAAGAAAAACCAAAATGGCAAAATCAGACCAGATTAATTCCTTGGTTTCTAATGTGACGTTGTTGTTCTACCACACTATTGCTTTTGTTGTTGCATATAATTAACTTTCTTATGTCTTCTGGTTTCGATGTGATGCAGGCCGAGAAAGTTTCTGTACAGCCAGTTCCTGTATCAATGTAAGCTCTGTTGTAATTTTTGGGATTTTCTATTTATTGTATTTAAAATAAAAATAATAATTATATGCCACTGACCAGTTTTCTTGTTGCTCTTATGGTGATTTTTTTTTCCTGTTGTCAGCAGACTGATTTAACTCTTGTATTTGACCTGGATTTGAAACTTCAGATCATATATGGCTGATATCTTTGCTGAGTTAGTTGATAAGCTTTTTTTGGGGTTAGTTTGGTCTGAAAGTCTGACTTGATTGCAATGTGCACATAAATGTTTTTTGTGGAGTGATACTACTCACCAGTGTAGTTTTGCCCTTTCGATTATTTCATTGACATTTTGGTGAAGAAATGCACTTCTGTGTAGTTTTGCTCATGTCTTTTGGCTATTAAATTTTTACTGAATATCCTTGTTATCTAGACGCTATTCTTCAAAGTATTAGACGTTTCCGTCTTTTCTTTCAATGTTCTATTTGCTGTGTATTCAGGGTTAACTTGCCTGGAACCGATTGGGTTTTGGTCAGCACAAGTGATGGAAAGAAATATTATTACAACAATAAAACAAAGGTAGTCGTTGTTTATTGAATTTTTTATTGTATGCTTTATCCTTTGTCATTAAATTTTCTATTTCTTGAAAAAATGATTTTGTGCCTGGTATATAACTCTTGCTGTCTATTTCTTCGGTTCATTCTTTATTTATTTCTTCATTTTTAGTCTCAAGGAACAAGAAGTTCTGTTCAAGCAAACTTTAAGATACCAAAAAGAAAGAGGATAAGATATCCTCATAGACAAAATAAAGAAAAGAAGGAAAAGAAGTCAGTAAAGTGTTGTGAAAACAGAATCCAGACTTTAAAAAAAATAGTGCTTCCAACTCCTAAAAAGCATAATAGGAGGAACATTTCCAAATCTTAGCTTCTTGGAGTTGTGGAATGAGATGTCAGAAGTTATGATTCAAATTAATTTATTAGTTAAAATTATTGTTACTTGGTGACTATGGTTTGTTCTATTTGGATTCTTAGAATAGTTTACCAGTAGAGTAAGAATTGTCGATTCTATGCGTCATTTGTTAAATCTTTAAAGACATGCTTATGAAATTATGAGAACTGTTTAAATTTCCTCTCAATTATGGTTTTATTTCCCACTCTTCTTCTTCTTAACCCTTTTTTTTTCCCTTCCAATGCTTAATTTTTACTTATGTATAGGTATTTTATCTTTTTCTACTTGTCCTTCATCCATTGGCTTTGATGCTATGACTGATACCGGATTAGTTCTCAAGCCAAGCTGAAATCGCTTTCTGAGCACAAATCAAACTCCTAATCCTTCCACAACCTGTATCATGGATAGGCAGAAAATTCGTAATGAAAATGAGAATTCCATTTTGCCCAGTGTGTACTATTCTCTGCATTAGGAATTAGAGTTGTGCTAGTGTAGGTCTGATGATAGAAGGAGAACTTTACAGTCTGTTGAAATGGTAAAAATATAGGGAAACGAGCGTGGAAACCTTACTGATCGTTAAGGGTATCTATGGTTTCAGAAAAGGTGGGGATGGTCGAGATGTTTCTCCAGGCTGAGCCTATCACAATGTAGAAGTTTTTACTTATGTTTTCTAATATCAGTATAGAGACAACATGCTGGTAAGCCTTAATATTAACTTATCATTCCTTCTATTTTCTCTGTCAATCAGGTAAGCTGCTGGCAGATCCCAACTGAGGTAACAGAATCAAGGAAGAAGCAGGATGTCGACATTCCAAAAGAACATTCCATATCTGTGCCAAGCACTAATGTTTTGGCAGAAAAAGGATCTTCTCCTGTAATTTTGAATGCCCCCGCCATTAACACAGGTGGTCGTGATGCAATGGCTCTTAGACCCTCAAATGCACAAGGATCATCATCTGCACTAGATTTGATTAAGAAGAAGCTGCAGGAATTCGGAGCTCCTGTGACTTCTTCACCAGGTGCAGTACAGTCCGGATTGGCAGCATCAGAATCAAATGGCTCTAGGGCAGTTGATGCTATAGCGAAAGGTCAGCAGAGTGAGAACAGCAAAGATAAACTTAAAGATGCTAATGGAGTTGGCAATGTGACTGACTCTTCTTCAGATTCAGAGGATGCAGACAGTGGTCCCACAAAGGAGGAGTGTATTATCCAATTTAAGGTACGCATGCAGTTGTTTCTTCTTAAATTACATCCAAGTGTAACTAACTGCGGGTAATATAAGTATTCATTATTTTCTTGATTTACATGCTTTCTTTAGTTCTTTTTTTACCACGATACCCTGTAAAGAAATTTAATTCTAGGATACTTCAGTATTTGATTCCTGTTTGTCAAGAGTCAAGACTAATGCCCATGATTCAAAGCAGCCACAGTGTTCAGTTAATAAGTATTTTGTACTAGTTTTGTTTCCTCAATAGAAGACATCCTTTCTACCAGTGATTGGAACAAAATCTGGTTCTGTCTAAGTGATTTGAAATCGTTTGAGATATCATTGAAACAAGTAATTTGTATATTCATTCTTGGAGATCTGATTTGTTAAATGTTGTGTATAAATCTGTTTGCTTCAGATTTCTTTTTTCCTTGATTTAAGTTGGAGATGTGTCTAATGATAATGCTTATGCCTTTTGCCTATACAGGAGATGCTTAAGGAACGAGGAGTGGCACCATTCTCAAAATGGGAGAAGGAGCTGCCGAAGATTGTTTTTGATCCACGATTTAAGGTTTGTTGAACTTAAATATTATGACTTACTTTTTTGGGGAATTGGGACTGTAAAATTACAGAAGTCCTTAAGGATGGAATGCCATTTTTATTAATGTGTCAACTTTAATGTTTTTCTGATAGTGTTATCTAAACAAATTTTATGCTAGGTTCTTTTATTTTTTTAGCCCCTTATAAGATGAGATACATGGATTAGCTAGAGACTGATTCTTGGTCCTATTGTAGGCTATTCCAAGTTATTCCACTAGGAGGTCCTTGTTTGAGCACTATGTTAAGACACGTGTGGAGGAGGAACGCAAGGAGAAAAGAGCTGCTCAAAAGGCTGCAATCGAGAGTTTTAAGCAATTACTGGAGGAAGCCTCGGAGGTTTGACTAATTGCCCCAAATTGTAACTTCCTTTGTACTGTTTGTACTTCTTTTATCAATTGGACAATGGTGTATGCAGATTGTACTGACTAGCTTTTGTAATTTTCAGGATATTGATCATAAAACTGATTATCAAATTTTCAGAAAGAAATGGGGTGATGATCCTCGATTTTTAGCCTTGGACCGCAAGGATCGGGAGCATTTATTAAATGAAAGGTATCGCTTTATAAGTACCGATTGAGACTCAGAGTTGTAAATATATGATGTTTATGCAGCTTTATCCAATGTCTATTAGTCATATTCTTACTCCTCTGGCTTGTTCGGGTCATATTCACTTAACTAATTTTTTTGGGAAGTAATATTCACTTCACTAATTGATGTTAATTAAGCGGTCGTCCCTGCTTTAATGTGTCTTACGGACAATGGAATTCGGGCAGTTGGTAGGGTAGTGGTGGTTTTTTGAAGAAAGTGTCGGTTTTGGATCTCAACTCTAGTTTATAAAGAATCGAACTCTTCTTTTTTGCCTTCACTTGCATGGATGTGACATAATTTTCTTTAGAACAAAAATGTTTGTTTTTGTTTTCTCTTACAGCTGTTCCTTATTGGATTGTTTTTCTATTTGGAAATGTTTTCCAGTTCTATTAATACTTTTCATTTTTTTTCTGATAATATTTTATCATGGGTTTTAGTCAGTTTGTTTCCCGTTCATACATTTTATATGTGAATCTGGAAAGGCTGGGTTAGAGGCATGGATAATTGGGTATTTTAAATTCTAACTGATCTAGTTTTCTATTCAGATAATATTGAGATTAAATTTTCTATCTAAAACTCTATTAACTGCAGTTAACTTCGTGTCTTGGCAAAGTGAAATTGAAGTAGCTGAACCAGACCAACTGTTGCTTGGTTACGTGTTGCTAATGTGTTTGGTCATCACCTTCATGATGCTTTTCTATATCCTTTTGGAGGCCTAATACATGACTTCTTTGAAATAGGAATATTAGTTAAGAAAAAGAGGGGAGAGGAAAGAGATGTAACTGAATGAAATTTAAAATGTTTGCTTAGATCTTATTTGTTGCTATCAGTTTGAAAATCTTTGCTCTTTATGCCTTTAGTGTGTAGAGTTCAATTAAAATCTGTATGTTCCACATGCTCAGAAATTTGAAGGAGCAATTTGTTTTGAATGTTGAATGTGATGGTGAGCTAATTTAACTATTGTAGCGCCCTCCGAATCCCTGATAGATGTGGGTGACCTTCCATGTTAGCATTCTTCGGATGTAATAGTGGTTTCTAATTTAGGGGCAGCACTATGGCCAAGTTCACTTCTGGGCCATGCGCCCGTGCCCTTCTCAATGTCCGCTCAAAAGTATCATGTAATAGACTTGTTTGGTTATGTTTTTTTCACTCCATCTACATTCCGTAACTTGGCTCTTATTCATATTCATATTGAACTGTTTGCTAGACAGAGTGATTTCTATTGATTACCCTTGAAAGCAACATGAGTCAGCAAGTACTAGGCTAGTGACTGGATACTCGGTTTCACTTTGGGTGTGTCCTTTAGCCCTGTATTCCTTTTGGATCTGCATAGTAAATGCTATTTAAATTGAAGGGTTCCCCTTATGCCATAAATGATTTTTCATATTACGCTCTATTTGTATTGTAGGGTCCTTCCTTTGAAGAGGGCTGCTGAAGAAAAAGCCCGAGCAATTCGTGCTGCTACTACAAGTAGTTTTAAATCGATGCTTCGAGAAAAAGGAGATATCACTGTTAATTCACGCTGGTCAAGGGTAGGTGTTGTCTGTATTTGTTGCATTGCTTACTGGAGAGGGTATCAACACCTTATATATTGATTTCTTTAAGTTTGATACTGGTTATTTTATTTAAGTGTACATATTAACTTTTTCTGGTTAAGCAGATAACAAATTAATAGCATAGCTTTCTTTTACGTCCTGAAAAGTAGTTCAACATGTGATGCTGGTGTTATGTAGTCAAGAATCAACCTCCTAATGTTGTTGCTATTTTCTTTTTAAGTTTATATATCGTCTTATGGGAGGAGCTTATCTTTTTCCGATCTTTTAAGAGTATGGGCTTTTAGGTTAGATTGGTTATTCAAATTTTGTATCTGTAGCAAAGGTTTTTATTAGTTGTCATTTTTCAATGGTCTTTTTGTCTAACCTTTTCTGTATTTATACTTGTATTTTTCATCAATATGTAAAATTTTATGTTTGTTGTCAAAAGATTTTTTTTAAAAAAAAGAATCATCTAATGAGTTCTTTACCTATTGTCGTTGGGAAATTCCTGTTTTGTCACAGAAGATTGGATGTTTTAGCACAATGTTAATGGAGAATCAGGATTACTTGATAATACTCGTTCACTGTTGTATAGTGTAAATTCCTATCTACTCGTTCACTGTTGTATGGTGTAAATTCCTATCTTGTCACAAAAGAATTACTTTATATATGTATGTGTATGAAGTCTTGACATATAGGTTATTGAAAAGCGAGATGCGGTTGGTCTTATGTGTTGTTAAAAGTTGCATAAATATTTTAGGAAATGAGTAAACAAACAAATAAGAATTTTTGCCTACTGAATGATTCCAGTTAATCTATTGCCAGAAATTTCTTTGAGTTCTATGAGTTTCGTTTATATGAGGTGGAAAATCCTTGGATAGTTTTTTGATTTAATTTCATTTACAAAGTCCTTGGATTATTTTTTGTTTTAACTCATTTATGAATAGCTTAGGGCGCGTTTGGTATAGGATTCGAATCTTATTCTACAAATCCAGAAATGGCTTTCACGCAGAAAGTTGGAAGGAGTCGTTTCTGGATTTGTAGAATAGGATTCGAATCCTATACCAAACGGATCCTTATTTATTTTCCGTATACATCATTTTTCACTTGTGGGTTTATGTAGGTGAAAGATAGTCTGAGGGACGATCCAAGGTACAAATCTGTTAAGCATGAAGACAGGGAAGTTCTATTTAATGAGTATCTATCTGATCTGAGGGCTGCAGATGAGGAAGCAGAAAAAGAGGCAAAAGCCAAAAGAGAGGAGCAGGTAGAACGGTTTTCTATATGTTTTTAGAATCCTTTGTCTTCTTTTTTTTCCATTTTATGTTGCACATGAAAATGGATCATTTATATTTGCCAGTCTTTGTGTTTTATTTTTTATTTATTTTTAAGTTTCTTATTTTATATTCCTTTTTAAGTTTTGTTTAGAGGAAGGATGTTTCTATTCAACTTCGTTATTTGTTGTACTAACTCATATTCAAGTTTCCAGTTGGGATAGGATCTAGTGTCAGGTCCCTTTCGAAGATAGATACCAAGATGAGCTTTTTATTTGGGAGGGATGTTGTGTGAGGCTGTTTTGTTTTGTTCAGAAAATTTGTTGACTTTTTTCTGGGGCAGGGCTTTTTTTTTTTTGGCTGTCTGGGGAGTTGCCCTTTTTACTTGGGGATTTCTTGCCCTCTGGTGGTGTACTTTTGTTCTTTTTTGCTTTATTTGGTGGTTCTGATGGACTGGAATGTCCCATTTTAGGTAGTGTCCTGTTTTTCGTCGTTTTGTTTTCTTTTTCGCTGTAGAAGGCTGCTTTACCTTTTGGGGTTTTTTCTTCTTTTATTTTTTTGTTTTTGTATTTTTTTTTTGGTGTGTGTCTTTTACGTTTGTTAAATAAAACTTTTAATGTTTTTATTCCTTAAAAAAAAAGGTGATAAATGGCACTTTCAGGCACTGTTAGGATATATATGGAATTAGTGAAGGAAAGATGAGAAGTTGTATGTGGGAAGTCTCTGATACTTTTTTGTATTTATGAAATAATAGCACACGTTTTCTCAGCATGTCTTTCTATGATTGAACACTACTGGAAAGCGTGTTACTTGTGGCTGCATAGTTTTTAGTACTTAATTGAGATTTCTGTTTGCTATTCCAAAAGGTTTAGATACATGTTGTTCATTTATTGTCTTTTTAGTAAAGAGAAATAGGGAAATTATTGAAGTGTGTAGCTTCAAATTGGCTCTCAGGATAAACTAAGGGAAAGGGAGCGAGAATTACATAAGAGGAAAGAAAGAGAGGAACAAGAGATGGAGAGGGTGCGAATAAAAGTTCGAAGGAAGGAAGCAGTTGTGTCCTTTCACGCTTTACTTGTGGAGACAATAAAAGACCCCCAGGTATTGTCCTTAAATCAGACGTCCGATTCCAGGTGGTATTAGAATGAGAAGTGCGAATGACCAAAATTCAATTTTATTGAAAACATTTGTGGTAGTGCACTTGAAGCTGCCTTATGTATCCATCTAAATTTTAGGGTCGGTTACATTACTAGAAAGCTGAAGTGTTTAGTGTACCTTAACAAGGTAAAGGAGTAAAATCAACCGAGAATGAGATTTAAAATTCTGTTGGTCTGGAATTTGGTAACACATTTGCTTTTTGTTATCATGCGATGATATATTCACACCTTTTTACTGTGAAATTTTTGTTACAAAAAGATCATCAATATGATTGACATGCACTGACAATTTATGGAGAAGTGAAAAGGAAAAAAAATTGAGGCCTGTTAATTAGATAGACATGGGATTCGGGAAGTAAATCTGTTGTTGTTTCTTGGATTCATCCTCATTTTAGAAAGTTTCTCTCAACAAAATCTGCATTATGTATAAAGAACTAAATCCCTCTTGAAAAGCAAGAAATTCGTGTGAGAGTTTTGATTACTATTAAGAACTGATTAAATGTATCAAGTAGCTTGTGAGAAGACCATAATTTATTGACCGTACAGATCAGTTATTTGAGCTCTTCGTAGAGTTATTTATTCTTTGATAGTGTCTGAAGAGGCAACCTGTACCTTTAACTGTGCTCATCCCTGCACAGGAACTCAAATACACATTTACTGCTGGGCCCAAACTGGATATCCACGTTTATTAAAAAAGAAAAAAGAACATTTACTGCTTTAAGAATCTGCATTTCAACTATCAGCTCTTTCTAAACTTCACAGGAAATGGACTCGGGTTTTCCCAAGCCAATATTTTACACTTTCACTCTTCTTATGTAACGCAGGCATCTTGGACAGAATCTAAGCCGAAACTAGAGAAGGATCCACAAGCGCGTGCATCCAACCCTGATCTTGATTCGTCTGAGATGGAGAAGCTTTTTCGTGAACACATGAAGATGTTGCATGAGGTAAGTATCATTTTTTCTTCTGCTGGGCCATTTAAAGCTAATTATAATGCTATTAATACCTACAGCCCAACCATTTTTAACATTTTCAAGCTATGATTTACACGTTTTGTCCTCTCTTTGATTCATTTAGTTTTGATTGGAAACAATATATTTTATTGAGAGAATAAATTGATCCAAAGCAGTAGACATGCGTATCTCTAAAAGAAATTCTCTTATTTTTGTTATACACGTCTTTTATTAAAAAATCTCCTTTTCCATAACCAGCAAAGAATCTACTTGTTTATTTTTTCTTTGATGGACAAAAAATCTACCTGTTTTTTTTTTCTTTGAAGGACGAAAAATCTACTTGTTGCTTTGGCATGCATATTGTACAAAATAATTTGCATATTTTAAAAATATGAAACTACATTGGTTCTTGTGAAATTAATAGATTTTACATTTTTTTCTGTTTTCCATTTTTATATACTTCTGTACCAAAAACAATGAAGTGATGCAATAAATTCGAAGATAGTTTTCACAGCATTCCCTTTGTAGCATATGTGTAGACTGTTGGAAAAAGTCAGTTATTTGTTTCTATTGTGTTGCATCTTTGAAATCATAAGATTAAATTTGCTCTTTCGTCTTCATTTTCATTCTTCAGTAGTCTTTATGTATGCTATGTTTCAGCAGCTTCATATTTTTTTCTTTTAATCGTCTGAAGTATCTTTGGACATAACTTAGATCTATCTTGGCTAGGGTAAATGGCACCATTTGTCCCCAACGTATTACCATGTTGACATCTTGGTCTCCAACTTTTTTTTTTTTGGAGCATTCAAATACCTAATGTTTCTCTTTTTGGCACCATTAGTTTTTTTGGCATATTCTATTCTAAATTTTGTTTGAATTCATTTAAATGAGAGAAACTTTGCACCATTGATCCATGTTCTTTAAATTTTTAGCAATTTGATCTCTAGGTTTTTTTTTGGGGGGGGATAAAATACCTATTTTGTTTTCCCTAGGACTCGAATCTATGACCCAACCCTCACACTCACACACACCCTTAAGTCCCTGACCAATTGAGCTAGCCTCAATTAGTTTTGGCATTCATAGCTTCAATTAACAATATTGCCTCCACTAATCATTTGGGGGAAGGAACATAGACATGCTTGATTCTTATCTAAATTACAATGATATTTCCTAAAATAAAAATAATTATAGTGAAACCTCTTATGAAAAAAGAATTGTAAAAATCTGTAAAATCTCTAGGCTTAACTATATCACTTTTTACGTGTAAACAATTTGTTTTGTTTTGTTTTTTTTTTTTTAAAGAGTAACATAAAAAAAATTAAAAAGAAAGGAAAAGTTTTAACAAATTTCCAGGTTTATTTGCTATTTGTTTAGGTAAATAATTAGTTAATTTTTTTTAGAATAACCAATTCATAACTAAATGAAACTTAAATGGATATAGTAAATTTTTAGTCAAATTTGACTAGTTTATAAGGGTGTATGTGAAATCTTTTTAGTTCTAAAAATAGTAAGGTAATTATGTTTAGTACATAAGAGTTACTATAGTTTAGCATGAACTAGGATGTGTAAGTGTTCCTTTTTTTTTTTTTTTTTGAATTTGATTCTTAAATGAACTGTTTCTTTTATATCATTCTTTGAATTTTATTTTTTCAAAAGAATAGTGTATGCAATATTGTTAATCGGAGATATGAATGCCAGAAAAAAAAAAAAAAGAACCAAATTGGTAAATAATTGAAATAATAGGGATCAATGGCACAAAATCGCACCCATTCAAATGAATTCTAATAAAATTTTGAATAGAATGTGCCAAAAGGACTAATGGCGCTAAAAGGTGAAACATTAGGTACTTGATGCCATAAAATAAATGTTGAGGACAAAAATACAAAAATAGTAATACATTAGGGACCAATGGTGCCATTAACCCATCTTGGCTATGACAATAGAGTAATTGGAGTGACTCAAATTAGAGTCTCTCAGGTGTGAACTTTGATAAAATAGAGAAAAGATATATAGACTAATAGCCTGCCCCAAAGTTAGGGAAGGAAAAGAAAGTGGCATTTTCTTTACACTTGGTCTGTTTTTGTGTACAAAAGTGTAATTTTGATCACTGTCATGGAAACGAAAATGAAACAGGGTTTTCCTCTCTCTCTCTCTCTCTCTCACATACACACATACCCCAGTGAAAAGAAAAGAAGTGTGAAATAACTAAAACCATATAACCAACTTGAATGTGTTAATATTAATGTTTGTAAGATCTGCGCGTGGAAGGAATCCCTCATGTGTTTTTCTTCATTTTCAGCGATGTGCACGTGAGTTCAAAGCTCTGTTGGCAGAAGTGCTAACTGTGGATGCAGCTGCACAAGAGACAGACGATGGGAAAACAGTTCTTAATTCATGGTCAACTGCTAAACGTCTTCTGAAGCCTGATCCCAGGTATAACAAGATGCCAAGGAAAGAGAGGGAAGCATTGTGGCGACGATATACTGAAGACATACTGTGGAAGCAAAAGTCTGAAAAGTCGGAACTTGATCCTAAGGAAGACAAGAAAGTAGATTCTAGAAGTAGAAGCTCAGCTGATTATGGAAGGTTGCCCTCGGGATTGAGAGGACCACATGAACGAAGATAGATATGGTTTGGATTTGAAACCAATCAGCTTTTGATTTTCTTACCTCTTAGTTATAATCTTTATACTTTTGACTTGTAAAGGGGATAACCAAAGCAGAGTTGAATTCTGAAATATTGAATTGATTAAATAGATTACAGTTGTGTTAATTATTAGTTGATCGGTAGATTCCAGTTGTGTTAATTATTAGGTGATCAATGCTCAGGCTTTTCTTATTTCTGTGCATTTGTATCAGAAGAAATTTATTGATTTCAATTTTTGTCGTGCAATTGATTTACTCAAACCTTGTAGTTGGCTCGTTTTCCTCAAACTCAAGGGTGGAACATCAATTTATTAATTGAATAGAAAGCAAATGGGTAGTCAGGAAGTTATATTTCTTTGTTTGGGTTGATGTTGATTAGACACCATTCATATTTGGTTATTTTCGAAAGTACTCGATTATGGATGTCTAATTACAATCAACTGCATTGATATTATTTCTATATTTATGAAGTAATTAGTAGCAATATTCGTCCCAGAGACATTCTGTGGAATAAAATTTTTCACAGTTAAAGTGGCCTAAAATTGAAGTTCTCATGATGTCGATCAAAATTAGTGAGAGCTCAAGAAAGTTGATCCAAATATTTGATCCATTGATTGATTTTAGGGTCGGGTCCACAACCGGTACTAATAATAGTTTAAGGTACTATACTAATACTGATTGAAGTTCAACTTCAACCGCATAGGAGAAAGTTTAGGGGACGTCTCTTGCATTTAATAAATTGCTACTTGTTTGGCACGTGATCCTTCCCTCATTCAGTTCCGTAACAAGCTTTTCGAGTTTCGTTTTAGTGCCCTTTTACTGTGTACGAGGACTTATATGCTTTGATAGGGAAAATGATATAAGAAAAAGCAAATCTGCCAATCATTTTAGTAAGTCTTTTGGGTTCTAGTTTCTGCCGACTAGTGACAACATTAACTACCTATTTATAGTTTAAAATATAGACCAAATTTTCTTGTATAGTTTCCTTCCTATTTTCCCTTTAAATTGGATCGTAGTTAAACCATATTTTCTAATGGAAAAGGTTCATTTCTTAAGTATAGATTTCTATATTGAGGGGTAATGCTTTGAGCACTAGGCATTAAGTTTCAATAATACTATGTAGCACAACTGAAACTGAATTAAACACACTATTCAGTTGTCATAATCTATTTGGTCTTTAACATGGCTGCCATTTCCTACAAATTAAAATTTCTTCAAATACATGCATATTTGCATGTGACAAAAGCCAATTAGATTATTCTTTTTTACCTCTGCTGTGATACTCAAGCCTTTTATTTTGAAATTGGTGCATACTAAGGGGACAAAAGATCACAGATATGAGAAAAGATTGGACTTTTGAGTAAGGTTTCATTTTAATTTTTGGGTGATACATATAAAGGTGAGAATGGGATTGGAACAACTTATTAAACGAAAGTAAACCCGCGTCATAGGTTCTTCCTAGTTTCCTATTGGCCATCTTTTCCATGAAACTACTAGTTAGTTCTCTCCCCAATCTCTATACGTGTATGGTGGGGCCTGTGCTTCACATGTCCCAATAATGCAACTCCAGTCTCAATCCACAAAGCTAATGCAGAGCACCTAAGTTCCACATATGACAAGAGAAAATAAGAACAGTACCAATACGATACTAATAAAAAAGTAGGGTTCTTGACCTCGCCAGAACCTGTCACCAATATCAGACAAAATCTCTTCTTTATCTTTCGTGTTTGTTGGACCAACTTGTATTTCTATATTTGTGAGATAAAACAAGTTCATTTATCAGATTTTTTTTTTTTTGGTTGAAGTAAAAAATTATCACCTAAGTTATTAGACAGAAAAAATAAAGCAATATAATAAGCAAGAAAAAAGAGAGTTTCTTTGCTAGAGGACTAGTACTAGGAGACAGTTCATGTCTGTGGTTTAAAACAACCCAAGTTGCATATTGATTGTGGATTCACGGTTATGAAATCGGTGGAAAACAAACTTAAAAACAATTTGGCATTTTTATTTGTTTTCTCATGATTTATTAATAATTGGTTTTAGATCCATTGAAACCCATTTGACTACTAATAATGAAAAGCAAGAATAAGATTCCAATCTCTATAATCACGATTCCAAAAAAAAAAAAAAAAAAAAAAGAAAAACAAAGCAAAGAGAGAAAAAGAAATGGCTAATTAATAGAAACATTCAGAGTTATCATTTTTTTTTTTGTCCGTGGGTAGGAAATCACAAAATTCCAATTTATTTGTTATTATTGGCCTGATATCCCCTTATGTGATCAATATACATTCACGGTTCACAAGAACAAAAGACATTCAATTTCATGGAAATAGTATGACAATATGAATAATGATTTATACTGTCATGTCATGAAATTAAAAAAAATGAATAAATAAAATTGTCCTTAGTATATATTATTCTTTTGCCTGAAGTCTCCTTGTTTGTGTAAGATTTATCCATTAAAAATAAAATGAAATCTATAAAAGCATTGCCCATGATTCCTCTGATGGGTCAGAAAATTTTGCAGCATATGCATTAGTAGGGTCACGGCACATATCATATATACATATTTAATAGTACAAACATTTTCTTTGTTCTGTTCTTACCTCTTACCTTAATATTACTTCCAACACTTTCTTGTGGTCTCTTACACTCAACGAACAGGTCTCTAAGCCAAATTCAAGGAAAAGAAACAATGTCAAGGCTCTGTAATTTGCAGATTCTCATTAATGGTCAAGAAACATTCTTTCTAAATGAAGTAATAATAACAAAAAATTGGTCTTCTTCTTCTTCATCATCTGAATTCAAGCATTTTTTTTTTTCAATGAATGTCTAAGACTAATTATTTATTTATTTATTTTTCTGAGAGCAGAAAGTCTTGTCAACTTATTCATGCAAGGTGAAGAAGATGGTAAAGCAAGAAAGGAGAAGAACCCAGATGAGGAAATTGGATATAGAGATTGATGACTTCCCAGGAGGACCAGAAGGGTTTGAGCTTGTTTCAAGATTCTGTCACTACAATGGTGGTGGAATCAATATCACAGTTACGAATGTCTCCCTTCTCTATTGCTCTGCAGTCTTCCTTGGAATGACTGAGAAAGTCTCGAGTTTCAATCTCTTGCAACAAACAGAAACCTTCTTTGATGGAATGCTTCACTGGTCATGGAAAGAAATATTGTCATGCCTAAAGAGCTGTGAGTCATTTTTTGCGTATGCAGTTTCATATGGTTTATTGGAAAAGCTCATTTGTGCACTTTTGGCAAAGATAGCTCAAAATTCAGATTTGAACCTCATCACTACCTCATCCTTGTCCTCATCTTCAACCTCTCCGGAGATCGCTTCCGGGTTTAGATTCTCTTCCTCTCGCAAGGCGGCCAGTACCCCGGAATCATTCAAGCCAAGTTCATCAAGCAAAGCATGGTGGTTTGATGATCTGACCATTTTACCACCACCGATCATTGCAAAAGTTATCCAGAGTCTAGGGGTTTATATGAACAATAACAGCAGCCTAATCCTCACCAAATTTCTCCTTCATTACCTGAAACTTGCCACTCATAGGAGAGCTTTTGGTACTGCATCAAAAGATGAACTTGTTGGTCTAGCAGACATGGCTGTTCATGGTGTTATTTCTTCAGGTAAAAAGGCATTCTCTTGCAGATCACTCTTTTGGATACTCAGAATTCTATCTGGTTTTGGAATTAGTAAAGAGGACAGACTTGGTCTGGAGATATTGATAGGCGAAGTACTCGACGAGGCGACATTGGATAACTTGATGGTTTCAGGGACCAACAGTGGTGTTTATGATGTTAATCTTGTGATCAGATTGGTTAGAGTGTTTGTCAACAGTGAGGAGGCTTCTATACACAAGTTGAAGAAAGTTGGTAGATTGGTTGATAAGTATTTGGGTGAAATATCACCCGTTCAAAGCCTTAAGATCTCAAAGTTTCTTGGGGTTGCAGAGAGTGTACCAGATTCATCAAGGGACTCTTTTGATGGGGTTTACAGAGCCATTGACCTCTATCTTGAGGTAAAATTTTTCGTACCTTTTTCTTATTTTGCTTTCTTATATCCATCATTGCCTAATAACTGGGGCCCCTTTTGGCCAAAACATTGTGGGGTACAATACCTTAGCAAGAGACAATGTTAAAGACAAAAAGAAAGGTTTCTCTGTTTCAAGGTTTGCCTCTTCTAAATATTTCTTAGAAGTAATACTAGCTAGCATTGATTTGCCATGCTTCATAGATTGTCTTGTTCCTGACTAGTTTGTTACCAAGGAAAAATTAGGTGGTGATCATATAACATTGGTGCATCTTTTTCTGGACTTGGGGCCATGACAATAGTGACATGTCATCAAGTGGATAAGACACAAAGGCTAGCTAAGTTACCCGAATTTCATTCTATGCTTGTAATGAGTCCCGTGACAGTGTCTTTTTTGGTGCATGAGAATGTCGGTATTCATTTTCCCAACTGAGAAAGGCAAAAAGAGAGGAAAACAATAATTTTTGTCTGTTTAATGATATTATTTCACGTGCAAGAGGACAATTCTTATAAGAAATTGAATAAAACTTTCTAGATAGTTTAGAGAAGAAAATATTAAAGATTCGAGATGTCAAAATCTTATACTAAAAACTTATAACAGCGATGCAATATCATTTATAATCACGTAATTTTAAATGATATGATCATATTTTTAGAAAAGATGAATGTAGTTATAATGAATGTATCTCATGTGGAGTAAATTTTTAGTGTAAGATATAAATGTCCTATATCATTACTCTTTTACGATAATATAGATAATATAAATCTTTGAAGCTAAAATTACTCTACACATCCATTATATTTTCATCACACTTTTCTCTCTTTCCATTTTTGATAAAATCTAAACAAGGAGGATTCCTCATAATTTGTCCCCCCCCAAAAAAAAAATCCAAATTCTAGACTAAACAAGTTTTCAGGGCACCTAGGACTATGGCTATGGTGCTTATCACACTAATAAAAATGACCCACATCATTAAATTTGTATCTGGACCCATACCTAATATTTTTCTTTCTTCTATGTTTTCACTTTTCATTTCGATATAATATGAGTTTCATAAATTCACATTTCAGTAAGTACTACCCACCTGAAAATTTTCCAAAGTTTGAAGACAATTTTTGACAGAGAAATTCTTTAAATTTCTTTCAGGGTGATAATGACTCGTTTATTAGCATGTTCCTCCGCATGGTGTTTTGGGTTATTTGCATTTAATATACCGGGCAATCAAGGTTACATAATGATAATTACTTGCTACCATCGACAAAAATATGAATTTGTCAATGTACCAAGAGACAAATGAAATCTATAGTATTTGAGGCGGTCTTTAATTCTTTCCATTGCATGCAAGTAATTTACTTTTTATTGTCTATAATTAATAATTTAATTCTTTCAGTCAACTACTTTATCAATTCAGAGTTGTAGTAATTCCGAAATGAAGATTAGATGATTTTAATATATTGAATTCGTATTTCCATCAATATATTAACATCTACCTCCTAAGTTGAATTTATTACAACTTCAGTGTGATTGATAGCTTCATCCACATCTGCCTCCTAAGTTATTTTATTTTTTTTCAAAAAATGTCCACCCCTTTTATTATTTTCACCATTTTATTGCCACTTCTATTTCACAATTTTTTTTCTTCTTTTGTTTTTTTGGTACAATAAGATATTATTTAACTAACTAAACTCCATTCTATGTTTGATTGTTGTAGTCTCACCCCACACTCTCATCCGAGGAAAGATCAAAACTATGCAGATGCTTGAACTACGAAAAGTTGAGCCTGGACACTTGCAAAGAGCTCGCAAAGAATCCCAAAATCCCACCAAGAATCACAATTCAAGCTCTTATCAAGCAACAACCAAGAATGGTACCCACAAGAGAGTTTGCAGATGATGATCTACTGAGTTTGGCTGCGAATATCGCTCCTCGATTGGCTTTGTATGACAATTGCGATAGTGAAATAAACTTCAAAAAGGGAAACAAAGATGTTAAGCAAAATTTGCAAAGAATGCAAAGAAGGGTTGTGGAGTTGGAGAAAGTGTGCAGGGAGATGAATGGTCAAATGTCTAGGCTAGTTAAGCACAATGTGTTTGGTACACCTCATTCCAAAGTTCTGCCTAGACTATGTTGATTTTATTTTTTAATTTCTTCATTACTTTTTATACAAATTTATATGTGTGTATCATATATGCATGTTCTTAACTATAAAAGGTTAAGCTTGGTGCCGTTTAGCTCTATTTTGTTTACCAACTTTTATTTTCATAAATAACGATGTTCAAATTGTTACACCATCAAGTTTGGCACATAATGGTGGTGTTAGAATTATTATTCTTTTTTCTTTTTGAAAAAAAATACTTTCACTGTTAATATTATTTAATCTAGTAAAAGAAGCATACTCTAGATAAACCATAATAATAAGTAATTTATTAAATTACTCTGTTTGATCGATGATTTGGGAGGAAAAAATTGCGCACATGATATAGGTGACGTCTACGTAAATCCACGGGAGAAACAATTAGAACTCCATGGAGATAAACTAACCATTCATCCTTTCAAATCATAGCTGGCTCATGGTAAATAATTAGAACTCTATGAGATAAACTTCTTACGTTCTTTCAAATCACCCTCCATTATCTGAGTCGATTCTTTTGATTAATACGATGATAAATCTTTTGTAAAGTAAATTCTTCCGTACCAAATCATAAAATGTTTAGACTTCAGATATTTTTTTTAAAAAAAAAAACTAGAATAAGAGATTGAAAAAACATATGAATCTCTTTTATTGGTTGGAATAGATTGTATATTATTCTTAACATTTATTATAAGCTAAATATTTTTGTCTAGGTTTACAAAATAGCTCAATCTTATTATTTGGTTATTTTTGCCTCTCTTTAATATATGAATTTGATGAAAATATGAGAAGATTATTTTAGAAATATTATTATTACTATTATTAATTAGGATTTATTTAATTGTTAGGTTATTTTAATTCGAGTAACTAGATTTGTGTTTCATGTTTTCTAGTTTCTAGCTACGTAATTGTTTGGTAGATTATGAATAAATAGCAATTATTGAGTTTTTTCTCCCTATAGTTCTTCTTTTTTTTTATGTTTTTAATCTAATTCTATTCACCTATACTATTCTACTTATTCTATTTTTTTTCTTATATTATCCTATATGAATTAGTATCAGAGCTACATTTATTTTCCTTTGTTTATCCTTTATTTTTTTTTCCTTGCAATTTAGTTTTTTTTCAAAGAAAAAAAGAAGTAAAACTTACATCTACTTTAGTCGTTGCTACCATCTTGTGTCACCCATTGTTGCTAACTATTCTAAGTTTCACAAGATTGCTCCATGAGTCCAGAATCAAGATTTTTGCAGAAACATCTCTACTTAGTGAAGTTTTGCTGTTTTGCTCTAAATTTGAAGATTCTTACACCAACGCCTCTGAAATAGTTCAGATCTTATTTTTCCTCATGTTTATTTTATGGTTTTATTAGTTAGAAAATTATGTAAGTATGAATTTCCTAATTAATTCTTACCCATGTTATTACCAAACACTATATCATCGTAACTCATTCTATAGTATTTGCTATTATCATTAATCTTATCAAGCTCTATATAATATTACCCAACATCACTATGATCTTAGGCCAATTAAATTAAATACTGCCCACGTTAGATACCTAGTGATAGTTACGTTAGCAAATTTTAAAAATCATAACGGTGAGTCTACTTTTGATAAATTGATTATCAGAATTGATGACTTTACCACTAAATAGGATGAAATTATCCATAATTTTAAAGCAATATAAAATAAGTTAGAAGAACTAAGGGAAAAATTTAGGAGTAGTATGAACAACTATATAATATCCCTTATACACAAATTGCTAAGGCTTTTAAGGATTATGAAAACTGTGTTAAGTCACCTATAGCTGAGCCTATTATAGAATAATATTCAATTCTACTTTCGCCTATTGTTCCTAGTCTAGTGCACATCTACCTATATATCAACTTCTAAAACTTAGATCAAATGCATATTTGTTTGATTTTTTTATTAATATAACTGTTGGACTAGTTTTCAAAACAAGAAATTTTTTTGAGACGCAAGGTATTTAACTACATCATATGTTCCACATAGAGTGGAATCTTTCAAGGCGAAATTCTAGAATATATTTCATCAAGGAGAAGATTGAGGTAATCTTTGAACTGTTTGAGTCTTTCAAACTAACTATGATATATATTTAAGTTAGGGTGTTAGATTGTAAGATTTTGGCTCTATAAGGCTCTAGGTTGATGTGCTTAAGGGTGATTTGAGCTTACTTATATCCAAAATATATTTTATCTTCACTAAAGCCTATATTACAAGTTTAATGAAGGACAATTTTAAGATAAAAATATCATTTTCAAATTTTTGGGCATATTTTATTTCTCAAATCTAGGTTATCATTTATTGATAGGTTTCGAGATGTTTTAAGATAACCATGTTTAAAAAATCTATTTTGGGTTAATTTTCAAGAATTTTAACAAAAAAAATCATGATAATGCTCAAAACTTTTGATGATTTTTCAATGATTACATTGACAAAAAATCAAAAATCATTAAAATCTATCGAAAATACCATTATCGAAATTATATCAAAAATATAACTTTTATGGAATTGCATTGAAAATCATCAATGCAATTATATAAAAAATCCCATAAGCAACGATCATAAAAAATTATCAAAGTACAATTTTCTCTAAATTTATATAAAAAAATGACACTTAATCAAAATTAATTGAAAATTATTAGAAGTACTACTTTCACTGAAGATTTAGTGAAAATAGTTTATCAGAATAGCATTGAAAATCATCAGTTCAGTTTATCAAAAGTTCCATAAGCAAAGATCATAAAAAAGTATCAAAATACAATTTTCTCCAAATTTATATAAAAAAATGTCACTTAATCAAAATTAATTGAAAATTATCAAAAGTGCCATTTTCATCGAAGTTTTACTAAAAATATCACTTTTGTCAAAAATGATCGAAAAAATCGAAAATCATTGAAAAATTTCGACCATTATAGAGATTTTCTTAAAACACAGAAAAATCAACCTAAAATTTATTTTTTAACACTTAAATTACTCATTAATATCTTGAAACTTAACAATAATTAATTTTGTAGGTCAAATTAGAATATTTTTTTTAAGACAAAACGTCATAAAAATCTTGTATTTTAACTTTTTTTTTTTTTATGAAACCCAACGAGTTTTAATAAATATGGAAGAACCCTATTGAGTTTGATTTTTTATTACAAAAAGCCTTGTAATTTGAATTTTTTTAAAAAAAAATCTGACATTCTCAAATAAATTAAAGCGAGAAAATTAAATAAAGCGACATAATTACTTTTAGTGGATGATAGATTAATGTTGATGTTATATTTTTAATATATTTGAATATATAAATAATTATTTTATGATTTATGAGATTATTTGAAGAGTCAAAATGTCACTTAGAAACTAGTTTACATAAATAATTTTTAATCTATTTTAAATCTAAATCTATTATCTACTAAGAATAATTTTGGAAATTTAATCAATTTCCCTAATCTATCCATCTATATACATATATTAAGCCTGAAGTAGAGAAAAGTAAAATTCTATTTGATTAGTATTGTATTTTTAAAATTTCTAGAAAATTTTTAATTTAACTCTTATTTTTTCATGATATGATTAATCCTATTATTATTTTTTTAGGTTATAATTGGTTTTAATATATATATATATATGTAATATGTAATATTATATTAAATTTAATATTAATAATATTTTATATTAAGTTTAGTTCATCAAATAAATAATTGTGTTATATTTANGAGTTTAAAAAAAATAACGATAATTTTCGATGGTTTTTCGATGATATTTCGATGAAAATTATATTCTCAGCAAAATTTCAATGAAAATGGTATTTTTAATAATTTTTGATGTAATTTTGATGAATTTTCGATGATTTTCGATGGTTTTTCGATGATATTTCAATGAAAATTGTATTCTCAGCAAAATTTCAATGAAAATGGTATTTTTGACAATTTTCAATGCAATTTCGATGAATTTTCGATGGTCTTTCGATGATATTTCGATGAAAATTGTATTCTCAGCAAAATTTCAATGAAAATTGTATTTTTGATAATTTTCGGTGCAATTTCGATGAATTTTGGATGCATTTTCGATGATATTTGGATAAAAGTGGTATTCTTGTTAATATTTCGATAAAAATGATATTTTCGACGGTTTTTGACATAATTTCGATATAATTTCGATACAGTGGTATTTTCGATAAAATTTTATCAAAAATACCACTTTTATCGAAATATCATCGAAATTACATCGAAATCGTTGATAATGCCATTTTATCGAAATATTAACAAAATACTACTTTTATCGAAATATTATCGAAAATGCATCAAAAATTCATCGAAATAGCATGAAAATTATCAAAAATACCATTTTCATTGAAATTTTGCTGAGAATATATTTTTCATCGAAATATCATCGAAAAATCATCAAAAATCATTGAAAATTCATTGAAAATTATCAAAAATACCATTTTCATTGAAATTTTGCTGAGAATACAATTTTCATCGAAATATCATTGAAAAACCATCGAAAATTATTGCGATTTTTTATAAAACTCGCAAAAATTAATCTCAAAATGATTTTTCCACGGATAAATTACCTCATAATATCTCGAAATTTGATAATATGCTATTTTAGGCTATACCCATAACTATGTAGAGAAGAATGAAGAGAGAAGATAGGGAAATGATGAGTTTGACGGTATTGTAAGAGATAAGAACGAGGTTTTGTACGAGTATGGACTATGAAGTACTATAATTTTTAGATTACCTCAGATTTTCAGTTGAGAAAGAGTTTTCGTGCGAGAGAGATTCAGATCAATTAAAGGTGATTGACATAGTTTTTTTCTTAGTATTTTTAAAGGTAGTTTCGTCTACATACATATTTTTTCAGAGAGTTTTTAAACGGACCAAAATATACCTATTTTTGTACATATTTTACCTAATTTCTCTTTTCATATTTCTCAAAACACGATGGGTTTCGTAAAAATATTATTAATATTATGATATAAGGTTATATCACGAAGCTTGTTTCTCTATTTTTAAAGCATATTATACTCTAATTTCTCAGGAAATTTGTTTCCACTCTTCTCCACCGTTGGAGATCAATGCAGAAGCTCAACAATGGCTTCTAAACTCCTCTCGCCGCTCTTCCCATGGCTAATTATACTAACCCTTTTGCTTATCTCTCTTTACTCCTCTATCCTTCCCTTTCACACACCTTCTTCTTCTTCTTCTTCAACCCTACTTCGTGAAAAGATCCACACTTTACCCACCTGCAATTTCTTCAAAGGGCACTGGGTTATGGAACCCAATCGAAGACCCATCTACGATGAGACCTGCCCATTTCACAGAAACGCCTGGAACTGTTTGAGGAACCAGAGAGACAACATGGGTCGGATCAATTCTTGGAAATGGGTTCCTGAAACTTGTGATCTTCCACGGATCGACCCGTTTCGGTTTCTGGGTCGGATGAGGAATAGGAATATTGGGTTTGTTGGTGATTCTTTGAATGAGAATTTTTTGGTGTCGTTTTTGTGTGTTCTTAGAGTGGCTGATAAGGGTGCAAAGAAATGGAAGAAGAAGGGAGCTTGGAGAGGTGCTTATTTTCCTAAGTTTAATGTCACGGTTGCTTACCATCGAGCTGTGTTGCTCACCAAATATGAGTAAGATTGTTGGTTCAATTGATTTTTTGTTTTAAATTTAAAATCTTTATGTTATTTGTACTCAAGTTTATTTGTTGTAAGCATATTGTGATGTATTACTTTTTGAGCTTGGGTGATTTTTCTCTTGTTTTAAGTTTATGCTTTAGGCAGTCTGATTCTGAATTGAAAGATTTCATGTGACGCGATCATGCTTTGTGTAGGTTTATGAACTTCTTGGTAAACTTAGAAACTTTTGGTTTTGATATGATAAGATCATGCGTCTGTCCGTGTTCAACACTTGTTAGATATGTTATCCATTTGGATGGATAGTGTAAATAATTTAGGTATAGACAGAATAACCTAGGCTTTGCAAATTAATGGTTATTGTTCTCTAAACTCTAGGATCTAGGATTTGAGGTAATAGTAATGTAATTTAGCTGGATCTCGGGTTGCAGAAGTAACGGTTTTGTTGTCTGAACTACTGCATACATTGAAGAGAATGCAACTAATGTTTCTTTCGTTAATGTGATTTAGCCAAAAATAATATAGAAGAATAAAGAGAATATGTTGCTTACTTTGTAATTTGTATTTCTTATCAGTTGCTCCAAGACTAGTTTATCGTTGGGTGATGGACCACTATCATGGTTATAGTTTCTGTACTACCAAGGGACTGAACTTTACTTCTGATGTAGACATTGCAGTGAATATGTTATTTTACATTTGGTGATTTTATGATTCTTTTCTTGCTTCACCAGTTCCTGTTACTCCTATTTTGATGTAACCTAGCATCGTTTTCTGTGTTTATTGCTTAAGTTTTAGTGTTTTATATTTATTGAAGTTACTGATCTGGATACCTAAAGTAACTGGTGATTCCATTCTGTTCTGTTTCCACTAACTAGTTATGCTTTCCCTCCATTTGCCTTGATATCCAATGCATTTAATGATTTTCTTGCAGTAAAGTTGACTGTAGAATCTCTATTTTTTATTTTTATCATTTATTTATTGCATAAAATGGCAACCTTACATGCTCGTTACTGATTAACTCAAGGTGGCAGCCAAAACAGACTCCGGATGGTAACCGCGATGGATTGAAAGGAATTTATCGGGTAGATGTTGATATTCCTGCTGCTGATTGGGCCAGCATTGCTGATTTCTATGATGTTCTTGTTTTCAATACCGGCCATTGGTAGTTTCCTTTTCTATTGCTAATTTATAGAAGATCTTTGTCCATGAACTAACTGTTTTTCATCATTTACTTTTATGCTTTGGCACTTTGTAATTGTTCGTATTGATGCAAGTTGGAAGGTTCAATTAGTAACAGTTCGATGGCATAATGAAGGTATTACTTTCTGAAGTACCTGTACTATGTTTGGGGTCATTGCTGCAACATATTTTGCATTCTCGTGAGAAGTTTCAGGCTCTCAAGTTAGGATAGACTTACCTTTTTATTTTGGATGTGTTGATATAGTATGTTGATGTTTTTGTTAATTTTTTAGTGGAACTTTACCCAGCTCTGGGCACCAGCAAACAATGCTTGTGTTCCACTATCTGGTGGAAAGTTTGAATCTCTTCTTTTTTGAATCTCTTCTTTCCACAAGTCTAAACTGTAATTATTGTCGAGCTTAGTATTGCTAGACTTTCAGCTGCATATTATAGCTTGTAATGTGCTGATATATTTTTCACTACCCTTAATATAGTTCTTGTCCCATATCCTTTTCAATTAACTCGGTAGAAAATGGCCTGGAATTTCTTACTAATTTAGTCTTCACCAGGTGGGGTTTTGATAAATTCCCAAAGGAAACGCCCCTTGTTTTCTATCGTGCTGGTCAACCAATATTTCCTCCACTTAACATGCTGGATGGCCTTAAATTAGTTCTTGAGAATATGGCGTCATACGTTCAAAAATATTTGCCCAGCAAAACCCTCAAGTTCTGGCGTTTGCAGTCGCCAAGGCATTTCTATGGGGGTGATTGGAATCAAAATGGAAGTTGCCTGTTCAATGATCCTCTTGAGGAGCTCCAGGTATGAACTGACAATAGCTCTCCTCCTCTTATATGCCCCTCACCACAATTTCATGTATCAATTACAGTGTTAACTTTGGTACTGGTCTATGATTCTACGGTGAAAATATATCTCATAATACTGTAAATTACTTCTGGTTCTGGTTTACACACAACGGATGTTGCAATGAATCTATTCAGTTGTCTGCATCATCAAGATCCTTGTATTTCAAAAGTTTTATGTCATTATGGTTTGAAAAACGTGTCCTTATTTTTCTCCTGAGGAAATTAGAGTCTGATATCTGGACAGCTTGACTTGTGGTTTGATCCCAGAAACAAGGGAGTGAATAAAGAAGCAAGAATTCTTAATCGTCTGGTCAAAGATGCGGTTCAGGGTACGGAAATCCAATTGCTTGACCTGACTCATTTGAGTGAATTCAGAGCCGATGCACATCCAGCAGTATGGTTGGGAAAGAAAGATGCAGTTGCAATCTGGGGCCAGGACTGCATGCATTGGTGCTTACCTGGTGTCCCGGACACATGGGTTGACATCTTATCACAACTGATCCAAATAGGCTTGAAGACAGAATAGTGAAGAGGAAAGATAACCAACATCAGCTTCCAACATAACTGTATAGATGAGTTTCAGGGAGCAGCTTTGAATATGATATTGCCATTCATGGAGCTTGGCCAAGATGAAGTTAGCATACAAACATGACAACTTTAACTGGAGACTAAGAGAGCTTTGTGATGGACAAAGCTTGTTGTTCCGTACTTGTTAGAGATTAGTGAAGTCAGTAGTACAGCCATACAATCAATCGTCTAGAAATTGGAGCATCTGGAAAAAGAAAGTCTAACATATGAGCCTATATGTTATTCGGTTTTTCTGCTTTTGTTCTTGTATAATTGATAAATTCTTTCATTGATATTGGAGGGGCAAAGGTGATTGTTAGGTGGACTCAGTTGCTTCTAGCATGGGTTTGTCTTATTTAATTTATTTTTTGGATCCTCAGGGGTAACAATTGTGGAGTATGTTGTTTAATGCACATTTTTGCGGACTTTCTTTTGTGTATTAACAATATTTATAGCGTTATTATCAAAAAAAAAAAAAAAACAATACTTATAGCATCATTTCTGACTGTCCTTAGCACTAACATACTTAGCTTTCACGTTTTAAAATTAGTGTTGTCCTCAGAATAATCATGATTTTATTCGAATTTGAACTTGAAAAAAAGAGTTGTCTTTCTTGTGTTAAAGATTGGAGATTTTATGATTATGTGAGATTTTTATTTTAAGGTGCAAGATTTGAAGATAACAATGACACTATTAGACCAAAAATAATTCCGGTGAGACTGAATAAAGGTTTCAAAACAACAATAATACAAATTCATAATTCAATGACAAATCCTGGACTTTGTCAAGGAGAGATGAGGAAAAACGCTACGCTATTCATCCTCCAATTGTGTTAGTTATTTTCTCTTCATTGTGAGAGTTATTGTCTCTCGAGTTTTTGGTTTTTTTTAAAGCAAAAAAAAAAATAGGCGAGTAAGACATTAATTTGGTTTCCACTTTGGAAGTCAGCTTTAAATTAAATGAAAGATGCATCAATTTATAAGGAAACCAGGATAGTAGCATTGGTAACATCACTGAGTTGCCCAACGTGAAGCCATGGCCGGCCTATCAAAGAAGTTAGGGGACATAATCTCTCTTAAGATAGTGGATGCAGATTTTTGTGTCATCTGCCAAGGATGTTACCTAAAATCTCGCATCTTTGGAGTAAAATATAGTGCATGCTCTCGTTGATGATGTTGTTTGCCATTTCAAAGTATGTTTCGATGCATTTAGTTTCCTCCTGCCTTTTTTCATGATATTTTAGTTAGTTAATTTGTATCGGAAAAATAACGAATTTACATATTGTTTAACTAAGTTAGCGTTATAAGTCAAATATACTTTATTTATAATAGATTTTTTATTACCAAAATCTTTAATTTGGAATAATTCAATAAAATTAATTTCGAATTCAATTGTTTAGAATAAAATTTTCTAAATTTAGAACAATTTAATAAAATTAATTTTGAACTAAATTTTTTAGAGCAAAATTCTCCAAAGCCTCCTAATATTAGAGCAAACTCATCTGAAGTCTCGTAATATTAGTTTTCTTAGAAAAAAATATTTATACTATTTTTTTAACTATTAAATCTTTATTCTCTTATTTAAGACTTTTAGGTTCTCAATATTGTTATTATTTTTTATTTTCCCCAATTATTTTTTTTTAAATAATAATTTTTCTTTATTTCCAATTATATTACTAATGAGATGAGCACTTTTAAGCAAGTACTAATTGACAACAACTTAAAATAAAAATATTTAAAAAGATTAAAGTAAAATAAAAAAATAATACTAAAGACCTAAAAGTCATAAATTAGATAATAAAGACTTAATAGTAAAAAAAAATCTAACATTAATATTTTTTCTCCTAACAAAACTAATATTAGGGAATTTCAGGAAATTTTGCTTTAAAAAATTGAGTACAATGTTAAATTTTATTAAATTATTCTTAATTCATGAGATTTTGTTCTAAAAAATTAAATTTATAGTTAATTTTACTGAATTATTCCGAATTCACAAAATTTTAGTAATAAAAAAATCTTTATAATAACTTAGTAGACATTGAGTCTAGACCTTGTTTAATTTTGGGGGATTCTAGTGCCGAATTCCATGTTTTCTCTTCAATTGGTTTCTTCTCCTAAAAAATATTTTAAAAAATAAGTAATAAAATTCAAAACAAAAAGAAGGTTTGTATTTTTCTTCTAATTTTAATTTTAATCATTTTATAAGTAGAGTAATGTTAGCGTAATTTTTTTTGTGTTGCTAATAGGAAAGAAGGATTATCGTTACACGTTAGAAAACGACACGTCGTTTTCTAAAACTACCGTCGTTCACTGTCGGGGAAAACCTCCAATAAATCCAACCCCATTTCGTCAACAATTTGAACCGAAAAGACGACTCAAAAATGGCTCTGAGAACTCACCCCATCCCAAAATTCCCAACGCTCCAACCTCCTCACCCCAAACCCACTTCTCCTCACTTCTCTTCCATAACATTTCTCAGAAACCAAACCAAGAAAGCCCTAACCAAATGCTCGGCCGAGAGCTCGGGAGACTCGGAGCTGCTGGCGTCGAATTTGACGAGAGAAGTGGCGAAGATGAGCACCCTTCTGGTCCAGAGGGCGGAGGCCATGGAGAAGAGCCGAGACCTCTTGTTTAAGGAGCTCTGCAACCACCTCTCCATGGATTCGGGCGAGGCACGGAGGCGGTGGAGGAAGATGGAAGAGGAAGAGAAGTGGGTTTTGGTTAGAGGGTTTATGTCGGATTGGGGTGTCAACTTTCATCCCTTGTCTGCGAGATCGGTCAAAGAATTGATCGAAGAGCATTTACATGAAGAAGAGGAAGAAGGAGAAGCGAACGCCTCTTCTTCAAAATCTTCTTCCTCTTCTTCATTGTTTCCTAGTTTGAAGAAAATGATATGGTTTTCACAGGACGAATGAGTTTGTTTGGAAGATAAAATATCTATGTGTTAACTTCTTAACATTTATTTTGTTTTGTACAAATTCTAGTTACATAATGGGAAAGTTTTGTATTTTGTTATTTGAAGTTTCATTTCTAATTTAATTCGCTAAATTGAATATAATTTTTACTTATTTCTACACTGTGCAGTTTGAAATGTTATGTTGTAGAAATCAAACCCAACCAAACTATGGCACGGCTTCTGTAATTTGAGCAAATGGGGTTTGCAGTTCAATTTTTTTAGTTCTATTTCTTATTTAGTGCGCCAAACAGAACATGTAGTTTGTACTTATTTCTACTCTATGCAAACATGAAATGGTCTAGAAATCAAACCAAAAACTATTTAGTTTGGTTTCTGTAATTTGAGTAAGTAGTGTTCACTGGTTTTATTTCTTATTTAGTGCGCCATTTTGAACATGCAAATTGTTATTTGCACTTATTTCTAAAGTCTGCAATTTGAAATGGTCTAAAAATCAAATCAAACCAAACCATGGTTCGGTTTCTGTAGTTTGAGCAAATAGGCCTTGAACTTGAAAATGGGGTTTTATTAACGCTTTTTTGCTTTTAACTTAATTTTTTCTTATAAGCAAAAACTAAATTCTAGGTACAATCTTACAATAGTCATTTTTTTTTTGTGCCTTTAAATTTAAATTTAAATTGCAAAAGAAACGGCAGACCGAACACCACTGTTTGATTTGGACAGTTCAGTAACCATAACAAAACGCACAAATTGGTGCCGGGTGCCACTTGGCGGTTCTGTGGTGTGTCGACTTTTTGAGCACCACCAAATTTAGTTATTAATTTTGTCTGTGAACAGTATGGTAAGTTTTGGTCACAACAGATAATAATGTTTATCTTTGTGAAAAAAGAATTTCCACCGAACTGCTTGAAGACATCTTGGTGAACTTTATTGAAAATTGTGTGATCCTCCCTCAAGATGATAGTTTTACCTCTTTTGGGAATATCCCAAATTGAAAATTAAGTTTCGTACTTAAGGAGGCAGTTTCTTTGCTGCATTGCATCCACTGGATAATGCAGCTTCTGATCTCAGATCAGAGTACGATAAACAAAGTTTATTTACATTATTATCAAATTAATGGTCCTTTTGGAATCAGAATATGAATCTAGAAAGAATTCTTATATACAAGCGAAATAGATTAAAAGCACGAAATATCATCAATACACCTGACTGTGATAACTGAATAAATAAAACCTTTTCAGAAGTATAGCTGCCTGCACTGAGCAACTGATGCCTCGGCTGGACAATATGGACATTTAAATGTTCGAGTGCTGCTCTTTGACAGCTTCATGATTGATTGCTTGCATAGAACATGCAAACATGGCATCAACATTGGCGGATTCTCTTCACTGCCTTGGTCTCTACTCACAGGACAGACAAATATTGAATGGAACTGAAATTCCTTGCCCAATTCCACAGGCACTGGTAACTGCTTCATTGCTTGCCATTCTTGCTTCTTGGCAGCCATTACGTTCGCCAGCTTTAACAGAGTTGGCAATCCTTCGAAGCCAGCAGCAATTGCCACACCAAATGGGCTATTATAGGACTGCCCAAGAAGACTGCAGAACTGCTGGATCAGCTCCTCGGTCGATTTTTCCCAATGGGATGGAGACATTAACTCAGCATACGGAGACGACGTAAGCCTTCCTCGATATGCAAGGCAACCCATAAGCTTCATGATCTCCTCCTTGTAAAGGAAAGCAAAAGGAGCAAGGTAAGTTTTGGCATAGTTAATTGCATCAGCTTGGCTTCCTTTCTCTAGTATCTCCATATATTGCAAACTGTGGAGTTTAAGCTCAAGATTCGAACCATTATGCTTGAGCTTTCTACGGTTAGCATATACCCATCTCAGAGCAGGCTCAAGGTTTCTAACCTTCATAGCCTCAAGTATCTGATGCATTTCAAAAAATTGAAACTTTGCTACGGCTGTTTCAGGTTCTCCAGCCTCGTTTATTATACTGTCTCCAAAATCAAAGAAGCCTTGCTGGTAAAAATGGTTTGCAATGATTTGATTCACAGTATGGTAGTCAAAGTCGACATTTCTGTATGCTTTGGATATGTCAGGATTGAAGGTTTTCTCAAGGAGTTTGGGGAATTTGCTAAGATTAATATTTAGCTCCTTCTGAGAACCTTCTAACTGGTGGAATGGAGAAATTGCATTGAGCTGGACTTTAAGCTCTGTAAGAATGGTCTTATGATCAACAAGTGATGTGGGGTCATGAGTTGAGACAATTTGTGCAAGTGCTTGTTGAATTTCATGACCAACTTGATCAATTACTTCATGAGATTTTGAAGATGATAGCTTTTGCTTCTTAACAACACGATCAAATGCATCTTTGGTTGTATTCAGCTCCATTTTTCAGATTGAATTGTGCACTCCTGCAGCGAAGTGATGTCAGGATACTTTCTTGTTTCCAAAGCAGCAAATAATAAGTTACACTAACTATGGAACTATGGATCATACACAGACAACTATTAAGAAGAACTAACATTCCAAGACCAAATAAAGTATGTGCAGAAGGCGTTCTGATGGTACTAAAGAAAAGAGCACTCTGCCTGAAAAAAATTATTAAAAAAAATAAAAAAGGATAATTCTTAACAAGACGCTAAAATAAGGGAAAAACTTAACAGCACACAGATAATTAGGTTTAATGAAGCAGGAACAAAAAATCTGGAATCATACACATATTGGAAAATCGAAAAAGAATCTCAAGGCCAGCTAGTAACTGAAATGTTGCATGCTATAAGGATCAATATATGAAATACACCCATACTAGCTAAGAGGTCAATTGAGCTCGACCTGCTTAGTCTAGGTCCTGTAAACCTAATCTAGTGTCCCAGGTGTCATCAACCTGCTGCTGTTCGCCACGCCTACCTAGTCTAATCTCAAGCTGCAACTACGATAATTTGGCCTCAGAGAAATATGAGACCCAAAGTTGTAATGAGAGGTCACCAAAACCGACAAAAAATCTCGCAAAGCCCCAACCAGGTTCTAGCCTAGAGTGATTTTTCAAGTGAAAATTCTACACTTCGCATAATCTATTGTAACATCCTCTAGAAATCATTGATGCCAAAAACAGAAAAGAGTATGGATTCTTTACCAGATGTTGACCTCTTTTGATAAATGAGAAACTAGGAATACAAAAATTCAATACCTGATTATTAGTACACATTGAATTACTGAACAACCTCCAAACTTTTCTGTAACCAAAATAAAACTCAACAAGGCTGCTGTTGCTTAACATTATTTCTGTACAAGCTATCAAATCAACAAATAAATTAGTTACTTGATAGGCTGATCTCCCCACAACTACATTCCCCAAATAACTAACTCCTTACTTGGCAAGACTGTTCCAAACCAACGCAGCAAAATTTTCCTCCATAGTTTTATTCATCTAAATTCTCAACTTAGTTCACTCTAATTACACCAAAGAAGCTTCAATCATTAGAAGTAAGGATTAAATTAAAAACTACATACAGCAAGTTCAAAGGAGTAATAGAGAAGTTGCAAGGCTGAATTCAATATTACAAAGGTAGGAAAATATAATGCTCGTACAGTTGTCTCCAACTTCTTAAATCTGGAATTTTGTTTAAATGGAATCAAATGGTCATTCCATCATGTCCCATACACGCATATATTTCAATAGAGTTGTTGCTCTAGACAAGGGATTTTAAGTTTAATATTGGACTGGGGTTAAAACTTAGCTAGTATACGCAAAAATGACCATCTAATACATTCTAATTCCAAACTCTGATGTCCAATTCTCGAATAAACGAGGAAGGAAAAATTTGTCATTCTGAAAGCAACCAATAAGTGAATTCTTAGTTCCTGAGAGTAGGTCACAACCATATTAAATATCAGAGGTGGCACCAATTGGACAGTAGAATCAAGTATTACCAACCATTAGAATTATCTGCTGGATACCTTGAGTATCATGATCCAGTATTTAACGGAACAAGAAATGACATTGTGGGAGAAATATGAAAATGACTAACTTTAAAAAAAAAAAAAAGGAAGAAAAGTGGGGGGGGGGCAAAATATCACAACCCTACCCTATTAAAATGACATGAGACATCTTTTAAAATATGATAAACTCCAGATTTAAATTCTTAGCTCCAGATTTAAATTCTTAGATCAATATTCTTGATCCTCAGAATTTATTTTATCATCCTACTTTGCGGGGTTTGAATTAATCAATGAACAACTAGACTGATCGATTTCTTAATTGTCAAAGGTACAACTGAAATTAGCAAGGAAGAAACATAGAGGGACAGTAATGATCTACAAAGAAAAGAACAGACCTACATTTCATAATTCGTTAGCACAAGATGTAACTCGTCAATCTCAAAAGTATAGACGTAAGGACAAGGCTATAGAAAGGTCTCGGTGAATATATACATTATAATACAGAGTGCACATAAAAGTAGACATCACAGTGAGTCTACTTAGGTGCTATATTGTCAAGTGTCTAAAATGCCCATTTTTCTACAAACAACCGAATAAAGGATAATTCAAAAACTGAATAGATGAAAGCATAAGTGCAAAAAAGTCAGACGACTAAAAAGGTTGATTTTCTTTCAAGCTTCATCTAAGTTCATCTTTAATTCTAAAGATCCGAAATGATGCTTTCCACAAGTCAAACTCACGCATACGACTTTCCTATGTCATCCCTACAGAAAGAGCATCTAAATTTTTGCGTCTCTAGTCACATTAAAAGCTTCATCCCTTTAACTGATGACAAACAAGCATTGATAAAACGCACCCAGGATTGATGAACTTGACAGTGTTAAGCAAAGCAGTTTTACACTGCTATAAGAAGCGATTTATCAAATACAGGTTAACATTTCTACACTCGATATAATCAAAAAAGAGCACACTAGTTACACCAATGTTCAACAACAAAACATTAGTCAGTCAAGTATTTCCTCACTACCCTTAACACAAAGATAGCAATGTTCTACAACAGAAACTTAAAGTAAGAGAAAACAATACCTTTCTGGGTTCTCACAATCTCCTATATTCAACCCAAAAATGGTTCCTGAAAAATGAAGGAGAAAAAGGAAGTTATAAGAGAGCATACATAAACTCCTGTTGAACAATTCATGGCCTCAAAACACAAGTAATCATAAAAATGTCAAAAAAAAAAAAGAAAAAACAAATTACCCAAAAGAAATTGGCAAAATTTCAATCACCCTAATACACCAAAATACAGAATTACACTTATTTCTTTTTTTAAGGTATGAATCATTGCGTCAATTCATACAAAAATCTTCAATCTCAAATGAAAAAAACCTAGTAATAATTCAAAATCTAAATTCAATTACACCAACACTTAGGTTTAACCCAAAAATCTTCAATCAATTGTGAGGCAAATAAAACTCGATAGAGCTCGCGATTCCTCNTTTTTTTTTTTTTTTTTTTTTTTTGGGGGTGTGATAGCTGTGAGAATTAGGAGAAGCGGAGCTCCAAGCCTAGGGAGGCGAAGAAGGCAAGCGTGCGAGGAAGTGCAAGAGACGAGGGTAGTGCTTTGGTGGCACACGTGTGACTTTCAACCGTCATGACGGAATTACCCTTCCTCTCTCTTAAAATATTACGCCGATTAGGTCGTGATGAATCTGGACTACGTTGTGCCTTACCCAAGCGAGAAGGCTCGTTTTCAGTACGGTTAGGTTGGCCTACACTTTCTTCAATTATCATCAACGTTCAACAAAAAAGTGCTTGGCGGCTCCTAGAGTGGGCCCCATGCCCCTAACTATAATCATTGATGTTAGAGATATTAATTTAGTTTACCTAAAAATAAGAACACAAATTAAATTTTCTAAATTTGCTTTCCTTCTTTTTTTAAGTCGTAATTTTTTAAAAAAACAAAAAATTGCATTCTTTATGCTCGCTTTTCCGAGATGAACCGAGAGAAAATAATACTAAGTGTGTGATCAATTTTTTAAATTAATTTAAATAGATATTTATAATTTAAAAATTATTATTAAATGTTTATTTTTTTTAAAAAAAATATTTATATAATATATTATATTTATATTTTTGTCATTATTTGAATTAAACATATAACTATAAAATTTTAAATTTTATCTGATCACATAACTAATCAACGATAATAAAAATATATCATATAATTTTAATTAGTGTACAAATGTCACATCGTGAAAATATATATATTATTTCTGAAATTGAAACAAAAAAGTTATCTTAAATATTATTTGACGTAATCTTCATCGTCTATTTCACTTTGGAAAATAAAAAATATAAATATGATCAAAAAAGTCTAATATGTATATATATTATATATTTTAAAATTTTGGCATACGTCTATTAGTGGTTAATAGGGAATGGAGTGAGAGTGAAGATTAAACTCAAGACCTCGTGCTTCTCTAAACTTCTCTAAGAGAAGGCTTGCCCACAAGAGTTGACAGCCAGTGATAAGTCTAATATTTTATTTTGAGATGCAGTTTTCTTCATGAAGGATATTGGGTGAAAATAAAAGTGAAAAGCATCTTTCAAAACAAGTAAATAATATTCTAGTGAAGAAAATTTTGTGAAATGGGCTATACATAATTATATAAATCAAGTCACATGGTATATTTTCATAATTTGAAAAAGTAACAGTGGAAGTTTTAATTTTGCTAACTTACTGATAGATAATTTTTTATATTTCCCTTTTCGAGTTATGCCTCTTAACTAATTGGCATACTGGCAATAGTGTACATAATTATATGTCCCATTGTATTAGGATGAATTCAGCCGAAAAAAGAAAAATGAGAATTATATTAGGATTAAATATTACTAATTACTCTAAAAGATAACAAAATAGGGCATCTCCTTACTAGCGTTCAAAAAAAAAAAAAAAAAATAAATAAGTATTTGGCTATGTGTTGATGAAAGAAAAAGAAATTTTGATTTTATTGGCATGTTACTTGGTGTATGAAAGAATAGCTCTACGTAAGTCCTAGAGTTAATATGCTTAAGGGGGATTTGAGTTACCTTATNGAATTGACACCTCCCCTTCTCACATTCAATACACGCAGAAATATATCCTTGGTCCTTCTGAAGTTCAATCATTTTTCATAAATTCAAATAAACAAAAACCAAAGGGGGGGGAAAAAATGAAAAGAAAATTGACAATAATCTTAAAAGCTTTGACAATAATCCATGGTACCAGATGGAATAAAAACAGAGGAGAACAAAGCTTGGTCCAGTTTGTTGCTGATACTCAATAACAAAATGTCAATTATATATAATATAACATCTAGAAAGAGGAAAAATGTTCAAGGGCCGGCAATCTAAAAAAGTAGTGTGGTAGTTGATTTCAATCAGGACTTGAATTCATCAGTACATTAATCTTATTTTTGACCAAAAAACAAGTTGTGATCTGACTATTGATACAAATCTCTCATAACAAAAAACAAAAGATGAGGTAACCACATAGTTGCAAACTAGTGGTAACCACGTCTCCTCCCAATGTGGGAGGTTCCGAGTTTGAGTCCCTCTCCCAAAGTAAAAGAATATGAGGTAACTACCAGTTCCGGCTTGTTACCTGCTTGGCTGAGTGATGTTAGGTAGAATGAGCATATATTCTTCTTGTTTCTATTTCAATGTTCAGCAACAGATTGCATAAAAAATGAGTGATTTTTTTAGTATCTTTGGCATTTGCGCAAGAAGAAATGGCCACAAAGAGCTTACTTTTGGCTTCTTTCCAACTTTGTTCGAATCTTCTGTTCCAACACAGACGTTTCTGTGTGAAGATCAAACATTCTGTTTAGAGCCCTCATATTCTCCAGTACCTCATTCAAACTACGACCGTCACTCCCATCACACCTGAGATGCTCCATTGGACCGTGGAGGAGTTTTTTCACTATGCCCATGCTAAGGTCATAAATAGCCTGTTTTTCCTTCTTAGAAATGTTGTCACCAAACTTTGACAAACACTTTTCTACTTCGGCAGCCCGGATCCTTTCAACATAAGCTCTAAACTTCTTGATGGTGGGAACAGTTTCTCGAGAATCTTTCCAGGCTTCAAATTTACTTAATTCCTCCTCAATAATTGACTGAGCTTCCATAGCCTTCCGGAGCCTATCTTCCATGTTGGCTGACACAACTTCCTTTAGGTCATCCACATCATACACTCGTGCAGTCTCAAGATCTGAGACAGATGAATCCACATTCCGGGGAACAGAAATGTCAATAAACAATCGGCTTTTGATTTCTCGACGAACAGGGGGAAACGTCTTTACTTGTTCTTTGAATAACAAGGGGGCTTCTGATGCGGTACAAGTGAATACGAGATCAGCATCAGATGCACTTGATAGTAGTTCGGAAACAGGCCTGTAGATGATCTCAACATCTTCAAACTCTTCACGGATGGCAGCAACTTTCTCCTCACTCTTGTTGACTACCACCATCTTTTCACACCCCTTCGCTATCAGGTGTTTGATCAAGAGTTTCCCCATCTTGCCCGCTCCAACCACCAACACTCTGGCATTAGCATAGGAAGGTTCTTGAAGCTTCAAAAGGGCGAGCTCCACAGCAGCTGAACTGACAGAAACTGACCCTGATGCAATGTTGGTTTCGGTTCTGACGCGCTTCCCAGCAGTGATGGCATGCTTAAATAGCCCACCAATTTCGCTTCCAAAGCCAGGAACTCCCTGACCAACTTTTACAACTTGTTTGACCTGAGCAAGAATCTGACCCTCCCCTAGAACAAGGGAATCAAGCCCAGAAGCTACTTCAAACAGGTGCTGTGTAGCATCTTTGTTGTATAGCAAAATTCGGTGCTTACAGAGCTCTGAAACTGGAACTCCACTGGTCTGCCAGCAGAAAATTTCATCTCAGTTGGGTTTTCTAATGATTTTGACGCCAATAAATTACAAATTAGAGCTCTCTAAACATAGAATTTATTGGTGAAGAACCAATGGTATAAGTACACACCTTTGACATCCATTCAGTCACTTCTTTAACCCCACGATGCTGAGATAGAGCCTTAACGTATATTTCTATACGGTTACAAGTACTAAGAACAGCAGCCTCTTCTATATGGTTCAAAGCACAGAGTTCATTTATGGCTTGAGGCCACTGTGATTCTGGGATGTTAACTTTCTCACGTATCTCAACTGGAGCTGTGTGAACATTAAGTCCTACGATCACAATGCTGCTCTTTTCCTTCGTATACCCTGGTACAAGAAGGTGGAAACATAATTAAGTTACCTCTTTACTCCTGAATTCATTTTGTGGGAAGCAATTATTTCGCAACTTTTGTACAAACATTCGGCTATGAGAACTCATGATTTGCTTAATGCTCAGAATTCACCATAAACAATACCAATTTTGAAAAATAGAAAAGGATAAATCAAACAAAACCCAACAAAGCAAGGAAAAAAACAATCTTAACATTACTTGAAAGCCTGCATTTCAAGGAAATAGCGAAATTAGATTACCCTTCTATTGTTTGAAACGCATTTAAACAAACAAAAAACCAACCTTTTTTTCTAAGTTCGCACCACTAATCAAAACTCACAATGCTCGTTTTACCCGTGAGAAAACCTCTTCTTCTACTACTTTTTTTTTTTCCCCCTAACATAAAAAGGGTACAAAGTAAGTCAGAAATTTTCCCACCTGCCAAACAAGATTTTCTCTTCAAAATAAGCTAATTTTTTTGAGAAAGTGAACCAAACCTAGTCAAAACCACGAGCTTTCACTTTCCTAAATCCATAACTAGAACATTTACAATCATTTCATTATTAATGGTCAAACTGGTTATTCGGTCCAGTATTATCACGAGCTAAAAGAAGAATGTTTTTCGCAAATTATGCAAATCCATAAGGCAACGATTTGTTTCTACTCCAGCTAAGTAAATCATATACATGCATACATATATATATATATATATATATATATATATACACATATACATACGCGAAACCATTATATGAAAAGCAATTCAAAAACGCAAATGAGATGACAACAATCGGGACTCACTTTCAGCTGCGGAGGTCTTGAGCAACTCGAGAGCCGAGACGCTGAGAGCCATGGACTCTACCGCACCGCTCTGGATCGAATTCTTGTCCGAATCACCAACCAAACAACTAGGGTTCAAATTCGAAGAAGAAAGTCTTCTTCCAGAGACCAAGCTGTGGATCCGGAAAGGCCTTGACCCGAATCGGAGCCGAGAACCCGAAGCCAAGGAGGAATATGAGGTGGAGGGCTCAGCGATCGGGCACGGAAAACGGGTCGCGAAGCCATTCGCCGCGGCGGCCACCATTGCAGGAGGAATGGGAAGCTAAAAAGGAGGTCTGAAACGAAAAAAGTTAGGCTCAACACAAAGAGTGCAATATATACATACATATATATATATATATATTTATATATAATGTGTAAATGTACATAGATGGATTGAAACCGAAGGAGATTGGGTTGTGTTGAAAGGTATTTGGTTAGGAAAATTGGTGCGAAATGGTTGACCGAGAAAAACACACGTTGTTTAGTTGGACCTAATCGTAGTGATAATAAAAAAAAACGGTCAATTCTCAACATTCAACCGTTGTGGCTGCCACGCGCCTGCCGTCCTACAAGTACTACTTAAAATTGTAAAAACGTCCACACTTTTTATAACAAATCAATTTTCTCTTTTTAAAACTAATTTTAGGAATCTAATATCATTACTTGGTAAACAATAGTTAAAAGCCAGCTCCTCTACTAATTGCGAGCCAATTAGACTTAATAGGGATAATTACATCACCATGGAATCGATTACATTAGCCTGATTAGATAAACACGTTTTTTTTTTTTCTTTTTTCCCACCAGAAAAAGATTATTGGTGCTAACAAAAAGTGAATAGAGCGAAACCAAATAAACTGATAATCGAGAAAATCAAACGTAATTAGATCCGTTTGAATATAGCTGACTGGCTTTAATTTGAATGTGTTTGTAAAACGACAAAACGGACCGCTGAATGCTTTCAACGCTCACATTATATCAACCC
>JXTB01000021.1:191328-202910 GCA_002914805.1 Parasponia andersonii | reverse complement strand
AGATAATTTTAAAATATAAATTAATTATGTGGTGGGATCATTATAATAGATAGTGAAATCAAAGAATATGAAATCTTTTATGAAATATTTACTATTTGTATGTCCATTAAATTATTTCAATAATTGTTTCTTTTATATCATGTGTGATGTGTAAACCATTGAAAGTTAGATAAAGTTTTCAATTAGTGTGCTAGGTAATCTTAGATGGATGCCATATAAGTAGCAATTAAGCGTATGGCCTGTAAATAAGCTTCTCAATTTCACTTGAAAGATGAATAAAAAAAAAAAAGAGAAATGTGAAAGAAAGAAGAGAAAATATTTTCTCACATCAATTTTTTTGGTTTAGCATTAGCATTCTTAAGCTCTTATATTATATACTCTCAATATTATTTATAACATGTTATCAGCACGAGCCTTTAGTTATTACAATCTCGCCAAGGTAAAATTTTATGAGTTACTATATTGCATTACTAATATTCCTTTTAGTTTGGTGAAGATCCACCATAAGTAATTTAATATATGTATATATCTTGTATACTATAAAAGTATATTTACATATACTTTATTTCTTTCTAATTTTGATACCCGAAATTTTCTTTCTAATAATTTGAAAGTTTTAATGTTCTAATATTACATTGAATTACTTCTTTATATGATGTTTTTTGAAATACTAATTATCATCATTTTTCTTACCATAAATTATTATTGTGGCAATACTTATGTACTTATAATTAATCTATTAACTTTAAGCTTTCTATATCCATATGTTTGATTATAGACCTCTATAATATATATGTTTATAATTATGTCTTTGAATATTATAAATTCAATATATTAGGTAATCGTACCTTATTTTTCTATGACTATATATTGATAAAGTTATGAGTTTCTTATTCCTAATATTATAATATTTTGTGATATAAAACTTGAATTCGTTGCCCTTGAAATTTCGGTTAAGAATTACTTGGCATGGATACTTGATGCTGAAATCTATCTTGATGCTATGAATCTTGGAAATATAATTAAAGAATGAAATGATGCATCCACTTAAGATCATGCAAAAGCCATAATCTTCCTTCGGCATCATTTGCACGAGGGATTGAATATTGACTATTTAATAGTAAAAGACCTATTTGTGTTATGGTAAAATTAAAAAAAAAAAAAGTATGACCACCAGAATATTATGATACTCCCTAATGCTCGTTATGATTGAATGCACTTACATCTACAGGATTTTAAAACAGTCAGCGAATATAATTCAACAATATTTAAAATTACTTCTCAATTGAAATTATGTAGAGAAAAGGTTACTGACAAAGATATGTTAGAAAAAACATACTCCATTTTCCATGCATTGAATATTGTCCTGCATCAACAATATCAAGAGCATGATTTTAAAATATATTTTGAATTAATTTTAAGTTTACTGATTGTTGAACAAAATAATGAGCAATTAATGAAAAACCATGAATTTCCCCTGACTAGTTCAACAACATTTTCTGAAGTAAATATTGTACCAACTACTAATTATGACTATAAACATAGTCATAGTTATGGTCGAGGTTGTGGTCGTGGTAAGAATCATGGTCGAAATTTTTCTTAGCATCGTGGTGGTCACAATGACTTTTCAAATATCAAGAAAGCCGCAACTCACCAGAAATGGGGAAATAATGAAGAGATGCAAGAAAAGAGAAAAAGTTTGTGGTATAAACTATCTAAAAACCCTGAGAATCTTTGCTACAGATGTGGTATGAGAGGACATTGGTCACGTACCTGTCGTACACTCAAATATCTTGTTGACCTTTACCAAGCATCACTGAAGGAAAAAAAAAACAACATAGAGACAAACTTTGTTGAACAAAATGATCTTATGGATTTTGCCTATTTGGATATTTTAGACTTATTTGAAAATCCTATCGAGAAAAATTAATAATAGGTCATTAATATCTAAGTTTTTTGTGTATTAGATTGTGTAATCCTTGTGTGCTACTTTCAATTCCTATTTATATAATGTATTGCTTTTCTTAAGTTTTGTATTTTATAACGTCTTTCATCTGATAATTATAATTCTTTTGCTTTAATTTGTGAAGAAATATGAATTTCACTAATATTAGTTCGAAAACGAATGGTAAAGAAATTTATCTTGTAGATAGTGCGACAACACACATAATCTTTAAAGATAAAAATTATTTCATAAAATTATCATTATCAAGAATAAATGTGAATATAATTTCAGGTACCACAAAAATAATTGCAAGCTCTAGAAAAACTATAATAATACTACCCAAAGGAACAAAATTAATTATAAATGATACTTTATTCCCTAGCAAATCCAGAAAAAATTTCCTAAGTTTCAAAGATATGCGTTGCAATGGGTATTATATTGAGACTACAAATAAAAATAATATAGATTGTCTCTACATTACTTCTATTGTCTTAGACCAGAAGCAAATGCTAAAAGAGTTATATGCCTTTTCTTCTAGGTTGTATTACACATTTATAAGTACGATTGAATCACAAAATATGATGACTATAAAGGATTATGATCCTAAAATTTTCTCTCTTTTGCATGATCGTCTAAGACATTTTGGGTCAATTATGATGCGAAGAATTATTGAAAACTCACATGGACATCCATTGAAGAATCAAAAGATTTTTTTGTCCAATGAATTTTTATGTAGGGCTTGTTTTCAAGGAAAATTAATTATTAAGCTATCTCTAATAAAAGTTATAGTTGAGTCTCCTGCATTTCTAGAAAGAATTCAAGGAGATATATATGGGCCTATTCATCTATCATATGGACTATTTAGATACTTTATGGTAGTGATAGATGCTTCAACACGTTTGTCACATGTTTGTATATTATCTACTCGCAATATTGCATTCGTGAGACTTCTTGCTCAATTAATTCGTTTAAGAGCACAATTTCTAGACTATACAATAAATACTATTCGTCTTGATAATGTTGGTGAGTTTACATCTCAATCTTTTAATGATTATTGTATATCAATTGGAATTAATGTTGAGCACCTTGTTGCCCACATGCATACACAGAATAGTTTAGTTGAATCATTTATTAAACACATTCAATTAGTTGCTAGACCTTTATTAATGAGAACAAAGTTACCTATTTCTACTTAGGGGCATGTTGTATTATAAGTTGCTGGCCTTATTCGTATTAGACCCATATGTTATCAAAAATACTTTCCACTACAACTTATTTTTGGTCAAGAACCAAATATTTCCTATCTGTGAGTTTTTGGATGTGCAGTATATGTACCAATCGCTCCACCACAATGCATCAAGATGGGCTCTCAAAAAAGATTGGGAATTTATGTTGATTTTGATTCTTCTTCTATCATCAAATATCTTGAACCTCTAAAAGGTAATGTTTTTAAGGCATGATTTACTGATTGCCAATTTGATGAAACTATATTTCCACCATTAGGGAGAGAAAAACAACAAACAGAAAAAAATTGAAATTTTTTGGAATTCATCATCATTATCTCATTTTGATCCTCGCACTGATCAATGTGAACTAGAAGTTCAGAAAATTATATATTTGTAAAATATTGCAAATCAATTACTTGATACATTCACTGATACAAAGAGAGTGACTAGATCTTATATACTAGTTGTAAATGCTCGAGCTAAGATTGATATTCCTATATGCCAATCTTTAGGAATAACAACATGTGAGTCTAAGACACGCATGAAGCGTGGTAGACCAATTGGCTCTAAAGATAAAATCCCTACGAAGAAAAGAGGATATATTATAGAAATTAGTCATCTTGAAGATGACAGTATTCTTAATGAAATAACTACATTGCCAAAATCGACATTGACATAACTAAACAAATAGCTCCAGAAGAGGTTCAAGTACCTGATGATATTGAAAATAAAGAGATCTCAATAAGTTATATCAGCTTAGGAAATGAATGGAATCGTGAAAAAATTGTTGTTAACAATATATTTACATATATAGTAGCTACTGATATAACAAATGAAAGTGAGGATCTTGAACCAAAATCCGTCGAAGAATGTCGACATAGAAATGATTATCCAAAATGGAAAGATGCAATCGAGAAAGAACTAAAATCTCTTAGGAAAAGAGAAGTATTTGGACCTATTGTCCAAACATCTAAAGGTGTGAATTCAGTAGGGTACAAATAGGTCTTTGTACGAAAAAGTAATTAGAAAAATGAGATCGTGAGATACAAAGTACAACTTGTGACACAAGGTTTCTCAAAAAAAATAGGAATAGATTTTAAGAAGACATATTCTCTTGTGGTGGATGCAATAACATTACGATACTTAATTAGTATAGCAGCCTCTGAAGGACTTGAAATGCGTCTAATTGATGTTGTAACAACATATTTAATGGGTCACTTGATAGTAATATTTATATAAAAATTCCTAACGGATTTAAAGTACTTGAAGTACTTAATACAATACCACGGGAAATGTGTTCAATAAAATTACAAAGATCTTTATATAGATTAAAGTAATATGGACGCATGTAGTATAATCATCTTAGTGAATATCTTTTGAATAAATGATATGTGAATAATCCTATTTGTCCATGCATATTTATTAAGAGCTCAGGAATTGGATTTACTATCATTGTAGTATATATTGATGATTTGAATATCATCGGGACTCCTGAAGAGATTAATGAGGTAATATAGTATTTAAAGAAAGAATATGAAGTGAAAGATCTTGGAAAAAAAAATTGTCTTGGCCTCTAGATCGAGCATTTACCAAATGGTATACTTGTGCATTAGTCGTCTTATACAAAAAAAATCTTTAAAGATTTTAAATGGACAAAGCTCACCCATTGGGTACCCCAATAGTTGTGAGGATCTTTGATGTAAATAAGGATCCTTTTCATCCTGAGAAGATAATGAAGAAATTCTTGGTCCTAAAGTACCATATTTGAGTGCAATTGGAGCTCTTATGTATCTTGCTATTTATACTAGGCCTAATATATCTTTTTCTGTTAATTTACCAAAAAGATATAGTTCCGCTCTAACTTAAAGATACTGGAAGGAGTTAAACAAATATTTCGTTATCTTCGTGGAACAACTAACATGAATTTATTTTATTCAAATCCAGATCACAATTACTGGTTTTGCATATGTATGATACTTATCTAACCCACATAAAGCTCGATCTCAAACAGGTTATGTATTTACTAATGGTGATACAGCTATATACTGGCATTCTACAAAACAAACGATCTCTGATACCTCCTCGAATCATTATGAAATAATTGTACTTCATAAGGCAATCCAGAAATATGTATGGTTGAGATCCATGATTCAATATATTCAAGAAACATGCAAATTAACTTTTATCAGACCGATTCCAACTGTGATACACAAGGATAATGCCACATACATTGCTCAATTTAAAGGAGGCTATATCAAAGGCAATAGAACTAAACACATATCACCCAAATTATTCTTCACACATAAACTTTAGAAGAAAGGTGTATAGATATGCAACAAATTCGCTCTAGTGACAACTTGACTGATCTATTCACTAAATCACTCCTTACAATAATATTCAAGACATTTGTGCACAAAATTGGAATGCACCAACTCAAAGGTCTTCAGTGAATTGGTCATGAGGGAGAGATTGTTATACGCGTACTCTTTTTTTCTTAGCCAAGGTTTTGTCCCACTGGATTTTCCTAGTAAGGTAAACAAGAATTATGTACTCTTATTCCTTAACTTGGATTTTTACCATATGGTTTTTTTTTAGTAAGGTTTTAACGAGGTTTTATCTTGTATAATGGACATCCAAAGAGGAGTATTATGAAGTATTTACTATTTGTATGTCCATTGAATTATTTCAATAATTGTTTCTTTTACATTATGTGTGATATGTAAACCATTGAAAGTTAGGTAAAAATTTTCACTTAGTATGTTATGTGATCTTGGATGGATATCATACAAGTAGTAATTAAGTGTATGGTTTAGCTTATAAATAGGCTTCTAAATTTCATTTGAAATATGAAAAAAAAAATAAGAAAAGTGTGAAAGAAAGAAGAGAAAAAATTTTCTCACATCAATTTCTTTGGTTTAACATTAGTATTTTTAAGTTCTAATATTATATATTCTTGATATTATTTATAAAAAATCTAATTATACTGAGAAAATGATAGTGAGTGCCTTCTTTTTGCACCTATGCCATTAAAAGTCATTTTTTTTCCCCTTTACTAGCATTTATGTCCTCTTTTAAATAAATTTTCTTTTATTCCGCTTATGCCCTTCCACCTATTGTCTCTCTTGAATCTCAGTGGCAAAGATCAATTTTCCGATATTAAAAGTTTCGTCGATGGTATTCAAAAATAATTAGTATTGTAGATGGTGGAGAGGATGGAAGCCACTATGGTCAAGGTCGGAGGAGTTCATCGAGTGGGCTCGCCTATGATGTCACCCATGCTTTGTGGTCTCTGGCATCTAGTCTATCACTATGCCTGTCTCTAGCAACAACTTAGCCTCCATTTTTTTTCTACTCTTTTCTCTCCTGGCTTCGGTGTCAGAGAGATGCGTAGAGATTGAAAGAGTTTGAAATAGAGAGCATATGTTGTTCGAGGTGGATATTGATACTCAATTTGGGAAATAAATTAACTCAATTTACTTGATTTATTTATATGAATAAAATTGTTTTGAAAATTTTCAAAGTTGTTTCCCATTTCTTTTCAAAAAGTAAGTCAATTAAATAGACAATATAACAACGATTTGTACTTGCATCGATTTGGCTTTATTTTCTTTTTTGTATTTTTTTAAGTAATTAAAAGATTTACCATATATTTTACGAAATAAATCGGTATAATGGTAAGTACGTAAGTGATAAATTTTTTATGTTAGGACGAATAAATGATTTACCATTTTATAATTGTCGTAAATAAAAAATTTATCAATAGTATGATAGTAAATATGTCATTTACACGTGACAGGTAAAAAAGTTTGATGTCATGTGAAATAAATAATTTACTATTTTATAATAGTGGTAAATAAATAATTTAGCAAGGTTATAATGGTATATATGTCATTACATGTGAGTAGTAATATTTTTTGATATTATGGCAAATAAATGATTTACCACTTTATAATGTGGTAAATAAATAATTTACTAGGAGTAAGATAGTAAATATATCATTACACATGAGAGGTAACATTTTTTGATGTCATAGTAAATAAATAATTTACCACTTTATAATAGTAGTAAATAAATAATTTACTAGGAGCATAATGGTGAACTCAAAATCTCACAATTTAAAAAGGGATATATGTGTTCATATTGTTGATCAAATAATTACATATCTTCTCGAAATGCTTTACTTTAATGATTTACAATCCACGTGCATTCTTACATGATGGAAATGTTCCATATTCATTTATTGTCTATATTTTTTACTTGAGATGTATGAGATTTTATTAATACTTTGGCCTTGGACCATAATTGATTGATCATTATACCATAATTAGAATAGTATATCATAATATTTTCAATTGGCTAATCCAATTCAAGTTATATAATTACAGATAGAATTAGCAATTTGTGACACGATACGACAATACAACTCGAAATCTGCATGAAGTTAGCTGGTTCGGATTTGCCTTAAACGAGTTCGGGTCAAAATCAAGTTGAACCCATAAATCCATTTATTAAACGAGTAGGGTTCGAGTTGACACACCAACCTGAAAGTGACCCATAATGATATGTTTAATAAACATGTCAATTTTGGGTCAACCCGTTTATGACTCATATAATATCTATTTAAAAATATTAGTATATTTTTAAGACTATTATGCACAAATATCGAGATTTTAAGTGGTTCAATTTATTTTTGGTAAATATTAGTGTCTTAAGAGCATAAAATATATATGAATTTATGTTAAATATATTAAAAACATATATTTTAACTAAATTAGATTAAACGGGTTAATGAGTTGTGTCGGGTAGACTTAACCTAAATATGATTCATTTGAATACATGGGTTACATGAGTCATATCGGGTCTACTCGTTTATAAATGACATGATTATTAAATGGGTCGGGTTTAGGTTGAGGTATATGCTATTATACATAGATATTGACACGATATGAACACGAATCACTGACATGAATCACCTCCCCTAATTACAGGTTACCAAGTAAGTTAGGAAATTGGGTAAAATCAGGAATTCGTAATTTTAAAATATTGAGTGGGAGTGTATATGAGATGTCTACAGTCTTCGTTATTGGTTTGTTAGTGCAAGATAGTAGTATTATGTTTGAATTTTATTGGCCTCCCTTAGGAGCATTATCTATCTAGTGGTATTGGTAATAAATCTCGTAGGATAAGGTATTATATGTGACCTTATGTGTAGTTTTTGCTCATATAGTTTACATACAATAGAAGGTCTATTATACTGAAATAATGGTTATAATTCAATATAAGGTACTGTTAATCTCTGTCAGGAGCTATGTTAATAATTCCATGGATTAATAAGAACAGTTTATAACAAATTAAGTTATGAAATATTTGTCTTTGTATCTAAAATGAGTTGCTCTTATTTAACCCACAGACACATGATTGCCTATGGGTGACTTGTGATAAATAGTAGATTAAAATAACTTAACTATTTATGATAATCTTAGGATACTTCACAAACAATTTGTCTTGAAGACTTAGTGTTAAGTATATTTTAATCTCTTATATATAGCAGCATACTATATAGAATTCAAATTTGTAAACTTATTTATGATTTAAGGTTCTAAATGACCAATAACATTATAGCAAATGAGGGCAGTATCAAGAACTTTTAACGAGGGCAGTGGTGAAAAAGAAAAAAGTTCTCGCTTACAGCCCATGAAATCCTTGCTATTATTAATAGCGAGGACTTTCTCCTCGGGCTGTGTCCTTGCAGGAAATTTGTTGCTACTGCCTAGCAATAACAAGGACTTTTACCCCTCACTATTGTGAAACTAATAAAAAGGACAATACCTTTGCTATTTTTACTCTATTTTTTCTACTTTTATTTGTTTGTTATTGAATAACGAGGACTTTTTTCCTTTTAATTTTCAAAATTAATTAATTTTGTTTCAAATAATTTCAATTTAATTAATTTTAATAATTAGAGTATTTATATTTTAATAATTTATTAAAAGAAACGAGACCAAAATAGTTTTCTCACTAAAATTAAAATTCATATTTGTCATTAAACACAAAAGAAAAAATCATAGTTTACAAATAGAAATTAACAACTGTACATAACAACTAATGATCATCTTTGTCTTGGTCAGATTATAATTAGAACTATAAATATGAGTCGTCTAGCCTATTCAGGTTAGAAGAAAATTTTGGACTAGGCCGTGTCGGCCCAAGAATAATAGTGGGCTCGACCGGCCAAGAAACTTTTTTAAAAAAATACTAGAAAATAGGAAAAAATAGAAAAAATAAACCTTTTTTAATAAAAAAATAAAAATTATTAGTTGTGTACTTTTATTAGTAAAATAACTGACTAAAATTAATAAGAAAAAAATTAAAAGAATAAAAGAACTCTAGCAAATAGTAAATAATAAAAATTAAGAAATTATTTATTTATTAATAATGACTACCTTGCTAAAAACTTTATAAAGAAAAACTCATTAAGATAAAATCTTGGTAAAGAAAAAAAAAGTGTAGTCTAATATTTAACTATTGTATTTAAAAATTTAAATTATTTGAAAAAGTACAATTACAAATTATGAAATTAAAAATTACATCTTATTTCTCTAAGCATTGGTGATGGAACATCGTGTTTTTCGGCATATAAGTTTCAGAATTGGTCGACAAGCTCTTCATTATGTATGGAATATTGTATTCACTTTCTAACATATTCCTAATCTCTAAGACATGCGAGCATCTCAACTATATTACTTGTCAACGAGGTTCTTCGTTCTTCAAGTATACTCCCAATTATGCTAAAAGCAGATTCTAAAGAAACCATTGATACTGAAATAGTTAAGATATCTCGTGCTAATTGTGAAAGTACATAAAATCTTAGTTGACGCAATTTCCACCATTGCAAAATGTCAAAGTCATTATTGTCTGAATCCAGTAGGAGAAATCTGCTTATAGGTATGTGTTGAGTTCATTGAACTGTAATATTATTGCTAGTGTTGATACTGGACTTTGATGATGATGGGCTAGTGGATGAAATAATTTCCCAAATAGGCCACCTTTTCTTTGATCATTGTTGGATATGTTGACTCATTAAGTTGCCAAACTTATTATCATAAGTAACAAATACTTCAAATAACTTGTTACGTGCATTATTATATTCATGTGAAAAATCTAAATCTAAACATATACCAATATGTGAAAGATATTTTGAAAAACTTTCTAATTTTACTCTAAGATTATTATGCGAAATATATATACGTAAAATAACTACAAGTATACGGATCGTAGACAAATAATAAAGTAATAAGAGAGTTGTTGATCCCACAATAAATTGGGTATTAAATTGCCAATAAGTATCAGAATTGTCGTGATCTAACTTATCAAGACAACCAACTAAATGATTTTATACGTAAGTAAATACAAATATAACTATAGATACAAAAATAAAATATGAAAACTTCTATAAACAAATATATTAGGAGATTGAATTAACCTAATGTTAGAGCGGTTTCTCACCAGCCGTCCACGTGTCTTGGACTGCTGATGCTGTATTCTCCAACTGTCCACGTGTCCTTGCTGTCTCAAAGTTCTCTGAATTTCAAGCAAGATCGGAGAGGCGGAGATGGCTACCTGCAAAGACTCTCCAATGCTTAAGTAAGTGGTCTTTCCTTTTGTTGGGTAGCAAGGAAAAATATACTTGTATATGTATTTATCTTTTTCTATGGATCTCTCTCCCTTTTTCTTTTTGTTCACAGACTGTTTTATATATATTAGTTTTGTTATGCGTACCTCTTTTTTTCAGGAATGCACGGCTTCTATATATGTAGTCCTGAGATAGTGAACAACCTGGTTCTCTATCTCTGGAAAAAATGAGTACCTTTCACCTCAAGATCTTTTTTAACCATCACGGGCCGAGATTTCTGTGATCTCTTCTGTGCTACCGTGGCCTGATTTTTGCCGCCTCCTACGGCTTCAATCTGTGAGGAGTAAGATTTGGGCAAATCGCTGTTCTGTCAGGACTACCTATCCATGGTACATACACCTACCCAGGACCGCATTAAATGCTCTGTCTGGCTCTGGAGCCGTGGGTTGCTTTCCATCGTATCCAGTCTGAAGACCCTTGAGGCTTCTGACCTTTCCGACTATTGGGATAAGGGGCCGCTGTTCCCAGATAGCAGACCCTTGGGGCCTCCGACCCCCAGCTGTCGCGGGCCACTGCTCCCAGGTAGCAGACCCTTGTGGCTTCTGACTCCCAGCTGTCGTGATTGGGGTCTGACTGGCCGGACCGTCTGGGATCAGTGATGGGCTCGACCCTAACCTTGGACGGCCCAAAGGCCGACGGTGAGATCACGTGCGATCCGTGTGGCCCTCCTCGTGGCACAAAGTTCGGGAACGGGTCCCACAACTGCCCCCATTTCCCT
>JXTB01000021.1:123987-184117 GCA_002914805.1 Parasponia andersonii | reverse complement strand
GTCAGACATCTTGGATACGAATCGACTGAGGGCGGCTACTTTCCCGGCCAGACGTTGGACCTTTCGAACAGACGAGGGCCTCTGCACGTTCGCGATCGAGGTCAGCTGGGTCGAATTTGCTTTGATACCCCTTCGGCTCACGATGTGTCCCAAGAATTGCCCAGAGGATACCCCAAATGCGCACTTCTTGGGGTTTAGATGCATCTGATGCTACCTCAAAATTCGAAAGCATTCATCTAGATGCTTCAGATGGTCTGAATCCTCCTTGCTCTTCACAACCATGTCGTCGATGTAGACCTCCATAATTTTTCCTAGCAGCCTGGTGAACATCTTATTCATGAACCTTTGGTAGGTCGCCCCTGCGTTCTTCAGGCCAAATGGCATGCGCTTGTAGCAGTATAGACCTCGCTATGTGATAAAAGCGGTGTGGATCTGGTCTTCTGCATACAGGGGAATCTGGTTGTATCCAGAATAGGCGTCCAGAAAGCTCATCCTGTTGAATCCCGCCGTCGCGTCTACCATTTGGTCGATTTTTGGCAGGGGAAAACTATCCTTTGGGCAGGCCTTATTCAGGTTGGTGAAATCTATGCAGATACGGTCGTCGCTATTTTTCTTTTTCACCACTACCGGGTTAGAAACCCACCGCGGGTATGTGCATTTCCTGATTAGGCCACTCTCCAGTAGCTTTTCTACCTCCTTATTGATCGCCTTATTTTTCTCTGGTGCGAATCTTCGGGGTCTCTGCCTGACCGTGGGGAAATGGGGGTCTATATTCAGTCGGTGACAGGAGTGTGCGGGGTCTATCCCCAGTATATCATCATGGGACCATGCAAAGACATCTTCATTGCGCTTTAAGAATCCCAACATTTCACTCCTCTGTTCGTCGGGCAATAAGGCTCCGATTAGGATCACCTTCGCCGGTTCTTCCTCTTTCAAAGGGACCGCTACTAGCTCCTCGATCGTGGATTGCGGACCGTCAGACTCTTCTTCGACTTGTCTCATGTATGCTGGTAGGCGGTCCTTTGGTTGCTATCCGTCTTCGGCTGTGGCGCTTGCGCTCGTGTCGACTCCCTTCAGGGCAGCCAAAAAATATTTCTTGCCGAGGCCTGATCCCCCTTGATGTCGATCGTGTACGTGCCATCCTTTGACTAACATCTTAAGACTTGATAGAGGGTGGAAGCGACCCCATGCATGGCATGGATTTATCCCCTTCCCATGATGACATTGAAGGAAGACTGGCAGTCAATGACGATGAAATCTACGTCCACGTATCTTTCGGCTGCGCAGACGTTAAGGGTAATGATCCTAAAGGGCAGACCCTGGTGCTGTCAAAAGCGAAAAGCGGTTGACAGGTTGGCCTGAGTGCGCTCCTATCCAGACCCATATTTCGAACGTGTTGAGGAATAGGATATCGACACTGTTCCCACCATCGACCAAGACCCGTCCAACCAACGTAGAGCCGATCTGCAGCTTGATCACCAGGGGGTCGTCGTGAGGTTGGCGTACCGTGGTTAGGTCTTGCTGAGTAAAAACGATGGGGGTGGTGGATGTGCAGTCTTCTCCCGACATCAAGTGGTTGAGGGAGTGTCCCATTCCCTTTAAGCGCTTCGCCCTGCCCTCGGCTCTTTTGAGGCACTTCTGTTTTTCTTCTTGATCGTGGGTCGGCTCAGGCCTGCCCACGATGGTCGGCACTATCTTAAGGGTCTGCTCTCCCGACCCCGAAGCTTGGACCTGCTTCCCTCTCTCAGTCTTGGCAGTGTCTTGTCGTGGCTGGGCTTCATCGGTTTTCACGTACTGCTTCAACCTGCCAGCGTGGATCGCCAACATGACCTGAGCATAAAGATTGCGGCAGTGGACAGTGTCGTGCCCGAAATCTTTATGGAACTGGCAATACCTGCTCCTATTCTTCATATGCTCCGGGACGCCAGATTTGGGCGGGTCCTTGAAAATGCCCATGTCTCTATTCTGGAGGTATATCACGTCGATCGGCGTGTTGAGCTCGTATTTGGGTAGAGGTTCACGGGTCATCTTCCTCCTCTTGCCTCCCTCCACACCGTCTCGTGCCGGGACTTCTTACTTCGAGGCCGGCTCTTGGCCCGGTGGGGGTCTCTTCATCCCTTGTGGGGCCGGGGGTTGTATTGGCGTCGTCGTTACTGCGGCAGAGGTCTTGAGCGCCTTCTGGCGGCTTTCCAGTACCCTGAACACCCCTTCCGACTTGGCTTGGATGTCCGCCATGTCATATGGTAGGTTTAGAAGGAGGTGGTCCGATAGCATTGATCCCGGCTGCAGGCTCCGGACGAACGAGCCTGCGGCTTGGATCGAGTCTGCATTATGGACCAGCGACATGACTTCGAGGAAACGCGAGAGGTACTCCCGCGGGGATTCATCCGCGGCCTGTTCCAAACGGTCTAGGTCTCGCATGGTTTTTTGCTGTTTTCAGACACCCGCGTACTGCCTCAGGAAAAGTCTGCAGAAATTCTCGAACCCATTTATGGACTTTTCTGGGAGCTGCCTGAACCATAACAGGGCTGGTCCCACAAGGGTCGTAGAGAAAATTTTGCAAGTTACAGCCTCGTCCCTGGTCTCTAAGGCCATCTTCTGCTGGAAGTGGTATATATGGTCGAGGGGGTCAGTTTTCCCCTCGAACGGCCTGAAGGTCAGGGTCGTGAAGTCTCTCGGCCTTGGTTCCATCTGGATCCAGTCAGCGAAGGCCGTCCGGTTGATGCCTCGCATAGTTTGTTCTGCCAGATTATCGGGGGTCTGACTATGATGGTTGCCGAGTCTCTTACCCAACTCTGCCATCATTTCTTGCTTCCAGTCGGGGGGTGTACCCCCAGGGCTCTCATGGTGTCTTCCGCCCGTTGCCCCCCTGGTTTGAAAAGGTCTTAACTGGCTTTGCCGTATCTCTTGCATTCGTGACCTAGACGGGACGGGAGCCTCTTCACGCGGTTGGCTTCCAAACTCTTATTGGACTTTCTCGTCGAAATCTTCCCTCCACTGGGTCCTCTCTTCATTGTCCAGCAAACCCTCGAGGCGAGCATTATCCCTGTGTACCTCTGCGACCTCGTCCCTTAGACCCAGGACGGCCTCATAGGCCATCTCTGCCTTTCTGTTTGCTTCCGCCAGGGTGGCAAGCATCTGATCCAGCTTCTGCCCCAGATCTGGTCGTTCCTCTTGGGGGCTTCCTTCGACATCAGGATGGGTGCTCCTGGTTGTCATTCTTGAAGGTGCCATCGGACGTTGTATGGCTTTTTTGTTCGGAGAGGGCGTGGTCGCGAGTTTCTCACTCTCTTTTCCACGCTCAATCCCTTCCCACAGATGGCGCCAATCTGTTGGAGCGGTTTCTCACCAGCCGTCCACGTGTCTTGGACTGCTGACGCTGTATTCTCTAACTGTCCACGTGTCCTTGCTGTCTCAAAGTTCTCTGAATTCCAAGCAAGATCGGAGAGGCGGTGGTGGTTACCTGCAAAGACTCTCCGATACTTAAGTAAGTGGTCTTTCCTTTTGTTGGGTAGCAAGAAAAAATATACTTGTATGTGTATTTATCTTTTTCTATGGATCTCTCTCCCTTTTTCTTTTTGTTCACAGACTGTTTTATATATATCAGTTTTGTTATGCGTACCTCCTTTTTTCAAGAATGCACGACTTCTATATATGTAGTCCTGAGATAGTGAACAGCCTGGTTCTCTATCTCTGGAAAAAATGAGTACTTTTCACCTCAAGATCTTTTTTAACCGTCACGGGCCGAGATTTCTGTGATCTCTTCTGTGCTACCGTGGCCTGATTTTCGCCGCCTCAGATTTGGGCAAATCACCGTTCTGTCAGGACGGCCTGTCCATGGTACACACACCTACCCAGGACCGCATTAAATGCTCTGTCTGGGTCTGGAGCCGTGGGTTGTTTTCCACCGTATCCAGTCTGAAGACCCTTGAGGCTTCTGACCCTTCCGACTGTTGGGATAAGGGGCCGCTGTTCCCAGATAGAAGACCCTTGGGGCCTCCGACCTCCAGCTGTCACGGGCCGTTGCTCCCAGGTAGCAGACTCTTGTGGCTTCTGACCCCCAGCTGTCGTGATTGGGGTCTGACTGGCCAGACTGTCTGGGATCAGTAATAGGCTCGGCCCTAATCTTGGACGGCCCAAAGGCCGACGGTGAAATCACGTGCGATCCGCGTGGCCCTCCTCGTGGCACAAAGTTCGAAAACGGGTCCCACACCTAATTATCAATTTTTTAAACAAATGCATTAGGAGGTTGAATTTACCTGATTATTAATTTTATCTTTTAATTACTAATTGAACAAATGTACTAGAACGTCGCTAGTATTTCTCTAATATTTTGTATTGGAGTAAAAAATACGAAATAATTAGCCAAATTTGACGAGGGAAGAGATAGAACTCTTTGAGAGTGAAAAAAAATAGACCGTACGTCTCATGTCATGTCCAACAATGACTTTTCCATGGTCCTTTACTGTCATTCCTTACTCGCTCCCTATTTTTGTGGTATATTTCTTTAATATTTTAAAATATTAGTTGTACTATTTTTTATATTTTTTTTTGTACTTAGTCTCATTGTCGATAAGTGGGTGTAAAAAAGAGTGAGAAAGATAACGTAAATATAAAAGAGAGTAAAAAAGAGCCACTATTTAGCACTCTTTTTTTTGCTTTAAATTACCTTTTCTCCCTTGTGCTTTGCTTTCCAAAGGTAGATGACGAGAGTCATATGTGCGACTATTAATCGGTAAAATATATGATTTTATGGATCTCATTCCCTGTTGCAATATACTGTGACATTATTAAAAAAATTATTTTTAAAAATAATCCTCAAAAAACAATTTTTGTCTGTCAAGTTCCTTCCTTAAAGAAAAGAAGATGAATCTGGAAGGTGGTATACAACAAACACGTATCACAATATCTATTGAGACGCTCCTATCAAACAATTCCCAAGCGCATATTCTGCTATTTTCTTCAAATGGGCTTGCACATTTTCAGAACCTCACCAATTACTTCTTCTTCTTCCAAAACCATAATCATCAACAGCCCCATAGCCAAGCCCTTACCCACTCTCTCGAGGTTTTTTTCACCTCCAAACTCTTCTCCCACCTCTCTCTTCAAGACCCATTTCAGAGTTTCTTCACCTAAACCCATTACAACATCCATTTCTACAACTGGGTTCGGCGTTTGTTTCCACCAGAGCAACCGTGGGTTTCGTGGTTCGACTGTTATAGCCATGGCCGCACCTGGGTCGCTCCAGAAATCCGAGGAGGAGTGGCGAGCCATCCTCTCGCCTGAGCAGTTTCATATTTTGAGGCAGAAAGGGACAGAGTAAGGTTTTGAATAATTTGATTGAGTTGTTTGAATATTAGGATTCTTTGTTTGTTTTATCTTTTTAAGTTATTATATTAATTTGCAAATATAGTATAGAATTCAGCGCTGTAAGCCTGTAACGCATGATATCTTACATTTTCTTTAAAATTATGATGTTTTTGAAACTGGGTTTGTTGTGTAAAAAGAGTGTTTTTACTTAATTTATGGTGCCAGGTACTGAATATTGGGTATGTTTCAAGGTTCTAAATTACATCTTCTAGTGACCTATTGGAGAGATAACATAAATGAAGGAGAGGAACATGAAAAAAGGGTAATCTTGAAGATTTTGTTTATGGCATTCAATTTGAGTTCGGGCCCCGCAAAGGGGCGAGGTTGGTTTGAGATGAAAGGAAGGGTATGTTGTTGTTTTTTAGATCAAAAGGGAGAAAGATGAAAAATGAGAACGATAAACTGTCGTACTCCATCTACTAATTTGAGCCATTTTTGGACTGTCTGTGCCATTGACACTGGTCAAATGTTATTTTTTTAAACTAGAGGCGTAGTTTGGGCTGTTATCAACCAGCTGTTCCAATTTTTCCTTGGGTTTTGTTTTTGTGCTGTCTGGTTATAGGAGGTGAATCCGAAGCTTATGAGCTAATGATGTTTGTAACCATTCTTATCTGTTACATTGTTTCGGTATTTTGGCATTTTCTGCCATGGTTTCAGTCTAGACTATCTTAGAGGGAGGTAGTTGTAGAGGCATTATCAATTAAAATTGAAAGAGTAGGATCAGTACTTGTATTTCGAACCAAATTGAAGATTACTTGCAGTCACAATTGGTACGCTTGAAATATGCTCTTATAGGTACCAACTATAAGTTAATTGATGATTGCCTACGTCCAATGACATCTGTATTTCTTAAGAAAAAGAAAACAATCACTCAATTAGCCTACTTAGTACTATGAAGAGTCTTTTGCTAAGTGAGAAATTTGTCTGCTTGGTTTTATAGATGACTGGCAGTGTCGATATATTAGCAAATTGCAGTTGTGCACATCATATTCATCACCAGCAACGTTACATTCAATCATGACTATGGACTAACAGTTGAATGAGAGCCAAAAAAACTATCATCTGCTTAAAATTCATTGGAACTTTGTTGCTATGATTACGGAACGATATATAGGTTGCAGTGTTTCCAGTTGAAATCTCTACGCAAGACGTATGCTTGAATACTTAAAATGTTTTATATCCTATCCAGATATCCCGGCACAGGTAAATATGACAAGTTCTATGAGGAGGGAGTCTATAACTGTGCAGCCTGTGGTACTCCTCTTTACAAGTCCAAAACCAAATTCAACTCCGGCTGTGGCTGGCCAGCTTTCTATGAGGGTCTTCCTGGCGCCATAAATCAGACTGTAAGCTTCCTTGTGCTCTTGATAGTTATTTTATCCTTTTCTTTCATAGATCTTAAACTTTGTACCACGCATCCAGTTTTTTTTTTTTTTTTTTAAACGAATTTTCTGATGTTATCAGCCGGACCCGGATGGAGTAAGGACTGAAATTACATGTGCAGCTTGTGGTGGTCATCTGGGTCATATTTTTAAGGGGGAAGGTTGGCGAACTCCCACGAATGAACGACATTGTGTCAATAGTATTTCTCTCACTTTTGTTTCTGCAAATCTGGATTCTTCTCTCTAAGTTCTTTATGTATACTTTAAATTTGTTCTTGATTTCAGATGCCGTCTGAGATTTAGTGAGGATGTACTTATTGGATGTACTTATTATTTCTCTCTTTCATGGAATAAGAGTTCTCATGTAGTGTTGTCCAAGTAAATTGATGCTGTAACTTGTGGAACAAATGCTATACTATTATACTTTTTTGTTCTATTTACCCTTCTTATTTTCTTTTTTATTTTATTTTATTTTTTTAAAAAACTTCATGTTACCTTATCCCGTTTAGAAGATTCCGGAATAATCCTTTTGTTTGTTTAAATTGCGAGGACCAAAGTTTTGGATATCAGCAGAATAGAAACATGTTGAGGGTTTTGGAACTTGAAATTATTATAATATCTATAATCAAGCCATAAAAGGGATTGTTAGCAGAACAGAAGATTGGAGGGGAACTGGACCACGTGTAATCACCTATTCCACGTCAAAAAGCAGCCAAATTGTATTCCATAAGGAAAAAAAAAAAAAGAAAAAAGAAAATACGTGTTTCAGATTGTTAAAGATTCGTGATAAGTTAATTTTGCTTTGATGTAACTCTTGAGAGATATTAAAGCAAAAATAAAATGGTGAAAATTCTTGATTGGTCAGAATTTTTAGGTTTTATAGTTGTAAGATTTGCAAAATTGTATCCCATTATAGCAAAATAAAGAAGAAAAAAGATAAAAGAGATTAATCTTAGAAACTACTAAATAGATCATTTGGTGGATTGTTGTTATTATTATTTTTTGTTTGAATTAAGAGAAATTAGTTCCAAAGAAATTTATTGAGCTCGAGCAATATAGAAATTAGCAATTGCAAATGAAGAGATGAGTACAAGGAGTATTGTTATGGAAGACAAAACAAAATGTGCAAAAGAATAAGCCACTTTATTGCTGTTATAATAAATGTCTCAGGATTTTGCATATATAAATTTTGGCAAATAATTAGACTTTTTTTGGAGAGAAAAATATGATTATTATTACAAATCGAAATGAGATCAGAGAGTCTTAGTGATATATTTAAAACATAAGTTCAGTTTCAGCAGTTATATATTGATATATTTAAAAATTTGGTCGTTATTACAAATCGAATTGAGATCAAAGAGTCTTAGTTAACCTTCACGTGTGAACATAAGTTCAGCTTCAGCAGCCATATATATTGATATATTTAGAGTGATTGACACTACACAATATGTCTCCATTTTTAATACCAATTTTAATTATTTATGTGAATGGATATAAAAGTGAATGTCCGTTAATCAATTCATAAAATGAGGCATTTTATATATAGATTTGACAACATTTGTCCGTTTAGAAATACAATTAGTCAACTATAGTAGTAATTGTAAGAGTTAAGATGTGCAGACACATATCTGCCTTGCAGTCATAAAATTACGATCATTCCAAATTTGTTTTTTTTTTTTTTTCTTTGTGAAAGATTGAAATGGTTGGTATGTCACACTCATTTTATTTTTGATGACTTACAGTTTATGCGAACATGCATCCCCTTTTCGTATATAAGTTTGACTTTTTTTATATTATATAAAATTGACTTTTATTAAGATAAATTGGTGAACTTCTAATATATTTGAACCTTTATTCAATATATATATATATATATATATATATATTTGAACCTAATTTTTTATTTACAAATTGTTGCTTTCTTAAAAAGGCATGTCATTTTGTAAAACAAAAACATAAGAGAGAAATTAATAAATTTCTAATCAGATTGTAACAATCTTATTTTCTTCTTTTTAATTTTGTTTATTCGAAATAGCATATCATATTATAAATAAATTCTAAATTTCATCAACAGAATTTGGCGAAATTCTTATTTGAACCTAATTTTTTATTTACAAATTGTTGCTTTCTTAAAAAGGCATGTCATTTTGTAAAACAAAAACATAAGAGAGAAATTAATAAATTTCTAATCAGATTGTAACAATCTTATTTTCTTCTTTTTAATTTTGTTTATTCGAAATAGCATATCATATTATAAATAAATTCTAAATTTCATCAACAGAATTTGGCGAAATTCTTAATTAACGTTTTTTTTTTAATTTCTAGTTTTGAGTGTCGTGAAATAGCATGTCATTTTTCAAAATGAGATTATAATTTCTCAATCAAATTTTAACATCTCTTATTTCTACTATTTTGTTGTAATTTTGCAACAATCTTTTTTCTTTTTTTTTTGAAGGAATTTTTGCAACAATCTTATTTAAAAAAATGATTTTTATTGGTCGTATAAATCCTTGGCGGGTATACGTACGTACGAGTGATCATTATTTAAGTCTCATTTTTTTTAATATTCTGATAATTGTCTTGACCAATAAATAAATACTCCCATATTTTTTCTGTCCCAAAAAAAAAGAGAAAAAGAAAGAGATAAATCCTTGTGAACAATGCCACGTAGGCAATAGCGTTAGCTTCAAGAACTTGAAAAATCCAGTCCTCATTGCCAAATGTCAACCATTGGACATCAAAACCAGCCATTTCGTCCCCTCCGACGTCTCCTTCTCCTCCACAAACCCAAAACAACGCTGTCTCAGTTTCAGACAAACCCCTCTCTCTAAAGTTCCAAACCATCTATCTGGGATTAAAACGTGTACATTTGTACTCCTCTCCTTTGTAATTAGGTTCAATATTTCATTTGAACTAAATAGAGAAAGGTCTCCCAAGAACATTGGGGAAGCAAGAAAAATATCCGAAAAGGGGGTCAAAATTCTGGAGTTTCAAGTGAATATCTGCAAAACCCATATCTTAAGAGTATCAAAATAGAGAATGCTCTTCGGTTTCTTTAATGGGTTCATCTTGTTTCATCACTCACCATAGCATTATGTTGGGTTCTACTTCTACAACATATTTCAAAGCCTCTAAGGTAAAAGCTTGTTATTTTTTGTATTACATTTCAAAATTTTATTTATTTTATTCTTTTTTTCCTATACTGGTCATTTTATGAGAAGGGTAATTTTTCTTAGTGATTAGTATGAGTTACATGTTGGTTTGTATGTAGTGATTGATCAGTTGATGCTAAACTTTGTCATTATTGGTAAACCATGTCGAAATGTGGAGGCAGGGAATTTATTTTTCGCTTCCCTGGAAGTTTTATGGAATGTGCTTGATTTGATAATTCGGTATTTTAACTAAATGACTTACTATATAACTTACATGTTAGAGATTGTATCCAAATGAACTATGATCTGTTTGCTATGTCATCAGGCCATCTATGGAGAACGTTTCAGAGCTGAATTTAGGAAAGGAAAGTTAATTTGTAGAATGCATTCCACTGTATTTTTTTTTTTGGAACAAAAGAACGACTAACTTTATTCACATAAATCGTTTAGAACAAAAGTTGAATTAAAAATAGACACGAAGAAACCCAGGACAAGCAATGACTGCACCCGTATGGTCACGAAACACTCCCCCCACACCAATTCTACCCTCCTCTACTACCTTGTTACATCCCTCTTCCCGCAACCAAATGGACTCAAATTGGAACTGTCGTGTACCTCTACCCCTCACTCGCCTAGGGTTATCCACAACTCTAAGGAGTAAAGGACGATGCTTAGACTCAATAAGGAAATCCAAGTGTACAACCCTGGCCAATGGGAACAATCCTCTCCACTCTCCATTAGACACAAAGTGATCTAGACATTCCTAGATATTGGCCAACCCCTGAAAAGCCGATGTCGGACAAACCACAATCATTTAAGGCCTCTCTAACACTACTCAAAGCACTAGGAACTCGGGTTGAACCCCCAACTTTTTCTGAATTTGACAAAACTTCATTAAAATCGCCCTCACATAGCCATGGACCCGAGCAAGACTTCCCAATCTGCGAAGTAAATCCCACGAGAAATGACGTTCCCATAGTTTTCGATTGCCGTAAAATCCAGTAAATCGCCAGTAATTACTATTTTTCTCTATAACCCAAGCATCAATGTGACCTTTAGAGTATGAACGAATAGACATGTCCACATCATCATTCCAAAGCAAAAGTAAACACCCGCGTCGACCAATACTATTTACTACCAAACCAAGTTGAAAGCCAACTAAAAACTTAAATTGTTCTGCCTGAGCTCTAGCTAGCCTAGTCTCAGACAGAAAGACTAGACTAGGGGAATAATGTCGAATTAAACGACGAAGCGACGCCAACATCTTAGGGTTTCCCAAGCCCTAGAGGTTCCAACATAAACAATTCATGGCGATCAGCGGCCCTGAATCTCAGGGCTCGCTGAACCGTCCAACATTTGCACAATTGTCTCCCTACTATTTCCTAATTTAAATCTTTTACCACCATCTGTAACCTCAAAATTCTCCATCACTAACTTGCGTTTCGACCCACTAGCTGATCCCTCACTCCCATGATCTTTTATGTTCTTAAAATCTATCTTCATAGGAGAGCCGGACTTCTTCAACAGTGGCCATCTAAGAAAATGTGTCATTCGAGGGCTAAGCGTAGAAAGTATTTTCTGAGGACACTTCTTCTTATTCACACTCTTAATAGACCTAGTGCTTCGAATTTTCTCCTTCAGTTTAAGAGATTTACCCGTACGTAAACTCTATTCTTTTGAGTTGATCTCTGCTCGAAAAGAGATGAAAGCTGAAACTTCTTGAACCGGAATAGTCATAAGCACTTCTTTATTCGCGGCCTCTACATCACCTAAATGTACCATTGTATTCTGCACCGTATCAATAATTTTAGAGGCCTCTACATCGACCACTTCAACCGAACTCCCTTTCCGAATTGGAGAATCCTTTCTTAAACTAGGCACAACAACCTTTTTCTTCCTATCCCCCGTTTTGGTAATATGCTGCTCTTCAGTCCATTCCCAAAGTTCACGTGGATGAGGTTGGCTTTGATCAATGGCGTCATTTTCATCAGTCGAATCCCAGGAGATGGGTTTTAAGGGGGTAACCTGAGTAGGAGAAACAATCTCACCGGATTCCGTACGTTTTCCCATCGGTTGAAGACATTTGGGTGGGGAGGGAGCCCGAGGCCAAACCCCAAAACGACCCTTCTTATTGATTGGCAACTGAGTCTTTTCATCATCTTAGAGGAGACACTCAAGATGCTTATGCCCAATCATACCACAATCAAAACAAAAGTCAGGCAGCCTTTCGTATTGCAAAATCAAGGATATTTCTTTCGAAGCCTTGCCAACACAAACCCGCAACCCTCTACGTAAAGGTTTTGTAATATCCACACGAACCCTCACTCTCATCCTAGACCCCACAATACTTACTGCCTCTATTGAACCCAGGAGCTCACCCTATTCTCTAGCACAACCTTCATTCAAACAGAAAACAGGTACTTATGAAAAAGAACCCAAACGGATACCCGTGAAAAATCCAACTGGTTGATCTCTCCAATTCCCGTCGGTTTAACCAAGCACAACAATTGTTTTTCAAAGGACCAAGGACCTCCTACAATTACTCTCTATTCGTCTCTAGATTCAAAGTGAAACAAAAGGAAATTATTGGGACCAAGTTGTTCAACTCTAGCCCTAAAATTTGTACGCCATATTGCCCACATATTATTCTCAAGCCCTTCCCAGTTGGCAGGCCGATTACCCATAATCTTCCCAACTAAATAGAAATCCATGCGATCTTTACCCACAGTAAAAATTTCTTTGCTCAATGAAACCACTAGACTGTCTTCATCATCCAACTTTAAGTGTTCACCAAGTTGCAGCACTTGATCCATATCCATATTGAAGAAAATCTATCTCGAAAATGAAAAAGGAAAAGAGACTAGGATGTCTCCACAAAAGACGACTCACGATCACGTTAGAAAACGTGAAGCTAGGATTCTCACTTCCTGTGCCTCAGAGAGAAACAAAGAGGAGACTCTTTCATATATAGATTGGCTTGTCAATGACTAGCAATGCTTGTGTCTTGTTTCACTTTTCACTTGATTTTTTCTATGAGTGCTATGTAAACATCCATGTAATTTGACCAGATCGTTGAGTAAAACTTCTGTTGAGTTTCAGAGCAGAAAGTATCAGTTTTGGGTTGTTTGGCATTGCACACTTTTTTCCAATATCCTTTTGCTTTTTTTTTTTCCCTTCAAAACCGAGTATTATATTTTATTTTCCCTGTTTTTATTTACCATTGAGATTGGAGAAAAATTCTCACTCTAGTTGTAAACCCCAATATAAACTATTGAAAAATTTTGTGTTAGATCACAACATCAGTTTCTTCATGAAACATGATGTGCTGTCTAATTTGCTTGATAATCAACATATGTCAATCCACTTAATCATATTCTAGGTGTCCATAAATATGTGTGTGTGTGTGTGTAAATGTACAGTGCTTGCTACAGTGCAATTGTCATGGTGGTATTAACCATTCTCATGCGTGCATTACTTTGCAGGGATGTCAGTTTACCAAGGAAAATAGCCCCTATTTGGCCTGCTCTCATGATGTCTCACGATCGGGTGGGCATAGATTGAATATTATTTGTTTCGGTAATTTTCAAAGCCGTTTGTTATCATGTGCCATCAATTATAGGACAAGTCCTGGCTCTACTATTTCGAGAAATTTCAATCCATTGCAATCCTCTGCGTTATGTGATCAAGGAGGATTGTATGTATCCAACAAAAGATCAGGCCATAGAGCAAGATCACATATTTATGCAGCAGTTGATGTTGCCACTGCTGTTGATGTCATCAATGATCTAGGCATGGATACTTTGACATTACTAGCTGTGACTGTCATTGTTGTTCCTGCTTTCAAGATCATTAGAGCTAGCCCGGTTAGAATACGATTCGTTCCTCAACCCTTTCAGATTGTGTCTATATTTCTTCCGTTGATACCTTTTAGATTTATTATCCTTGTCAAATTTAAAGGCTTGCCAAAAATCTTTTATAATATTTTTGTCAGATTCTTGGTTTCTTCTTTGCCGGTGTAGTACTCAATCAGTTTGGCTTGATTAGAAATCTAACAGATGTCAAAGTTCTGTCTGAATGGGGGATTCTTTTCTTGGTAAGCTTTTCAACCTGTCTTCGTTTCACTCAGAATTTTTGTTTCACACAAAAGCATTAATACTATTGGTTTTTCCGTTCCTGCTCTTGTGGGTATCATCTTGTCATTTTCCTGCCTGCTAGGTTGTTATCATGTTTTCTAAAACTTTTTTTAACCCCCTCAAAAGGTTTGTACTATAAATGTACTCCCTAAACTTCAGCGTTAGGAGACTTTGGTTCTAGAACTTAATTTTCAACAATGCCAACATTGATTTTTTATAAATATGAAAGATATGTTATTTAAATAAATTTGCAGTGTCAGAACGAAGAGACAAAATGTGAGCCATATTTTCTTTGGTCTTTTTTCTTCTTCATCTACAATATTTTTTATGCAAGCCATATTATTAATGACTATTTTGCTAATACTTTCTCAGTTCAATTTTACAAAATTTTGCGAAGTTTGTAAAGAGGCTAGTTGACTTGTGTATCAAATTCGAGGTTAATGTTGTTAAATGAAAAGGGAAGAAATTGAAACTAGTGTAAAGTTTGAGGGTTGTTGATTGTGATTAATAGAGAAACTGTATCCTTGGATCATTTGTTTTTGAAGCCATTGTATTTTGGTTGCTTGTAAATAGGAACATACATTTTAAATCAAGTTCTATTCATGATTGTTGCATGTACCTATTCATTATGCTAACAGTTAGGCTAAGAATTAGGTTTCCCATGCTGAATTTGGTAAATTAACTAAAGAAGAAGTTTGTGGAGCTTTTTGGCAGCAACATATCTCCTATTTCTTTATATTTTGTTATGTGATATTGCAATTTCAACTCCTCCAACATTAGCAATGCATCAAGATAAAATCAATTCCTCCAAAGAATGAGAGAGAATAGTTTGACTAGAAAGCTTGTAAACCTTTTGTGGCAATATATCCTGAAAATTCGTTTCTTATTTACTATGGACTCTCAAATTTTCTTTTCAGCTATTTGAGATGGGTTTAGAGCTTTCGTTTGCACGTCTAAAAGCTCTTGCAAAATTTGCCTTCGGTTTGGGATTGACTCAGGTATGATGCTGAAGCCTGAAAGCAACAGAATAAGTAATATCATGTTGTGTTTATTGATAATCAGATGGTTGTTCTTTCTAAAGGTAACTAAAATTGGACAGTTTCTATTTCAAGTTAAAAGAAAAAAGTTCTGTTTTTTTTTTTTTCTTTTTTTTTTTTTTTTTGCTTTTAGTTGTCAAGTACACTGAAATTTTTTTTAATAAGCATGATCAGGAAACCGATTTATCAAAATCCTGATGTTGTATAGGCCTTTAATAGTGTAGAACTTGATTTGGTCATACCTTTGGTCTTACTTGACCATTTCTCTGGTTCAGATATGATATGGACTAGTCCTCTATGAATGCTGATTGGACATTTGATCTTATAGTCCCCAATTTTTTTTCCTTCTTGAAGGTCATGTTGTCTACAATTGCTTTCACAGCATTTGAACTTCCTCCTAATGGGGCTATTGGAACAAGAATCCTGGAGTTCCTTTTCCACTCGAGGCCTGATTTGGTGAGATTTTTTTCATCTTTTTGCAACTTTGATCTTTGCTGCAAGTTATCACCATTCTTTGCAATTGAATTACTCTCCTATTCATTTTCTGGATGAGAATTTCTAATGTCATGTGTCCATTGGATTATTTTACTCAATTAATCGAGTGGAATGCATCCCAGTTTCCAGACTTTCATCCATCTTGGATTATGTCGACCACGGTTAATTTTTTTCATGCTATTTTTTAAAATTTTTTTTTAAAAAAAGTGGACTGAAATTTTGGTTGTTGTCCCTAGCTAAGGCAACAAGTTAACTACCAATAATCCAAATTTCTCTTAGATTCTGACCAGAATGTTCGCATGACAGGTCAACATAAGAAGTGTTGATGAGGCTATTGTGATTGGTGCTGCTCTCTCTCTCTCTTCTTCAGCTTTTGTTCTGCAGGTACTTTAATATTAGAAATGTAGAATATATTCTGATCAAATAACAAGCCCCTTTCTTTTTTCTAGTATTGACACATCAGACATAATCATGCAACTAGAATTACTAGCATATCCACTGTATAGGTTCCAACTTTTTTGGATTTTGGCTTATTGCACTATTTGGATACATTTAGTATTATGCCTTTCCTATATATGCATCCACAATCTGGAGGGGATTCCAATCTTTTAGTTGCATTTTCTTTTTCTCTCTTCTTCTTCTTTTTTCTTTCAAAAAAAGAAGGAACTAGAACTTATATTGTATGGAGTATATGTGTGTATACGAACAACAGAACAACAAAGAGAAAAGAGAACAAGCTGTCCTCATAAAAACTAGAAACAAAAGAAGAACTACAAGAAATTACTTATCAAAGAAAACGAATAATCCTTATATTCATTCAAAGTTCCACCCAAGCAAAATCCAAAGATTAATCCTGATTTCATAGAGGCTAGAGCTTATGTACATTTTCTATAGTTACTTGCAGAGAAAGGTGAGCTTCCAACAAGATTTGGCTCAGCAACTCTGGGGGTACTTCTTTTACAGGTTCTGTTATTACATCCATACTTGAAGTTATCTTCATTTCCAAATTAAGTATTATCATACTTTACTCAAAGAACTGAATTAATTATCATTAATGGTGCTATTGCATTTTGTTTTACTTCACTCGGGATTTTGTAGGCTCATAATGCTAATAGATGTCAATAACGTTTGGACTCTCCACTGCTTGACATTTGCAGGACATAGCAGTTGTCCCTCTGTTGGTCATACTTCCAGTGCTAGAGAGCCAGGTATATTTGTTGCAACATTTATTTTTATCTTGGTGGCTCGAGCTGCTAGGTCAGGGCCTAGTATGACCTTTTTGATCTATATATATACATATCTCCGATACATTTGTGTGTATTAGCCTTGACCAGTTAAGAGCCTTTTTTGTGCCATGTCACGCCATTAGGCCTTGCAAAATTTTCCTCTTTATGTCCTCGTCAATTTTGAATCCGACTACAGGTGCACTTGAGCAAGCTAGTTTTTGCACCTTTTCCTTTTTTTTTTTACTTTTAATTTTTTATTATTATGAAAAAAATTCCTATGTCTTACATTATTGTATAAGTATTTTTCACTGGTAAGCAAAACTTTATTACGCTTCTAATTTGTCCTAATATGCTTGTAAACTTAATCCCTTTATTTGTCTCCTTTCTGATGCATTTAATTCCTTGAGTAAATGCTTCGTTTATTTTTCTGCAGAACCTAGTCGAGGAAAGTCTTTGGCCAATGCTTGCTAAAGAAAGTTTAAAGGCTTTAGGAGGATTGGGTCTGCTTTCTCTTGGAGGAAAATACCTTCTTAGGCGAGTTTTTGAGGTGTGCCTATTCGTCAAACGGCAAAAGGCTCCTTCATTTGTTTTCATTTTCCGGTCAAAACTAAATTAAAATTTTACGTTCAGGTTGTTGCAGAAGCAAGGAGCTCTGAGGCTTTTGTTGCACTCTGCTTATTGACAGTTGCTGGGACATCACTTATAACCCAGAAGTTGGGTTTCAGTGACACGGTTAGACATCTATCCTCATAAATAGGGAATGTTTGAGATGTATGCCTGCCATATTTTGTGACTCATATATTTCACACGCAGCTTGGTGCATTTTTGGCTGGAGCATTATTAGCAGAAACAAATTTCCGAACCCAGATTGAAGCTGATATAAGACCATTTAGAGGCTTACTCCTTGGATTATTTTTCGTGACTACTGGAACTTCCATTGACATGCAGGTAGTAACATGACAAGATTTTTCGAGTCCATGTGTCTAAGAGGAAAATTCTGTGATGATTTTAGAGGGAAAAAATGATCCTATGAAAGTTGTGTATAAACTTAAAGAACTTGAGTTGGGAATATGTATCATTGTCTTGGTATCTGACATACTGAACTCATAATGTACCATGATTGCAAGAACAGAACAGTCCATACTCTAATGTACATTTTGCTGAAGGTTGTTTTCTTTTCTGTGCAGCTTCTCTCCCGAGAGTGGCCAAATGTACTTTCACTCCTCGCAGGCTTGATTGTCATCAAGACACTGATCATAACTGCAATAGGTCCTCGTGTTGGACTCAGTCTGCAGGAAAGTGTAAGAATTGGGTTGCTTCTATCTCAAGGAGGTGAATTTGGTTTTGTAGTTTTTTCTCTTGCAAACAGGTGGGTTCAAAATGCAATGTGCAAAGGATCTCCTAACATTTCCCCTGGTTGTTGTTGTTATTGTTTTTGCTTTTATTTTTTTTTAAATTCACAATTTTTGTCCTTGTTGCAAGCAGTCTTGGTGTACTACCGCTTGAGCTCAACAAGTTGCTTATAATTGTTGTCGTCTTGTCAATGGCTTTAACACCTGCGCTTAATGAAGCTGGAAGAAGGGCTGCGGAAATCATTGATGAGAAGTTCAATGAAGAGGATGTATGCCCTAATTTTAACACTTGTTGAGATTTATGAAAGCATTAATTGGAGGTCACAATGTGGCCACTTATACAGCTTGATATAGTCATAGTATGAAAGTCCAAAAAGATTACTTTTATGCCATGATATTAACGAGTGTAAAAATTTAAGATAACCAGCACTTCCTGAATTTCTGATAAATTCCATGGCCCTTCTTCCTTGTATGAGATGAAAGGTGAAGGGGCTAGTGGATAGTTCGAAAAACAGTTGATTAAGGACAAGGACTAAGATTATCTGTTTATTATATTACTTCGTAATTACCCTGGTCATGAATCTATGCAGTTCTGGTGCATGGGGAAACTTAAATACATTATAACCCTATTTTCTTCAGCTGAAATAATGTACCTTATTAGTTGAATAAAAAAAAATTCACAGCAAGCTGCTGAAATGGTGAACTTCGAGGCTAATGAACCTGTTGTTATCCTTGGGTTTGGACAAATGGGTCAGGTACGATTTTCCCTTTCTGCAGTAAGAATTAGCAGTCCTAGCTGTGCTGAAACTCTAAGTTCCAATGGAATGATCTCTGTTTCTTATGTGCAGGTCCTTGCTAATTTCTTATCCACTCCAATGGCTGCAGGCATAGATAGTGATGTAACACGTCCATTTGTAGCTTTTGATCTAGATCCTTCTGTGGTGAAGGTCAGTGAGAATAAAATTTGTCATCTTTAGTCCCAAGATGCAATTGATATGCATATGTATTCTTATTTTCTTAAATATAGAATGCTACATTGAGTTTGAATCATTTGATATTTTTTTTTTTTGAAAAGAAACGAGAAAGAGTATTATTAAAAAGATAATAGTAAAAGAAAGGGACAAGATGTCCCCAGAGAACAAAGCTAGAAACAGTAATAATTGAAAATAAAATTACAAGAGCTTCGACCACCCCCTTAGCAAATCAGCAAACATCCATTCCCTGAACTCTTCTTTTCCCTGAACCCATAATGCTACCCAAAACTGAATCTTTTCCCATGAACTGTCTATAGAACCATGTTCTTCACTAAAAACTCTGGAATTACTTTCACCCCAGATAGCCCATAATGTTGCCCATATTGCGTAGTCCCACAAAGTTTTCCTGCCACCTCTCCACTGTTGTTGTGCCGCAATATGAATCCAGGACAAAATATTATCCGGAATTGCCCAACTCAAACCAAATTCAGCACATATTCTCTACCAAATTTTCAAAGAAAATTCACAATGAAGAAAGAGATGATTCGAAGATTCCTCGTTTCTTTTGCACAAAACACACCAATTTGGAGAGATACTTTGGTCAGGTCTTCTCCTTTGAAATGTCTCCTGGGTATTTAACTTTCCGACTCTTAAAGACCAAGCAAAGAATTTCACTTTAGTTGGAACAGAGACTATCCATATGAATTTATACAAAATGAAATCTTGATGATCTTCCTCTCAAAGAAAGGAAAAAGCAAATTTGCAGGAAAAACCCAAAGAACTATCTGGAGACCATATTCTTTGATCTTCAATTTCATCAATTATATTAACGTGATCCAGCATGCTAGATAATACCACAAAACTCGTAAATTCCCTCTCGTTCAAATTTCTATGAAAGCGAAAATTCCACCCACTGAGAAGTAATGTCCGATTGGAAAACTCTCATCTCGGAAATGGTAAAATTTTGGGCTGAAGATAACCTATAAAAAATTGGAAAATGGGTAGAAAAAGCTTCTTCCCCAAGCCACCGATCCTCCCAAAACTTAACCCTCTTCCCATTGCCCATCTTAAGCTTCACCGAATTTCTTAAATCTTCATACAAAGAAGATATGAATTTCCAAGGGGCTTCTGTAAGTAGATCCACTAGCCAACTCCGAATCCCACCCGTTTTCATGCAACCCGTATTTGCTTTTAATAACAGAATACCACAATGTATCTCTCTCACGTGGGAATCTTTACAATCATTTGAACAACAAAGCTTTATTTCTTGCCATCAAATTTCTGATGCCCATATCTCCATTTTGTTTTGATCTACACACCATCTCCCAGGCGACCAAATGATCACTACTATCTCTATCCATTCTATTCCACAAAAAATCCCTCGTTAGTTTTCTAACATCTTTGTATTCCGATTGGAATTGAGAACAATGAAAGGTAATAAGTTGGAAGAGCTGACAAAACAGATTTAATATGTTTTAATCTACCCTCTTTTGACAAAAGGCCCTTTTCATCCATCCAGTCTTTTTGCTAGTTTCTTAACTACTGGATCCCGAAACCCTGCATGGCGAGGATTACCACCTAAAGGCATGCCCAGATACTTAGTGGGCCATTCCCCTTCCTCACATCCTACCATACTTCATAATTCAGAGACAAACCCCTCATCCACCCCGATGCCCAATAACGTACTCTTTCCTACATTGACTTTCAAACCAGAAACTAAGCAGAAAAGTTATGTGATTATTAAAATGATTAGTGATTATTAAAATGAAAATTTATTCCAGACAGTATTGATTACTCTCCTGCATAGTGGATGTAGACATTGTTGTTATCTGGAAGTAGTTTACTAATGCATCAGATCTTGAGATACTGATGTAGGGTAGAGGGAGAATAGCGAAGAGAGAAGAGAAAGAGGAGATTTTAGTAGAATTAAGAGAAAAAAGAGGAATTCTAGAGAGAGAGAAATCAAGGGAGATATTAGAGAGATATAAGTGAATCAAGAAAGAGAATTCTCAAAGATAATTCCATGGTCATTCATTCGTAGTCTGAAAACAATAAGCACAGATGAGGCTTTATAAAGAGGCATCTGAACACAACTAGGAAACTAACACAAACAAGAAACTTAAATCTAGTTCCCAAAATTAAATAAAATCAAATAATTAAATAAAACATTGTAATAATCGGATAATACTAATTAATAATAATAAAATAGATTCCTTATGTATCTTACTGATGTCCTTCATCTTTAACATTGTCTACTTATGTTGTTTTCTGTTTGAGCAAGTATTTGGTCACATTTCTTTTAAAGAAAATATATAGTTCAGAGAGAAGTTTAAGAGATCTTTTCACACTTCAGTAATTAAATATGAGAAAAAACTCATGTGGATTGACGTTCAGTAGCTTTAATGCACTGACAGACATAGTGCATAAAAAACTAGAGGATTTGGACATACTATTTAATTATGACTTTTAATCCTGGCATTATGTCCTCCTAGGATAAATCAGAGAAATAAATTCTCAATATGCTCTGATAAGTTGTGACCTTTGAAAAGTTTTCCTTTCTTATGGAAAAAATAAAAGGAGTTTGTTACCTTAGAATATTTCTGCATTTTTCTAAGAAACTTGCCTACATTGTGATATGCTGTAGGAGGGTGAAGCCTGCTTTTTCTTTGAGTAGTAATTTCGGAAACTTAAATCCATGTATTTTCCTTTAACTGAAAAAATCCATATATTTGTCATTTAATTATTCTCGTTATGGTGGAAGGTAGTTCTATGCATTTTGATGATGTTTACATTTTTCGCTATTTCATCTACAGGCATCTAGGAAACTTGGTTTTCCCACACTTTATGGGGATGGATCACGTCCATCAGTTTTGCAGTCGGCTGGAATCTCTTCTCCAAAAGCTGTTATGGTCATGTACACAGGAAAGAAAAGGACAATTGAGGCGGTTCAAAGGCTTCGTGTAGCTTTTCCTGGAGTGATTTTCTCTCTCTCTCTCTCTCTCTCTCTCTCTCTCTCTACACACACATTAATCTATCTATCTATCTTTCTATATCTGTCACTTGTGTGTGTCTTGGACAAGTGCAATGGATAAATTCTAGTTGGAACATTGCGAGAATGTAGAAGTTCTGAGTGTCTTTGCTGGGTTTGACATCAGACATAGACATATGGGACTGATCTGGTTGACTCAAAATTGTTGATTACACTACTGGAAGTAGCTTTTGTTGATAAAAACACAAGATTGCATAATTGTCCTTTTTGGAACGTTGGACAAATTACATTTCCAGGGAATTATAACAAAAGAAATAGACGAGGCCCGGATTTCCAATTTATTTTGAGAGAACCTTTGCTGGAAAAAATCATATTGCATTAGATGCCTAGTAACTGTGATTTGTTGAAAGTCAACATAGATCCTTGCAACACTTACAGGGCTTCTCTAAATTTTCGTCTCAAGCATTCTTGAAAGCTCTTATCTCTCCATTTGCATTCAAGTTTCCTGCATGCTATAAATTGGAAAATGACTGAAAATTCTTGGCGAATCTAGTTGGTTAAAAGATATTTTTTTATTATCTTTTTATTATTTCAATAGAAAGTTTTATAGTTTACAAACAATAGCAATTCTCCTTCCCTGTCTATTTGTTTCTCTCTTCATATGTAAGAGTGATGAAGGATGTGCTAACATGCTTCAGTAATTAATAGTCTGTAGAATTTACTGTTGTTCTTAAGTGACATTTTATTTTCGATTTTCACGTGGTCTTTCTTAATTTGGTGTTTGTTAAGCTATCGCTAGCTTCATTTATTTCTCTATTTCTATGATTAAACTGGTTTGGTTGCTTATATCATATGGTGAAATTTCAACATGTCAGATTCCCATTTATGCCAGAGCTCAGGATCTCAGACACCTTTTAGATCTGAAGAAAGCAGGAGCAACAGATGCCATTCTGGAAAATGCGGAGGTACTAACAAACAATTTTTAATGTTTGGAAACGTAACCGGAAGGTCTCCCATTTTGTAACCTGGAGAAGCTGACTACATTTGTTTCTGGCAGACAAGTTTGCAGCTAGGGTCCAAGCTTTTGAAAGGGCTTGGTGTCATGTCTGATGATGTAAGCTTTCTTAGCCAGCTTGTCCGCGACTCCATGGAGCTACAAGCTCAAGAATCACTCGACAAAAGTGATGACCGAGAAGCTGAAATTATGAAGCCATTACAGGTACTTATATAGTTATTGAAATAGATTTTAGTACTTTGGTTGATGAAAACTGAAAGTGACTCACCTTCACTGAATTTACGTCAATATACATGCACAAGCTGGGACTTTGTAGCCATACACAGATGCTTGATTTGAACACTATAGCCATGATTTTTAACTTTGGCATAGTTTATTTTATTTTATTCTATTTATTTATCTATTTGTTAATTTATTTATTTTTACTTAGAACAACCAGATCTAGAAATCTCTCTCTCTCTCTCTCTCTCTCTCTCTACTTTTGTTCTCCCCAAATGGTTCAAAGATTGGTGAGGCAATAGAGAAAAAAAAAAGGAACATCTGCTTTGTTTAATTTTTGCTAAAAATGGATCCTATCACTTAGTAATTTATCGTTTATGCTGCTGAATTATTCATAATTTCATATGATCTGGTACCTGAAATGTGATTTGGATTCATTTGTCTTCTCCCCATAACATGTGTGTTCCATGTATACTTCTAGATATTGTCCATTTTATTTATCTACTCTCACTGGGTAAACTGTTTGAAGACCTAAAATTTTTTCCTTAGCTCCTTTATTTGCTATACTGCTCAAGCCACAAGAATATGTTCTTGTCGGCATAGTTGTTTCTATGTACATTTTTCTCATAGGTTGTTCTTTTAATAGCCTTGGTAAACAGTTGTATCAATATGTGCATCTAAAAGGGTTTGTTTCAAAAGGTGAGAGTGGCTGATGTTACTGATGCTCGGGGATCCGGCCCATCGACTTCATCTAAAAGGAATTCATCAAGTGCAAACAAGACAAATGAGACTGATGTCTTGAGGTCTGAAGGGAAAGCAGTAGATCAGGCAAAGCATGAGAGCCAGCTCCAACAATCTGTGAATTCCGAATTAGATGGTGTTCTGTATTGTGAACTGGATAAAGGAAATGGTCTTCCTATAAAATCTAGTGTTGCTGAAGGAAATCAAATATGATAGAAGAACCATCAATCCCTCATATGAAATACGGAGGAACAGTTAAAAAGGAGGAAAGAAAAAAGAAGAAAAGGAAACCTTAAAAGTTTCGCTCGACCAAAATTTTGTTTCGAGTCTAACAATGTGCATAGAACCACTAAACCTTGTGAGAAGGAAGATGAAATTCACTTGTAAAGAGAACATAGTAAGGGATGATTAGGCTGGCTTATTTAACAGTAAAAAGAGATCCTAGATTTAGTTAACCATAAATCTTCATATTGTATTCTTCAATGTTTCTTCCTTTTCTTTTTTCCTTATTTTCTTTTTTCTTTACAATGTGATGATTTGTATATTCTTTGGGCTTTGTAACATTGTAATGCTGAAGAAGCAAAAAGGCCATACTGCTAGAGATCAAGCTTTACTCGTGTTCTGTTTTTAGTAACATTTGACTGATTGAACAAGTTTTGAGTGAAATTATTATGACATGTACAGATAAAGGCAAAATATATGAGAAATTTCACTAGCATCGTTTGGTGCATATTACCGAATTATGTTGGATAAAATTATTAATTTAAGTAGAAAAAAAGTTGGTCAATTATACGTTTCTATGAAAGGACCAACAATCATTTTCAACCAGAGTGAGGTGATGAATAGACGGATAGAAAATGCTGTCCTGTTGTATATAGGCAATGGCCCATTTGGAAGCAATACCTCTTGACTTCAGGTCAATGATTTATGGAACCAATATTCATTGGTTGATAACTTTTCAAATCTTGACTTCTTGGTGGCTTTTTATCGAATGTGAATTTTCCAGGAAGTTGTGTTTGAACTCTCAGCTTGAATTTTGATCTGCTGTAGAAAAGTCTTCTTTCATGCCTTGGCTATTATGAGCGCTTGTTCCTTTTCACTAGGTCTCAAGAAACTTTCCATTACTGTCTAGCTCTTGGTTGTCCTTGCAGCCTTTATGCTTTTTATCTGCTTATTATAGTCCTCTGATCCTTGTAACCATCACTGTAAAAATGGCAGATATAGTTCTGTCCCCAATTTTTCAGGTGATCCTTGACAAATTGGCTACTCCAGTTCTAAAGAAGTTTGGAAACATGTGGGATCTCAAGGAAAACATCCAAAAGCTCCAGCGCACCTTACCAATGGTCCAAGTACTTCTTGAAGATGCAGAAAATCAACAAGCAACCGATACAACAGTGAGAATTTGGTTATCAAAGCTCAAAGATGTTGCTTGCGATGCAGAAGACTTGCTTATGGATTTTACCATCGGAGATCCCAGGGTGTACACTCGACATGCAAGTGAGGTAACGAAGATACTTAAAGTTTTAGAAACCACCATAGATGAGGGGTTCCGGTTGAATTTGAGGGAGGGCAGTATGGTTCATAGAGAGTGGGATGGAAGGGAAACTAGCTCTTTTGTTGTTGAATCTGAGGTTTATGGAAGGGAGGAAGATAAAGAGAATATAGTTGAGCTGTTGTTATCTTGTAAAGCAACCCAAGTAGGAAAGGCTTCAAGTATCTCAATAGTAGGAATGGGAGGGATAGGAAAGACAACCCTTGCGCAGTTAGTGTATAGGGATGAGAGGGCAACACAACATTTTGATGTTAAAGTATGGGTCTTCGTTTCGAATCAATTTGATGTCAAAAACATAATGGTGGCTGTCATTGAGTCAGTTACCAAAGAGAAGTGTCATATCTTGAATATGGATGCACTACACTCAGCAGTTTGGAGCTTGTTACATAAGAAAAGATACTTAATTGTCTTGGATGATGTTTGGATAGAAAAACAAGATGACTTGGATAAACTAAAACCACTCTTTAGAGGGGGTATTGATGGAACCAAAATTTTAATCACAACCCGCAGTAGAAAAGTTGCTTTCATGCTAGAGTCCCCGAGTTTTTCACGTCATTTGAACGGTTTGTCTGAGGATGCTTGCTGGTCTTTGTTTATGCAACGTGCGTTTCAACAAGGAGAAGAAGAACTTCACCCTGCTCTCTTGCCTATTGGGCAACAGATTGTGAGAAAATGTGGAGGTTTGCCTCTAGCTGCAAAAGCTTTGGGAAGCCTCATGCGCTTCAAAAGAGAAGTACGGGAGTGGTTGTTCGTACGAGATAGTGAACTTTGGAATTTGGATGAATGTGAAAGTGGAATTTTATCTGCCTTAAGGTTGAGTTACTTTCATTTGCCACCACATCTTAAGCGTTGTCTAGTATTCTGCTCAATATTTCCTAGGCACTACGAAATCAAGAAAGATAAATTAATCCGGTTATGGATGGCAGAAGGCTTAGTTCAATCTAGTAGCGGAAAACCACCAGAGGACATAGGTAATGACTACTTCAACAATCTTCTCTGGATGTCCTTCTTCATAGAGACAAAGCGATGTGACAATGGAGTCATTATTGGACACAAGATGCATGATGTCATTTATGATTTTGTTCAATCTGTTGCCGGACTAGAGTACACAATATTAGACTGCCATCTTTTAACTCCAAGATGCTTTCGTCAAATCCGCCATTCATCTGTTGTTTGTAATTTTAAGTCTTCCGTGATCCCAAAAGAATTATGCGACGCAAAACATTTGCGAACTCTTCTGTTGTTTTCAGGAGGTACTTTTGAGGAGCTCCCTCATGAATTCTATTCGAATTTCAAGTACTTGCTTGTATTGGATTTGTGTGGATCTAACCTTGTAGATATCGATGCATCAATTGGTCACGTATCATGTTTGAGGTTTCTTGACCTATCTTATACACCTATTAAAAGGTTACCTCATGTTATAGAAGACCTCCCTTTACAAACATTGAATCTATTTAATTGCTATGATCTTGTAGCTTTGCCTAACTTGGCAAAAATGAGAAACCTCAGACATCTCAACAACAACGGTTGTGAAGCACTAACCGGGATGCTTTATTCATTACAAACTCGCGATCAAGGCATGGCAGTTCACACTACAAGTGTTGATGAGTTTAGGCAAATGGTTGAGATGCTTACAGGTCAATATGGCTACTTCGGTGGTCAATATGAGCTTCAAACGTTGCCATTATTTGTTACAGGTGGACCGGTTGACTTCAACTTCTTAGGAAAACTTAATCTCCAGGGGAGTCTTAAAATTACACACTTAGAGAATGTGAGAAGTGTAGAAGAAGCAAGGAATGCTGGCTTAAGGAGTAAGGAAGGGATCGAGTCATTAGGCTTGTACTGGGGGCATGACGATGGTAGCTTCAACATAAATGTAAATGTAATGGAGGAATATGTTATGAACAGATCCAAGAGAACAAGACCAAGTCAGTCATCAAGAGCACCACAAAGCACTGATCCTGGTACTCTTTTTGAAGAAGAAATTCTCGAGAACCTTCAACCGCATCAAAATCTTAGAAGATTACTTATAAAGGGATACCGAGGGATCAGGTTTCCTCATTGGTCTATTCCTTATTTGGTTTCAATTGACTTGATCGACTGTAGAAAAAGCGAACATCTTCCTACACTTGGGAATCTTCGGTTTCTCAACCGTCTTTCACTACAGTCGATGCATGGGGTCAGGTGTATTGGCAGAGAGTTTTATGGTGAAGGCAATGAGAAACCATTTCCAGCACTTAAAGGACTAGTCCTTATTGATCTACCCAATTTGGAAGACTGGTTTGGTCCAGATGGTGGAGAAGTTTTCCCCAGCTTGAGCAAATTACTTGTCAATAAATGTCCCAAGCTAAGTATGATGCCACAAATTTTATCTATCCAACATTTGAAGTTGCACGATTGCAATGCAACTTTAGTTCATCTCTTTCGAGACCTTACCTCCCTAAGATCACTTGTAATTGAGAAAGTGAGTGACTTGTCTTATTTTTCCGGAGCATTCCCTGCAAATAACCCTCTTCTTAAATCTCTAGCTATTAAATCTTGTCCTCGGCTTCCTTCACTACCCCAGGAATTGGGAAACCTTACTGCTTTGAAATCATTAACCGTTCGATGGTGTGAAGAGCTTAGCTCTTTGCCACTAAGTATGCAGAGCCTTAATGCTTTGGAGTCCTTGGAGATTGGTGACTGCCATGGTCTAATGTCTTTGCCGGAGGGTGGGACTAGTGGCTTAAGTAACCTTCGATCTTTGTCCATTGAGAACTGCAATAATCTTACTTCTTTATCAATGGACTTCCAATATCTCACCTGTCTTGAAAGCTTGACCATTATGTATTGTCCAGGTATTATTATGTTACCACAGGGTGTAGAAAACCTTTCTGCCCTCCGAAGTTTGACCCTCTTGTCTTGTCCACAACTCATGTGTCTACCAGGGGAGTTACAGAACCTCAGAGTACTTCATAGTCTGGAAATCAGAAGTTGTCCAGGCTTAGAAGTTTTGCCAGAGTGGATTGGAAATTTTGTTTCATTGAGATCTTTAGCAATTTCAGATCTTCCAAATATTAGACTTTTACCCGAATGTATGAAATGCCTTACTGCACTCCAACACCTCTCGATCCAAGATTGTCCACAGCTACTAGAAAGGTGTCAAGAGCAAAGCGGTGAAGATTGGCCAAAGATCGCTCACATCCCATACAAACATATTGGAGCCCCTGATCAAGCGAATCCTAGTGGAGCAGGCAGTAGTTCTTCCAACTAGAGCAAAGCATGGACTTTCATACTCGCTTAGTAGATAACTTCTTATCCATCATTCTTTCTTTATTGTAATATTTTGTCTTTGTGTTTTTTACTTTCATTGTTGTGGTCTCATTTTGGCTGAACTTGTAACTTCTGATGAATGAAAGCCAATGGATACGTTAAATTGTCTTGTTATATACCAACAAACTACTCTATTCTTCCTGCGAATACTGTTGTTGGTTTTGTTATTTTCTCTGTTTTTACCTACATGGCTACACCTATAGGAACCCGAGTCTACTTCTTTAACTAGCATACTACTCAGCCATGTCGTTTGATCATTTTTTCTTTGACCAACTACTTGACATGGCTTAGTGATACTATCCAGAGCGATATCCAATTCGAATCACGCAAGCTTCCTAACAATTCTTTGGTTATTAAGTCTAGTGCTATGGTTTTTGTTATTTCTTCTCATAATGAATCTGAAGTTTATTTTGCATATGTTGTTGTATGTTGTAACCAGTAAAAATTTTAAAGACTGTCTAAAAAACATTGACTTCAACAGCAGATGTTTATGGTAATTTTGGACAATTCAAATTCCAAGGACATATAACACGATCAGTAGATGATATTACTTGTAACCATTTTTCTCAAAACTAACAGCAGTATTTGCAGGAAGAATAGAGTACGTGTCGAAGTCCTGGTGGACAGTCGATATAGAAAACGATACTTTCTATGGTGTTCTTGCCACGTTAAGTCCTAGTGGACGGTTGATATAGAAAACGATACTTTCTATGGTGTTCTTACCACGTTAGTAGTTGTAAGGATTACGTACTAACGATACTTTCTATGGTGTTCTTACCACGTTAGTAGTTGTAAGGATTACGTACTTACAATATAACAATAATAATATTAGCGTAATAGTAACATAAGTGTTATCACAATGCTGACATTACATATCAAAGTCCCGATGGGTAGTTGCAATAGAGAACGACACTTCCCACGACATTTTTATATATAGGCGGTTACAAGGATAATTAACTTATGGATCGGCGATAATATAATAATATGGAAATAATAAAAGGGTCAAGCTGACGGAGGTGAACAAACTGATCATAATGTCAACTAGAGGTTAGATACATACAATAAAGGGGTTAGGGATAATAATAATAACGGCAATAATAATAATAATAGAAATAAGCGAGGAATAATGTGAGAACACAAAGTTCTGAATTTGTACCATATGTCAAACACAGAGTTCGAAGAGAGTAGTTTAGGGCCCACAAATCACTGAAGTGCGAGGGGATAGAAACTACATGTAAGGAAACTTGTAAAACAAGTTAGTAGAAATAGTAATGTAAGAATAATAAGATAATAGAAAATAGTATAAAGATGTTTAACTAGTAAGAAAATGATATAAAACTAATTATGATATAGATAATGATATAAAATAATTATTGGACCTTGGATATGTAAATAAATAAGTATGGGATAAGGAAATAGACATGTGAAAATATCGAAGCCTATATAAATATTTAGAAAAATATCAACTCTAAAAAGAAACCTATTGACCAAGTTCTATATATGCATGTATATGAAAAAGTATATATAAAAATATATGAAGTGAAGAGAGAAATGAATGGATTAGACAATAATACTAATATGATAATAGAAACATAAAATTAATAAGAGATATATAAAAAAAGACTTAGTGGGCAAAACGTGAACTAGGTGGAGGCAAAGTGACCATGAATTGATGAAGTATTGATATTATGAGGTCCCGTGCATATATATACTTCCACTCATGGTATTGATGAAGAAGAAATGATGAGAATATAAATTGGACTTGTGCAAAATAACATGCGTGTGAATCGGGCTCAATAAGAGGTGAGATGAATTGGTAATGATATGTTACAGCTTAGACAAGATGATGGAGATAGTGGTGGTATAGCCGAGAGGAGTAAGTGATAGTGATGATGTTAATGGCTATGGTTTTGAGAGGAAAACAAGATAATCAAGAGTGAAGATAAGATCCCAATAGAGCAATGGAGGAAAAATAGAGAGGACATGACTTGAATAAGAGAAAAGAGAGAATATATTATATGTTAATATGCTTGGAGCTGAATCCTCTTACAATGAGGAGGTTTGTCCCTATTTATAGGCAATATCATGCCTTGATTTGCAAGGGAACTTAAGCAACAAGGGGACTAGATTGTAGTCCTATATTGGCCAAGCCAGCAAAGACTTGTGTTACAAGGACTTGGTGTGCAAGTTAAAGGCATTCAAAGGCTTCTAGAAAACTTGAGCAGCTTCCTCTTGCAAGTACTTAAGCTGTAAGATCTTAGGGCACAAGTTAGAGGCTTCTAGATGTCTCTAGAAAAATGGAGGAGCTTGTACTTGAAGGTTGGCAGCTTGTATATAAAGGAAATTGTACACAAAGGAAAGAGCTCCAAAATGATATGTAGTTTGTGTTTGAGTGACATGTAGCTTGATCTTGGATGACATGTAGTTCGGGCTTTGGATGAAATAAATCTAAAAGACATGTAGCTCAGCTTGTACGGTGTGTGGTTTAGAGCTGAGGTGGAAATACTCCAAACAGCATGTAGTTTAGACCGTGCTACATGTAGCATAAGCGAGCTTAGTTTATGCCGATAATCTTTGTGCTTAACTAACACTAATCTATGTCTTAAGATTCATCCCAAAAATTAAGAAGTCCCCTGATCAATCATCGGAGCTCATCAAGCTCGACCTTGATTTATCTTGAAGCTGATAACTAAAGAAGCTCACTGATAGTTTCTCCAAACAGGTCTCTTGCAACCCAAGAGAAGATTTGGTGTGAATGGCAGGAAGAATTGAAAAATGTAAGGCTCTAGTGGGATCCAAATTGTGACATCCAACTCCTCACGTAATTAAGAGAGCCAATAATAAATATGTTCTAATTGCATATTAGGCATTTAGAAGTCATTAATACTAGTTTCATAAAAATATGCTCATTCCTTATGTTATGTGTATTTACATACATGCTATTACACTAATGATTGTCAAAGTGTCCCGATGTAGTGTAAAGGTTCAATACCCTTAGAGAGAGAGCTCGGTGTGCTAAAAGAACAGAGAATATAATTATGAAACTAATACTATGTGCACATGTATTAAGATCGTACTTGTTGATAACTTGGTCAAATAGTAGTTTTTCGGTAAAATGCAATTTTAATGTACTTCGGAGCCAAATTAACTGTGTGTTTAACACGTCAAATAGGCTTAATTCAATGTGTAGTTTTTATTTATAGCATTTTATTTGTCGGCTCCAGGTAAGCACGAGGTGGCATTCAGGACACTAATTGGTATTTGTTTGCACTAAACTAGCTTAGATTAAGCTTAATTGCGTAATGTCATTTTTGTGCATTCTAATAATTGAGGGCTAATAATATGTTTACATTGTTAATTAGAGTCTAATTTACTTTCTTTTTATGTTTAATGATTGGTTAAGGGGCTAGGTTGCACCAAATTACAATAACATTGGCCATATAGGATCATAAGTCAAAGTATGACTAGTTTTCACTTTCTAAGGTAGGATTCAACAACTTTGGCTACACTTGGGTGTATAGGAGTGACCAGCAACGTGATGACTATGCTAAGGATATTTTAGAGCTTGACACATGGAAAGTAATGATCAAAATATCCAAAATACCACTTAGAATTTAAGTTATGCCATTTCTTAGTCATTAAGTATCACTTTTAGACCAAATCTGGTCATTTGCATTTCCTTTCTCTCCAGCCACGACCTGAGCCCCTCAAAAAACTTTTTTACACTACTCTCAACTTCCCTTAACCATATCCAAGAGTTTCCAAGTGGTAGAACTCAAGTTAGAGCTTTAGAAAGCAAGATACACCAAAACTAGTCAAGGTAGCTCTACTAAGTTCTTCTTTCTAGGTCTTGTCCTTTAATTTCAATTCTCTACTTGTTTCCACTTAAACAAAGGTTTCTTCAGGTTTTCTTAAGTCCAAAAATCCATTTCTAAGTTTTGGGAATCAGTTTGGTGGAGATAGAAGGCAAGAAATCTAGCAAATACTCAAACTAGTTAAGGTGAGGTTTATGTGTGATTTTGAATTTGTAGTAAATTTCCTTTATTTTAGCTCTTAAACCTAAGCTATTATTTGATGAATAATGGTCCTAGGAACCCTTATATATTGCTGAAAACATAAAATTTAAGTGGAGGATTAAAGTTAAACCTAAAGCCCCAAAGTTTGCAATTTATGGAGTTAAGTGTTTTTATGTGTAATAGATTAAGTTTTCTATGTTTGTAATCTGATTTCTTAAATTTGGATTGTATATCTTATTGATCCTATTGTCTATTATACTCATTTGGTGGCTGCTTGTGATGACACATAAGTGTAAAATGGTTTGAAACTTGTTGAAACCGAAAAAGAGTTCAAGTGCACTTAGATTATTCTAAGTGATCCTCTTGATGTGTATATGTGAGAATTTGGATTTCTAATTGCTATTGCAGGTTTAAAACCATGATTTTAATCATGTGGGAACATCTTAAAAATATGGGAGGTGCTGTCCAAATATTTTTAAAATGAAATGGCACCATTTAGGAGCAAATGGACTAGTTTTACAAAATTATATGCCTTTTTGGATCATTTTTGTGCTAACGAACTAGCATTCATATTTTAATACCTTTGAACAGTTTTTCAATGCTACTTATTGATTTCCAAGTACCTTAAGTGAATTATATGCTTCTGAGTCATTTTAAGATCAAGTTTCCTAATTTTGTGAAAATTCTGATTTCGGTATTGTTCGAGTATCTTGATGCATTCTTTTGGCAAAATGTGCATTTTGAATACCTATAAACAATGACAGGTGAATAGCACACCAATCTCTAGAGGATATTGACCCTTTCCACAATTCATTTCTATTTAGGACACGAGGTAAGTAAAGTACTCAACTGCAACACAAGAATTATGTGCTATATAAGTATCTATTATGTTTCTATGTTTTGCATTTATTCTGGTTATGAGTATGACCATTGGCATTTCGATTTCAGTATATATATGGTTGGTAATTTTGGTGTGGTATTATTATGTACACCATATAACCATGCATGTTTTATGAAAAAGTTTAAGAAGGGTAATATGATTTATGAAATGCCTTAGTATTATTGTGTAAAACTATTTTATCATAGAGAAGTTAAGATCAGGTAACTTTCAGAAGGTTTTGTGTCACTGTTACGGGGAAGCAGGATAAATATTTACAGTTTCAGAGTGGCAGCCCCAGGAGAGGGGCAAGTGTGACAGGATTAGTCACAGGGTTTGCCACAATGTTCCTCCTCCAAGTTATATAATGGAATAAACTACAGTCTCGGGCCACCTTATCTCTTGAGCTCGATGGGGTAACGACGGAATAAGGTTAGTAACGAGCCCCACTGTGGTAAGAGCCGACGGGAGGAGAACCCATGGGATATCATTAATTCAGGAAGCCCTACAGGCACAGTGCTGAACTGGACAGTGGGCACAAGACAAGGAAGGGTCTAAAGAAAATCATTTATACCAAAACATTCAAGCAAGCACGATCATACATTTAATTCATGTCATTGAGCAATATGTCATCCATTACTTTACTTATTGAGCTGTAGCTCATTATAGTCTTATGTTGTAGGTAATGATTGAGATGACAGCATGAGCTTGTGAGTTGAAGTAGAGGCCCAACCTTGGTGTTGTACATATGGATATTTTGACCACTTGTGGGGGGAGGGGGCTAGTTTGTGTATTTTGGGGTATTTTGCAGTCTCTCAATGAAGTTATTTTTAATTCGTTTTTTTTTGTACCTATTTAATATGTTTCATTGTGTAATATATGTATATACGGATCATGTATGGAAGTAAAGTCACCTATCCATAGAGTTTTAAAGAAAATAAAAAGTTCGAATTGGCCTGTATTTTGGAAAAATAATTATAGGATTATCTTCCAAAAGTAACGCCTTGTAAATAAAAAGTTAATAAATTTCCACTAGTAGTAGGAGGATAAAGAGGGCGTTACACAAATAGTCATACTAGAACATTTCTATTGGATTGTCAAACTTGAACAACGCCTTATTAAAACCTCAATAGAGCAAAATCTAGTGGGAAAAATTTCTATAAAGGGAAAAGAGTACGTTGCATGTGAGCCATACTAAGACCTCCGTAGTTAGGTTGTCCCTGTGCTCGTGCTGATGCTTTACGTAGAGTTGCAAGCTCAAACTCATGACATTCGACTTTACACAGGTCAACGATGTCCTCAAAGGTACTCGAGCTAGAGAGAATACGGTCCTTATAAATTTTACCACTAGGTTGAATTGTAATATGTAACAATAGGAAAAGCACCCTATAAAAGGAAACAAAATGCACCCTGTAAAAGGAAACAAAATGCTTTCCTGAGCCTTGTATGCTCTTATTATGTAAAGAACCTTGCTTTGATAATTCAAGTATTAAAAATGCATGTATGTAAAGGATAAGCAAGTATAATCATACTTTAGTCGAAAAGGAGCAAGTAAACATTTATATGCGTGAGGAGAAGCTCGAATTTTTACAAAAGAAAAATGAGCATAATAAGCAAGCTTGAATATAGCAATTAGTCAAGATAAGCAAGCATTTAAGCTCTTAAGAATTTTGTTGTCACGAGAATGTAACCTTGAATCTAAGTATAAGACAACAAAATATAAATAGCTCAATTATTTGCAGAATGAAAGACAAGCAAAAAGGAGCTCGAGATAATTTAATAAGAGCATGAGACACAATAGTAGCTATCTCAGCTACTTGTGATATGGGAACCGGAGAAGCACAGATACACACATAAAATAAATAATTGTGCAAAAATAACGAGGAAATAGATAGCAGACCCAAGGCTTCCATAGGATTATTATGATCTTTGTGTTGTAATTTCATGTTTAAAAATGACAAATTATGTTATGATGCATAGCAAATGAGAGATGTCATCGCCAACGTGAAATGCACACAAGAAATTCATAATTGATATTCATAGATGTGACATGTATTCATGCAATCGATGGTCAAAATAATATTACTCACACATATCAAGTATTATCAGGAGATGTAGTGTGCTTGAAGAAGAAAAGTATACATATGCGAGCATATTTTTGTGAGCACTAAGATGAATGAAGTCAAGTCTCCTTATAAAGTAACTAGAAAACAAATAGCCATGATAGTGAAATGTGAAATGACCACAGGTCTAGTGTGGACTAGATACGAAAAAAAAAACTAAAGTTCTCAAGTGGTCTTAGCTTACACAACATTTTGAGATAAAAATTTTAAGACAAGGCAATGATATTCTCTGGTTCAAAGAAAGATCATGCTCTAAACTTTAAAAATTGAAAATAATGGTACACATAAACATGACCATGACCCCAAAGTGATGATAGTTACAAATAAGACTAATGAGGCCCAAGCACAAGATGAGCACCAAAATGTTCAATTATGTATGTAAAGATAATGCACATAATTGACCAAATGAGGAGATGAGTGCAAAAATCATGGTACAATATGCAAGGGTAGTATTTTAGGATATAAGTGAGATCTAAGAGATCTCGGCCCAGAAGCATGAAGTAAACACAAAAATGTGGTATAAGGCGTAAAAAGTGATATTTAGATAATTAAATAGGACGTAAAGGATCGACTCAATTAAAGGAAATATAAAGAGATTTTATAAAATACCACTATTAGAAATCACACATACCACAAACTGCATGATTTATGAGAGATGCTCATTTTCTAAATTTTTTTACCAACAAAAATGATAAAAATATAAGTGGGTCTTACTAATGACATTGGTAAAAATCTATGACAGATTTTGTACCTTGTTGAAGCCGTGACAGCCTATTAGGCCTTAACATTATAGCCTACATACCGTGGTTTGGTAGGAACTCTATGCTGCATGTATGCAATGTGAACGGCATCAGAGAGGCTTTCTTCATAGGCTTAAAGTACACATCTTCGTGATGGAACTGTTTGGTTTGACATCCCTACTTTTTTAGAGTTGCAAGTGAATAATTTTCTTTACATAGTAGAGGAATTAGTCCAGATGAAGATTCAAACCAAGAAAGATATGCACTAGAGATATTTTGAAAATAATATCGTTAGGAAGGAAAATAATATGTTAAAAAAAATATAGCCCTCAGTAATTTGAACAACTATAGGGAAGAGGTAGACTCAGTCTCTAGTGTTCTGTAAAATATTTTGGCAATCTCTTTGAATTTTTAAAAGGGTGAAGATAGAGTGATGCCAAAAATGACTAATTATGCTTGAAAATTCTTTATGCAAAAATTAGTCGTCAAAAGACATTCGTGATAATCTTTAAGAAATACCCAAACATGAAAGGTTTAAATTTTCAGAAATCATGGGGCTTTGAAAAGATGTTCAAGAAGGTAAAAAATATCCAGAAATCATCACAAGTATTTGTGAGAAAGCATGCTACACATAGAAAAGGGAAAACATGCATTGTGGCAAGATACTTATTAGGCAAATAGCGATAGCATTTTAAATTAGGTGCATGGGAAAAGTATAAAAATCATCATACAGACAAGCTCATAGCCAGGAGTAAGAAATCCATCTACATGTAAGAAATTTAGAGAGTATAAGCTTTAAGAACATGTAGAAGAATACTCATTAGTTTGTCATGATGAGATTTTTAGAATAGCTACATGAGAGAGATGTGAAAAATTATGCAAGGAATCTCCCATGTGAGAGTGAGAAAATCAACTACATATGGAGACTCGAAAAATGAGACTTAGAAGCATGTAGAAAAATACTCATCAGATTTACACAATAAGATTTTGACGACTGCATAGAAAATGTGTAATATTATGTAGGAAAAACTACATGTTAGAATAGAAGCTTGAACATGTAGAAAAGCATTTATAATAAAGGCGACGATAAGGTTTTGACATCTGCATAGACATATGTTAAAATCATGCAGGGAGAACTACATGTAAGGACTCAGAAATATTAGATTTAAAAGCATGTAGAGAAAGTACTTATCATAAAGGCAACGATAAAGTTTTGACATCTTCATAGAAAAATGTTTAAAGCTATGTAGGAAAAGTTACATAAAAGGATAGAAGCTTGAACATGTAGAAAAGTACTTATCATAAAGGCGACGATAAGGTTTTGACATCTGCATCATGGACATAAGTTAAAATCATACAGGAAGAACTACATACATGGACTCAGAAATGTGTGATTTAAAAGCATGTAGAAAGGCACTTATCATAGAGGCGACGATAAGGTTTTGATGCATGCATAGAAAAATATGTAAAACTATACAAAAAAAGCTATATGTAAGGACAAAAACTTGAACATGTATAAAAGTACTTATAGTAGAGGCGGTGATAAGATTTTGAGAGGTAAGGTAGAGAATGTGTGAGAATACTATCTACATGCACTGATAATAAGTACAGCTTGGATGGCCATACTTAGGCAAAATTAAGTGTCACCCTTGTGAAGAAGACAACCTTTTGGTAGAAACTGCGCTAATTTAGCCGCTTTACGGTCAATTGGGCAAAGGAGAACTTACTACAATCCATGGAACTGAGACTAGTTTCTTAGTGTAGGTATAGTGTCCCGCACACTCACCTGCTATTTAAGTGCAAAACATCATCCTAGGTAAAATAATGGGTGCAATGTACAACCATTTTTCGGTATGATATAGCTCTTCTTGCGTTGGAGAAAAATACATATATGAAAGATCTGGCATTCAGCCGGTGGTATTACGATAAGCTACTTCTAGGATGACTGACCAACATAGAATGGTCCATGCCTGGGGGTTATACTTTGCTACCTCAATTCCTCCTTGCCTTGATAATGTCTTAAAGTTTTTCCTGAGTACTACCCAAGACTTTTAGTTCTGGAGATACTTTATCCTTTTTGTCTTTTTAGCACTTTTACTTCTCTTTCTACCTAACTTTTTCATATTCTTCTTTTAAAACTGATGGCTTTTTTCAGTTTATCTCTCTGGCCTTTTTCAATAGTTTTTGTCCTTACATTTTTCATGCTTTTTGCAATGACTTTTACAAGTATCGTAGAACATAAAGTATCCAAAAATCACTTTAGAAAAATTCAAAAACAACCGATTTTTGAAAATATGAGTATACCGATCTCAATTTTAAATATAGAGAAGCTTGTAATAGAAAATTATAGCTTCTTATTTTGATAGAATTCTGTCAAAGGATTTGAAAAAAGGAAAATAAATATTTTGATAGAAACTAGAAAATAGTTCTGAGAATTGGGTATCTGAAATGATTGGTTTTCAAGAAAACATGATTGAATAGTATTGTCTTTTGAAAATAGGATAAAACCCTAGGGAAAATAGAGAAGTCAATGCACAAATATATGTATAGGAGAAAAATGCCCATCATAAAGTAAAGTATGATGGTAGTTTTATTTGTGCATGTAAAAATGATAGTCCCTAGTATAGGTTATCCATGGTAGTCCTTAATTTATCAAATATAGTATTTCTTGATAAATTTTAAATTAGTAAGTAGAGAGAGTTTACCAATATCAATCTTTTGGATGAAACAGTACCCGCTGGGCTTCACATCAGTGATTTGGTACAGGCCTTCCTAATTTTGGATGAATTTTGCGACATGCAATCCCTTCATGGTGTGATCGGCAACTTTTAGCACCAACTCTCCTACTTGAAAATAGCGAGGTCTTATTAGTCGATTGTAAGCCTGAGCTAATTTCTTTTGGTAAGACAAGACCATATGTTAAACTTAATCTCGTCGATCTTTGAGGACCTCGAGATCAAATTCGCAGGTGCTTTCGGTGACATCTGAGGAGAGTGCTATTTTTGCAGGGGGTACAAAAAGTTCCACAGGCCAAATAACTTTAGCTTCATACACCATAGAAAATGGTGTTTATTTGGTAGTGTTATTTTTTGTGACTTTGTAGGCACAGAGTGCAGAAGGTAAGCACTAATCCCATTGAATGGACTTGGCATTGATCATTTGTTTGATAATGGATACCAAGGTTTTGTTGAAGGCTTCAGTCACACCATTGCCTTGGGGATAATACCGTGTAGAAAGTTTATAGAAAATATGATATTTTTCCATTAGGGGCTAAAAAGGTTGCCTTATGAAGGGTGTCCTATTGTTTGATATTATTCTACGAGGTATTCAAAAGTGGCAAATGATGAATTTTTTCACGAAGTTATTGACGACTTTGGAGGTGGCTCTTTTGAGAACGATTGCCTTAGACCACTTAGTGAAATTTTTTGTAGCTGCCAGAATTCAGATTTTTCTTCTAACAAGAGAAGATATATGCCAAATAAGATCAATGGACCAGGTGTGAAACGGCCATGATGAATGGACAATTCCTATTTCGACAGTAGGGGCATGGATAAGATTAGAACACTTTTGGTAGGCATCATATTTTCTGACAAATTCTATGGCACCATTTTTCATAGTTGGCCAATAGTAGCCAATAATGAATAGTTGCTCGAAGAGACGATGTCTTCCCATATGTCTGTTGGAGTCCCTAGCATGGACTTCCTTGAGACCTAGGTTAATTTTAGGCGGCCCTAAGCATTTTAGGGTTTTCCCTTGGAAGCTGTGTCTAAACAGGGAGACATTGTGAAGAAAGAATCTCTCAGTTTTTCATTTGACTAGAATAGCAGAGGAGACGTCGTCTGGCATTTGACTGGAGTTGAGAAAATCGATATAGATTTTCCTCCAGTCTTGCACTTTTGTGTAGCAGCTTTCTCTAGGATCAAGTATAAGCTAGCATTGTTGGCAACTTTTTTTATAGCTCATTAGCTTGGCTTTTGATATTAGGCTAGTAATATCCTGACCTCTGAACTCAATGGGCAAGTGATGGACTTTCTATACCATAAGTCTTGTTATGAATTTCTTGGAGGATTGTTTCCCCAAGCGTTGTTTCAATGCACTTGGCTAAGATGTTGCTAGACAATCTCTGGTAAAGATGGTCAGTGATCACAACATATGACTTGGTTTCTTTGAGATTTTGGGCATAAGGCTTTTTTTACCTTTTCTTTGATAGAATGGATTTAATTACTTAGAGATGGTGCTGTTGAATGAGATCTGAATGAGATCTTCTTTGATCAGGGTAATCTTGAGTACTAAAGTGGCGAGAGCGTTAGCATACTTATTTTGTGATCAGAGAATATACTCCAATTCATAGTCAATGAAATTATGGAGTTTCTTTCGAATTTCTTCTCGATATTTGAGAAGAGTAGGTTCTTTGACTGTAAATTCTCTATTTAACTGCTTGATGACCAAATTATAATCTCCAAAAATTCTTAAGGTGGACATTTTTATATCATTGGCTAAGCTTAGGCCAATAGCTAAAGCTTCATACTTGACTTCATTGTTGGAGCAAGGAAAAGCCAATTTGATGGCTTTCTTGAAAATTTCCCTATGACAATTGGTGAGTACAATCCTGACACTTCCTTCATTGTGAGTTGAGGCACAATCGAAGTATGGGGTCTAATCATCTTTTCTAACTTCCACTGAGAGCACTTCCTCATCAAAAGTGTGTTTGGTATATTTGAGGAGTTCAACCAAGGCTTGACTCTTGATTGCTTTTAGCTTTTGCACTGATATGTCGAGCTCCTAAGTATAAGCATCCATTTAGCATATCGCCTATTGAGAACAAGCTTTTGAGGGAGAAACTTAATCAGGTCAGAATTGGTGATCATCTTTAGCTTGTGAGTGAGCATGTAGTGTTGAAGTTTTTATATTGCATAGGTTAGTACAATACAAAGTTTAATATTGAAGGGATAATATTTCTTCGGACCCTTAAGTAGTCGACTAAAATAGTAGACTAGTTTCTCTTGCCCGTCAGATTCTTGTGCTATGAGTACTCCAACTGCTTCATCGGAGGTATAAAAATAGAGGAGCAGTTCTTTTTTTGGAGACAGAGAGATCATGACTTGTGGATGAGTAAGTATTTTCTTGATTTCATTGAACGCATGATTTTTTCATAAGTTAGTGTAGAGGCTTATGATGGTAGCTAAGGCAAGAATAAATCTTCAGAGATAAGAAATATTTCCAATGAGCTGCCTTAACTTTTTAAGGTCTCGGGGCTAAGATATGTTAATTATAGCTTTGGTTTTGTCATCATCAATTCTGATACCCTTTTTGCACCACAAAGCCAAGAAACTTGCCATTGGATATACCAAATACGCATTTTAGTGGGTTCATTTTGAGGTTATATTGTCGAGGACTTTGAAATACTCTTCTTAAGTGGTTAAGGTGCATATCTTGTTTCTTGGACTTGACTAGAGATCGTTGACATAGTCCTCGACATAATCATAAATCATGTCATGGAATATTGCAGTCATACGTGTCGCCAGTGTTCTTAAGACCGAATGGCATGACAACATCATGAAAATTTCAAAAAAGAGTGCAAAACACCATCTTGATCGCATCTTTTAGATCCATTTTGATTTGATTATAGCCACTGAACCCATATATAAAAGAGAAAATTTCATGATTAGCCATAGTATTGATGAGCATATCGAGGTTTGGGCATGATTTATTTAGATTATGAAAGCCAATGCAAATTAGAATTTGGCCATTTTAATAGGAATGATATTAGCTAGCCAAATAGCATAGATATAGGATAAGATGAACCCTATATCAAGGAGCTTCTAGACTCCCTTCTGAATTTGGAACTAGACATGAGTGCCGAAATTTCTGGTTGCTTGCTTAATAGGTTTAATAGTGGGATTAATAACAAGTTTGTAGGTGATTAACTTACTACTAAGCCCTAGAATATCTCTATAAGACTAAGCGAAGACATCTCAATATTGTTTAAGGAGTGAGAATAAGGCAACCTCAAATTCAGCGTCCAAATTAGCAGAGATAAAAGTTAGCTTTTCCTCTCCTTTGATACCCAAGTTGAACTTTTTTAATCCGTTTTGCAGTTTGAAGGCTCGTCTTGCAGGTTGTTAGGTGCGAGGGGAATTGGTTCTATCCTTTTGACATTTTTTGTTTGAAAACTCGCGAGGCCATTTCTGACTCGCCGTACTTTTAGAAACCATACACAATTCGACTATTAAGAAGGGTGCCTTTTCAAAGTAAGACCCTTTTGTGAGTGATTAGATATGCATCCATCTCCTCAAAAGATGTATTAGCTGCATTTCCTAGACTAATGCCACGAGGCCTTGTAGCATTGGCACTTTTGGTGGGATCCTCATATAGGTAGATTCTACCTAGAAAATTTCTTCCTTTGCGAAAGGAGCCTTGGTGGCTAGAATTATGACTCCTTTTTTTTACCTTTGATGGCCTTTACACACTGGTGGAGGGTAAAAGGTACTGCATGATGTTGATGAAGCCATGATCTTCTAACCAAAATGTGATGAGGGACATTAGAATATATGACACTGAATTTAGTGAATGCTCTGATAAGACCAATTTGTAAATCCACATTGACATAACCCTTGGTGTTAAAGGTGTTAGAAGAAAAAATTACCAAAGGTATTGTTTGAAGAACTAACTTGTCTTTAGGGATACCGGCGGCTTTGAAAATACTTAATGGCATGAGATTAACAGAAGAGCCATTGTCAATAAGGGTATACTTGAGAAGTAATTTGTTCACCTTGGCCTCTATATAGAGTGATTTATTATGGAACAGATATGGGGCTTGCGCATCTTTTACAGAGACAATAATTATATCTTCACTTATTTTAGCAGTTCGCTTTACTACGTGATTGATGGCACACCATTGTGAATCAAATTTCTAAGAGATCTTGAATAGAGTAGAAATGGCTTCTCGTCTTGCCTTGTCATTGAACTCGAGAGTGTCAAGGAGAATTTTGAACACTTGAGAGTTCATGAGATTATGCATTATGTTATTTCCTATTCTTTGGAAGAACTTTCTTAGGCTAGGTCTGTTTTCGAGCATTCTTCGATGATGCACATTCTCACTTGGCCACCTCTGTGTATTGGAAAGGGTTTAACCTTTTCTCTTTGTTGTTGGTTGTCATGTAGTATTTCACCTCTTTGATCTTTGATCAAATAATGTCTTCTGACTTTGTAACTCTCAGTAGTAGGATGGCCAATCCTGCGGTGGAATAAGAAGAATCGTGGGTTTGTTAATTATTTTGGCTTCAATGGCCTGGTTTTTAGTAGACAGATTAGATCTTCATATTCTATCCAAGCCTGATCAAGTATGCCAATTTGCTCATTGGTGAACGGGATCACCGGTGGAATATTTTGGTCTCTCTTTAGCAGTCAACATTGATCTACCAGAGCTACTGTCCTTTTTTGCTTGTAAAATATGGCTTTGGTTGTAACTTGCGATAACATCGCCTAGACATGAGTTGTATCTCCCTTTGGGAATGTCTAAGATCGTTGAGTGAATTAGCCAAACTATTGACTATGTTAGCCAACTCAATATTAGAGGGTTCTTATTGTATTGCGGTTGAGGATATTGTTATTGACTATCCATTTTGGAAAAAAGAGAAGATAAAATTTTAATAATAATGTTGTTAGAATGGAATTTCAACAACAAGAAAGGAAGCATTATAATGTAATAAGGTATTTGAAATATAGATTTTGAAATAGGGTATTTGAAAAATGGATTTTGACAATTAGAGATTTTAGGGGGAGGCAAAAGCCAAGTTTCGAGAAGCAAAATAGGAAAAATTGTAATGTAAAAGAAATGAGATGGACAAAATAATGGTACACCAAATAGAGTAATAACACACCTCTAAGTATCAAGAAATGAAACAGGCAAAGTAACAGTATGCCAGATAAAGTAATGGCATGCCATTAAGTATTGAAAATGAAATCGGCAGAGTAACAATACACCACTAGATGTTGAGAAATGAAATAGCCAAAGTAACGGTACAATGCTGAATGCTGAGAAATGAGATGGGTAGAGTAACGATACACTGCTAGATGAAACATATAAGGTGACAAGATGCATTTTGCGGATCTTGAGAATCCCGAAGAAATGTCAGTTTCCCTTTAGCTACTCCAAAATAGAGTCGCCTTTCAATGTTCAGAATCGGACCTTGTGTTCTTACTAATTAATGAGACCTTCGATTAATTAAAACAATTCAAAGAATTATTGAGATTAAGATTAGATCACAAGACATACATAGAAAGGGCCATCACAGTAAGTGCCATGTGTCAAAGTCTCAGTGGGCAGTATAGATAGATAACAAGACTTCCCATGGCGTTCTTGCTATGTTAGTGATTGTAAAAATGACTTGCTTAATGTACACAAGTATAAGAGTTAACACAACACTGTCTATGTGTCGAAGTCCTAGTAGGTAGTCGATATAGAAAACGATACTTTCCACAGTGTCCTTGCCACATTAGCTATTGCAAGGATAACGTACTTACAATATACCAATAATAATATTGGTGAAATAATAACATAAGTATTATTATAATGTTGACATTATGTATTAAAGTCCCAATATGCAATTGTAATGGAGAACAACATTTCCTACAGTGTCCCTGTACGTAGGCAGTTACAGGGACAAATAGCTTACGGATCGACAATAATATAATAGTATAGAATTAATAAAAAAGTCTTGTTGATGAAGACAAATAAACTGATCATAATGTCAACTAGAGAACATAATAATAATGGCAATAATAATAATAACAGAAATTAGTGAGAGATAATAAAAGAACATAAAATCTCAAATTGTGCCACAAGTCAAGCATAGAGTTTGAAGAGAGTAGCTTGAGGGCCATAAATCACTGAAGTACGAGGGTTAGAAACTACATGCAAGGAAACTTATAAAACAAGTTAGTAGAAATAATAATGTAAGAATAATAAGATAATAAAAATAGTATAAAGATGATCGACTAGTAAGAAAATGATATAAAACTAATTATAAGATAGATATTGAGATAAAATAATTATTGGGCCTTGGAGATGTAAACAAATAAGTATGGGCTTAGAAAATAGAAATGTGAAAATATCTAGGCCAATATAAATATTTAAAAAAATATCAACTCTAAAAAGAATCCTATTGACCAAGTTCTATATATGCATGTATATGAAAAATTGTATATAAAAATATATAAAGTGAAAGGAGAAATAAACGGATTATACAATAATACTAATATGATAATGGAAACATAAAATTAATAAGAGATATATGAAATAAGGATTTGGTGGGCAAAACGTGAACAAGGTGGAGGCAAAGTGATCACGAATTGATAAAGTGATGATATTATGAGGTTCTGTGCATATATATGCTTCCACTCATTATATTGATGAAGAAGAAATGATAAGGATATAAATTAGACTTGTGCAAAATAACATGCACTTGAATTGGGATCAATAAGAGGAGAGATGTATTGGTAATGATATGCTACAGCTTAGACAAGATGATGGAGATGGTGGTGGTATAGCAGAGGCGTAAGTGATGATGACAATGTTAATAACTATGGTGTTGAGAGAGAAACAAGATAATCAAAAGTGAAGATAAGAACCCAGGAGAGTAATGAAGAAAAAAAGAGAAGACATGGCTTGAACAAGAGAAAAGAGAGAATATATTATGTGTTAATATATTTGGAGTTGAATCCTCTTACAATGAGGTAGTCTATCCTTATTTATAGGCAATATCATGCCTTGAATTACTAGGGAACTTAAGCAACAAAGGGACTAGGTGGCAGCCCTATATTGGCCAAGCCAACAAAGACTTGTGTTACAAGGACTTAGTGTGCAAGTTAAAAGCATCTGAAGGCTTCTAGAAAACTCAGGTAGATTCCTCTTGCAAGTACTTGAGTTGTAAGATCTTAGGGCACAAGTCAGAGGCTTCTAAAAGTCTCTAGAAAAATGGAGGAGCTTGTACTTAAAGGTTGGTAGCTTGTACACGAGGGAAAGAGCTCCAAAATGACATGTAGTTTGTGCTTAAGTGACATGTAGCTTGATCTTTGATGACATGTAGTTCGGGCTTTGGATGAAATAACTCTAAAAGATATATAGCTCAGCTTGTGCGGTGTATAGTTTAGAGCTTGGGTAGAAATACTCCAAACATTGTGTTGTGTAGACTGTGCTATATGTAGGTTAAGCGAGTTTAGTTTATGCCAGTAATTTTTGTGCTTCACTAACACTAATCTATGTTTTAATATTAATCCCAAAACACTGTCTCTAGAGACTTGACTTATTATTTCATTTGTAAAGTCATCAAAGAATGACTAAGAAACTGTTGTAGTAAAGCCATTTTAGTTATTCTTTTTGTTATTTATTTACAAACACGACAAATGAAAGCTTAATACTTATTTTTGTTTTATTAGAACTATAAAGGAGGAGAAGATTATTGGTCTTATACCTTACATTTTTCTTTAATTTGCACTGTGAACATGCCAAAAACTATGGCGTAACTTTTAAAATCAAATCTTAGGCTTGAAAACCAATTTTGGTCCTCATAAGCTACAACCAATACTAATTACTGGCTTCGTAATGATTTCAAAACTCATACTTATAATCCTATATTATTTTGACAATGTGCATGGAAATTTACTAAAAGTTTGTGAGAAAAGGCTAATTTTTTTTTTTAAAAAAAAAACTATAGAAGAGATATTTACAAGAAGAGAAACCCTACAACTAAATGATCAAAACTTCTACCACCAATTAAAACATAAGAGTAGCTAGGTTTTAATCCTTGATTGGTCAAGTGGGTAATAAGTGACAGGGTTTTAGTTACTATGAATGGCTTAGAACATAAATTATCAAAGAAAAAAGAATTTACGAGAGTTTTTCTAGATAGAAACCGCAGATAAATGAATAGTTTAAGGTTTATTATAACATGAAATGTTACCAATATTTTTTTTATTAAATTAACTTTTGAGCTTTACTAATGATTAATTTATGCTGCAATTTCACATAATTGAAAAGGGCAGCCTACTTGAATTTAGAGATTTCTTTTTCCTTTTGTGATTCCCATAAGATATTAGTCTGTGGTACTTCATTAATTAGTTTTTAGTTATCTGATTTGGCTACGTGGATTCAATATAAATATACATGTGGGTTCCCCCCTCTCTCCACCCCATATAATTATAAGCCTACACTTATCCTTTTTTTTTGGGTAATTGTCTGCTATGTAAGTCTATATCTTAGGGATTCCAACCAAAAAAAAAAAAGGTAAAAAAAGGTCTATATCTTTGCTTTCTGTTGAGGTGTGTTGATCATTAATTTCTGTTGAACTCTAATAAAAAGCTAAATTGACAGAAAATAGCCTTAAGGTTCAAAGAAAAATTAAAGAGTTTTGAGAATAAAAATCGCCTTTATATCATTTGGAATAGAAAATTATTTATAACTTTAGCTTTATGAGAAAGAACCTAGCCGCTTTCCTTTTCTGAAGAATTTCTTTTTCCTCGTCCTCGTAACCTATGCATATCAAGATAGATTTTTACCCTGCTAGAAAGATCCTTAGAATCATCTTCCTCTGCCACAAGAATTTATTTATTTATTTATTTTTCAATGATGCTTCTCTAGTTGTGAAAGCATAGGTAACCCTAAATCTAGATTGGTGGGTGTTTTGTTCCACCTAATTCTAGAGTTGTACACTGCTACAAAATAGAGCAAAGCCATCACAATTTTCCACATCCCTTTATGATGTCAAAGTGACGTAGAATATAACTAGCCTTTGACGTCGTTTAAAAAAAAACACAATGCCCGCGTCGCATAAAAAGCAATGAGAAAACATAGAAATACTAGCCTTTGACATCGTATGTTACTATTTTACGTCATTTTTTAAGCCACAGGAAATGCTACATATGACGTCGCATTTCCCACGATGTGATTTACTTTCACGTCGCTTTTCTAGTGATAGGGAAACAAACAATACGATGTCATTGAAAACGCAATGTCGTTTGGTTAGTTCCTAAATTAGGGTTATGCAATTAGCAGAACTCTCGTTCGACACTTCCTCCACCCTCCCCATCTTGTCCCTGCTCCTCTTCACCCCTCCTCCATTTTTCCCAGCCATTTGAGATAAGTTTAGGTTTATTATGTCAAATTTTTCCATAGAATTTGTATATAATTGCAGTAGGTTTTGTTTTTATCTAATTATTTCATGTTTTAGTTTAGATTTTTACACTTCTCTAACCCAAGTTATAGCCACTGCTCCTCTTTGTCATTCCACCATTTTTCTAGCCACTTAAGGTACTTTTAATAATTTAAGTCACATTTTTTGTTAGAATTTATATATAATTGTATTGGGCTTTGTTTTTTTTTTTTTTTTTTCTGAATTCTATCTCATAATTTCATGTTTAGTTTAGATTTTTACACTTAGTTGTTTTGAACAATTTTCCTATATAACGATTTGAGTATAGTTAAGAAACATTGGGATTCTTAATTACTCTTAAAAGTGTCTAATTCATTAGTTATTAGATTAAAATTACAACTTGATAATTTGTTTAATTTTTTTTTATATTTTATAATTTCAGTTTCTAGTAATCATTATATATATGTTTTAGAGACTTGGTGTTGATCAAGAGAGAAAAACGTTGTGATTTGTAAATATTTTGGAAATCATATGAGATAATTATTCTCTAAATATTCTCATAATTTATATTTATTAATGTTTTTATTGTAGTAATAGTTGGTTTAATTGTTTGATGTATTTATATTCTCTTGTTATTTTAATTCAAGATTAGTGTTAATCATTACATGAAGATTAGTATTGATCATTAGTTCAACCTTGGTCTAGAAGCTGTTACTCATTTGAGGTATGTTCTCTAACTAATTTTCTTAGTCACAATAAGAGATGTATATTTGTTTATTTTATGTTTTGAAAAATCTTACGTAGAGGAGATTAACTTCTGAGAAATTGTATGCTGTGGTGATATAATGATGAAATTATTGTGTCTGATTTGTTGTATTGATTTTTTTATTGTGAATTAAAACTTTTGTAAGATTTATAAATAGGGGAGACTCTACCCAATTTTTATTAAGTTTTTAATATATATAGATTTAGAAATTAATTAATCTTAATTAGCTTTAATTTATGTTTATTTTTTCATTTTTCTTAGTTTGAGGAATGGATAAAAAATGGATATGGGTTGATAGATTATCAATTAAGTATAGAAATAGAGTTGAGATCTTTTTAGAGTTTATTATGGAGAATGTAAAAGATCCTAATGTCATCATGTGCCTTTGTGTTAAGTGTGGAAATTTAAATAAGCTAAGTATTAAGAAGATAAAAGAACACTTATTTTTTTAGTAGTTTAAATCAAAGTTATAAGTAGTGGATTTGGCATGGTGAAAAGTTTGAAAGGACCCCATTTTCATTAAAGAAAAGTTTTAGAGAGGATTATGACTTAGATAATGAGGATGATCTTTTTGATATGATTGATGACGCACATTATGAAGCAAATATAGATCCTATAAAGAGTTACTTACTGATGTTGAAAAACTGATTTATCCAGATTGTACAAGATTTACAAAATTATCTACTCTGCTTAGATTGTATAATCTGAAAATAAGACATGGATGGACGATAAAAGTTTTTCAGACTTGCTTGCTTTACTAGGGGAGTTGTTGTCAAAAGACAATGAGATACCATATTCATTTTATGAGGCCAAGAATTCTTTATGTTCTTTAGGTAAGTAATAAGAGAAAATTCATGTTTGCCTAAATGACGGTATATTATATCAGAAGAAATTTAAGGATGCAATTTCTTGTCCAGTATGTGGTGAGTCACGATGGTAGCATAAAAAAAAAAATTCTAAAGAGGTTAGGGATTGAATTCCTACAAAAATATTATGGTATATTCCTCTAATTCCCTAGTTTATCCGTCTATTCCGAAATCGTGAGCATGTTAAAGATTTAATATAGCATGCGAATGAAAGGATAGAAGATAGTAAACTTGGACATCCAGTTCATTCACCGGCTTGGAAGACAATAGATTATAAATGGCCTACTTTTGGAAGTGTTCCAAGAAATCTTTGTCTCGGCCTCTCCACCAATGGAATTAATCCTTTCACTTCTCTTAGTAGTAAGTACAGTTGTTGGCTAGTAATGCTTATCATATATAATTTTCCTCATTAACTGTGTATGAAAAAAAAGTTTATACTTCTTACAATATTAATATCAGGACCTATACAACTTGATGTGTACTTAGCTCCATTGATTGATGATTTGAACACATTGTGGAATGATGGAGTTAAAGCTTATGGTTCCTATAAAGAAGAAGAATTTACTCTTAAGGTTATGTTGTTGTGGGCTATTAATGACTTTCTTACATATAGAAGTTTATCAAGGTATTCTGTTAAAGGATATAAAGCTTGCCCTATTTATGAAGAGAATACAAATTATCAGTTCTTAACACATGCTAGAAAATTTATATATATGGGTCATATGAGGTTTTTACCTAGCAAACATGTATATAAAACTTGGAAAAAACTTTTTAATAATTTCTAAGACTTTAAAATGGCACCATAACTTTTGACTAGGGGAGAGATATTGCAAAAAGTTTTGAAACTTGAATTTAGATTGGGAAAAGTAAAAATAGCTACAAATAATAAAAAAAGAAAACAACATAGTAAAGTCAAGATGCTAAAAACACCTAAGGGTTGTTAGAAGAAAAAATCAATATTTTTTGAATTGGAATATTGGCACCATTTACTTGTGAGACATAACTTAGATTTCATGCATATTGAAAAGAATATATATGATAGTATAATTGGCACTTTATTAAATATTCTTGGAAAGAATAAGGATAGGATTGGCACCTACATGGACCTTGTTGATATGGATATTTGCAATGTGTTAGCTCCTAAGATTAGTGATAATGAACATATCTACCACTAGCTTGTTATACGCTCAATAAAGAAGAAAAACATCAGTTGTGTTAGTCTTTATTTGAGACGAAGCTTCCCGACGACTACTCTTCTATTATAAGGTCTTTAGTGGATATGGACAATCTGAAACTAATTTGACTTAAATCTCATGATTGCCATATGCTAATATAACATTTATTGTCCATTACAATTCAATCAATACTGCCAAAGAATGTTCGATATGCGATCATGAGACTATGTTTGTTCTTTAATTCTATATCTTGCAAGGTGGTTGATGTATCTAAGCTAGATGAATTACAATGAGATGTTGTTGTAACTTTGTGTATGCTTAAAGAGTTTTTTCTCTAGCCTTTTTTGGTATAATGATACATCTTATTGTCCATTTGGTGGGAGAAGTTAAATTATGTGGTCCTGTTTTTTTCCAATGAACGTTCCCATTTGATAAAAAGATGAAGATTTTTAAAAGTTATGTTAGAAATCGAAATCGGTTAGAAGCATACATTTTAAAATGTTATATTGCAAAAGAGACTATTGAGTTTTGTTTAGAATACTTGTTAGAAGTAGCAACAGTTAGACTTCCTTATGTTACTCAAAATATGAATGCTAATAGAGATATAAGTAGTGATGTGATGTGTACAGTCACGCATGAATAACTAGACCAAGCACATCATAATATATTGCAAAATATAGCAGAAGTACAACCTTTTATCAAGTAAGTTATGTTGTAAGTTAATCTGAAATTAATTAGATATTAGACTTCATATTCTTAATGGAATTATTACTTTGATATTTTTATGAAGGAAATATATTAATTGGATAAAGACAAATTTTCTAACTAAATCAAAAAGAGAGAAATGGATACATGACAAACACCATCGCACTTTTATCAGATAGTTTAGGCAACAAGTAAATGAAAAATTATTTTGATCTATATTTAATTTAGTTTATTCTTAGATAAGTATTTATATATTTATTTGACTACTCTATTTTATCTATAGTACATCGTGGTTAAAATGGACAAGGCAACACATAATGTATCTAATACATTGAAATAGATATCACGTGGACCTTCATTGGATGTAATTAAGTATTCTGGCTATCTAATTAGTGGTATTCAATTTAGCACTAGAGACCGTGATAATTTGATAACTACTCAGAATAGTGGTAGACCATTATAAGAATGGATGCAACTCAGCAAACTTTAACAAGAAAGAAGAGCAAAAAATATTTACCCACATCATTTGTCTTGTGGAGGTTAGTTTCGCTATAGGAAAAGCTTCAACAAAAAAAGGGTGAAATTAAGTATGATGGAACTGGTTTCTGATCACAAGCATGCATTTCTAAGAAAGGAGAATATGTTGAAAATGTCAAAGTGATCATTAATAGAATAGTAAGTGTTCACTTAATTTTATTTATAATATGGTTTTAATTCAATTATTTTGCTTAGGATTGCCTACAAGTTGTCTTTTATATTTGTTTTGTAGGAAGATTACACTCAATAATATAATAAGGAAAATATTCTGATTGAAGGGAGTAATGATATTTTAACTATGGCTTTAGGTAATCCTGGACAATCTGGATGTGTAAGAGGAATAGGCAAACATGTCACTCAGTCACAATTTTTGCATACTCCTCCTCCATCAAGAAAACTACAATTCAATTTGAAGCAATGGTAAGCAGAACAAAGAAAGAAGATGGAGAAAATATTAAAAGAACACTAAGAAAAGTTTCAAGCAGAAATAATGAGATTCGTGTGGTACACCAAAGTGGAGCGGATAGTTCCAATACAGCTCCACGTTTAAGATCAAAAGTTCCTAAAGGAGAATGTCAAAAGAAACAAACACGTATAGATGTAGAAGTTCCTCAAGCGGAATGTCAAAGGGAGCAAACACATGTGGATATAAGTGTTTGTGTGGGAATGTCAACACAAGGCAAGGAGATATATCATCCTTACTTGTTACCATAATGTAGATTCTTACTTGTTACTTATTACTATAATATACATTTCAATTTCTATTTCACAGATCCAACCTTGCAAGCTTGCAAAGGGATCTCGTGATAATATTGTTGCTATAAGATATATACAAGACTCACTAGATGTGGCACTTCTTCATGGGAAAGAGAATGGAGAGAGTAATTATCGTGTATCGATAGAAATAGCACTTAACTACAATGCTCCTCTTCGAATTCCAAATCCAAATGACATTGACACATCAAATGTTGGTCTAGCACTTGGATCCCATATTGTATGGCCTAAGTTTTTTTGTCATTTTTGACAATGATCTAGTAAATTCTTACCTACATTTTGATACATATATTTTGTATAGTAATATTTCTTTAACATTTTGAGTAACTATATTTTATTTGTAGATTATTGATGAAAGAAATAGAAGATAGCCCAAGCAAATAACTGCTTCCTAACCAGCACCTCTTCTAACATAATAGAAAACACATCCATCGTTTAAAAATAAAGATTCATCTCTTATACAAACACAACAAAGTGGAGCTAATCATCCAGTTTCAATCAGACTACTATTAAAGAGTATTTACCAATGAAGAAAGTGATTTCATCAATGTTCCCTTTGATAAGGATGTTTTTGGTCAAGTTTTTCGATTACTAGTGTTCAAAGATAACATTTTATAATTTTACAACCTAAAGATGATCAGAGTTGTTCTTATAACATTGTACATAAGGTAATACTTTAATTATAATGACCATAATAAGCTTTGGTAATACATAATATTTTTATATTTTGTATAATGTTATAAATAACGTTATAGGTGATTATACCATATGGTATAATTTGGCCATCAACATATATATATGCTCATGGATCCAAGTAATATTGCCACAAAGAGTGGTCTATGAGAGACCCATGCTGAATTTTTGTTATCTCAGATGCTTATGATGGAAAATGACAAACAAATATTGTCCTATGAAATCATGTGTAAGATTAAGAACTTACTTACTGATTGCAATTTTCTCTTGATTTTATTAGTCTCTATAATAACTTATTTATAATTTTTATTAATAACTAAATACTTAAAGGGTATTGGATATTACTTCTCATTTACCCTCATAAAGAATATATTGGGTTTCTAGATTCTTTGAACTTACACATTCGTGAGAAAATTGGCTTCACCATGATAGAGTAAGTAATTTTTTCTAATAGTTTATTACTATTATACATTTTACATAAACTAATAGAAATATGTGTTTCCAATTTTATATTTATCAATTAAAAGGGAATTTCGATTATATAATAACTTCAAAAGATCAAAAAGATATAGAGCTAATGGTCTGATTTATAAGCATCTCAATAAGGTAGATAGATAAATTGTCTTATACATATATACATATTTTTTGATTATATGTTATTCATTCTAACATATTATGTATTCTTTCTATTTGTATATAGTATCTTAAATAACCATCACATGTAGAATACAATTTTTATGTATGTAAATATATGACTGAGATCATTGAATAAGCTAACATTCGATCATTTCTTACTACAAATGTATATGTCAATTTTATGTACAAATTAAATTTTAACATATAATATTACGCATTTTATAATAAAGTTCTATATTCTAACAAACTTTCTACATGATGGATGACATAAATATAATTCGTGAAGAATAGGTTGAAGAGTTTATAGATTATATTGGTTGAGGTTATCTTTTATCTCACTTGATCATAATTTATCATATATATATATATATATATATATATAGATTTTAGGTTGACGTTCTTATTTTTGACTAAATTTCTTAATTTAGATTATGTATGTGACTTGTTAGCTTGTTATTAATAGTTTAATTTGTAACTAAACTTTAATTAGATATTGTGCTTTTATGTATGTGGATATGGTGTTATATATATGTATATTTTGATGACTTTGTACTTCTATTTTTTTTTAAATAAAATCCAAGGGGTTTGAATGAATTTTAATTAAAAATCTCCTAGAAAATATTTACTATGTCGCTAGAAAAGAGAAATTATATTTATATATTACGTCGCTTTTTTAGTGATATGAAATTTTAGACTTTTAACGGCGCCTGGATAGACATCGCTTCGATGAGCGATGTCATATGCTTTTGACGTCACAAAAAAAATGACGTGAAATCCTATTTTTCTTGTAGTGATATAAAGTTATTTTTATTTTTCTTTATATATATTCCTATTGTTTTCTTCAAGATTTGAGATTTTTACATCCTATGTTTGGATGAGCGCGGTCCAAGATCAAATTATGCAAAAAAAACTGTCATAATATCAAGCGGAAGAACAAACTCCAATAGTAGTGTTTGATTTTGAAGAGCAAAAAAGTATCTCTCACAAAGCTTCAATTACAAACTTTGTTGGGTTTTGTGACTTTTTCTTGTTGGTTAGTCGAATATAATGGTTTCGCTAATTTTTTATTTATTATAATGAGATAATGAGTTAAGTATAACTCAATATTGTATTAAGTGAGTTATTTTATTCAACTATTTATTTGATGAATGAAATTTCAATTTAATTTCAAAAAATATTTTGGCAATATTAGTGGAAGCGTCAACAAATTCAAAATTATAAAGAGAATATGAAAGAAAAGGTAACATATCTATAAATGAAATATACAGTGTACCAAAATATACAGAGCTGTCTAAACAACTCTCTCCCTCTATTGGCGTCTCCTCCCAATTGAAAAAACAATAGTGCCCCACTTGGAAGCCAGAGCGGGTTTTTTTTTCTCTTTTTTCGGCCTCATCTTCTCGTCTTTTTCCTCCTCTTCTACATTTGTTTTTTCTATTTCAGTTTTAATAATTCTAGATCTTAATTTGACTTGTAATACTATTTTTTTTTTATGTATTTTAGTCTTGTCTAGATCTTAAATCTGAGATTTCTTCTCAGATTTAGATCTGTTTAGTAATTGAATTTTGTTTTCTTTCTAGTCCATATTCATAGATCTCAATGGGTGTTGGCTTTATATAATCTATCCTACTAAGAACGCTACTAGGAGCAAAGTGTTGAAGGTAATAGGTTGCTGGTGGCCTTTGTTTTCTGTTTCTCTAAAAGAATTAGGACAATTCTCATATTTGTTCTTAGTTGTGTTTGTGATTAATTTTTCGTCTTCAATATTTAAAGAGTTTGAAATTGTAATCCTGAATGCAATTTTAGTTTGGAGATTTATATTTCGTTAAATGATATCTCATTTATATTTAAAAAAACCAAAAATTATGTCTAAAAGTCAAAAATTAGGTGGAAACCGATTTCAGGCTCAGGAACACGTCATTGCTTATCAAGGCATACTCTTAATAGTATCAGTATTACAAGTACAATAATAAATGCATATAGACATTCCTTCTTTTAAAAATTAATAATGGAAATCGAATTCTAGAACAAAATAATAATTATCTCAACAAATGGCCTTTGGAATATTCTAAAATAAAATAAAATAAATTAGAAATGAAATTAATTCGATTCGGAAACGAAGATTATATATGGGGGACTGAATTATAAGATAAAAAGACAATAGATAATGCTATTAGACTATATAGTATGCTGATGTGATCACCAATTATTAATAATTGTAATTGAATAACAAACTTTTATAAGCTACACGATTTCTTATTATCCTCTGTTTCAAACCCCATTATTTTACTAGACAAACTCCTTAGCGATTAGGTGGAAGATTCATAGAAAGCCACAAAATCAAATTGAATTGAGGTCGATATACATCCTCGCTTTACAAAACAAAGGACAAGCTTTTCTGGTTCGTGGACTTTCATTCAGTTTTGTCTGGTTACCATGACGCCAAAGGACAAGCTTTTCTGGTTCGTGGACTTTCATTCAGTTTTGTCTGGTTACCATGACGCCAATTAATCCAAAAACTTGAAAAAATAAAAAATAATAGTAATTTACTATTAGAAAACCCATTAAAAACTTTAAAATTTCTTAAAGTAGGAGCAAATTACACACAAAATTTCTTAAAGTAGGAGCAAATTACACACCTCTTAATGAAAGTAATCCTTACGCCTCAAATTAAATCTACTAATTTTTTTTTAACATTTTCAATGTAAGCAAATTTTCAATTGGCAAGTTAATTGATAAGTAAATTCTCAATACATATACACATTAATTATATTATGTTATATATATATATATATATTGTCACGATTGGAAATACAAGGCCGTGATATTTAGTAATCTTAGGTTGAAACAGTAATAAACAGTGATTTTTCTAAAATTTCAGAAAATTAAGTACTTAAAATTTTAAGATTTAATCCTCAAAAGTAAGTAAAATTCAAAATTAGGAAATTCTCTCATTAGTTTTAATTTCTCAAGAAAATATACACTTAAAATTTAGAGGTATTCTATGTAATTCGTTTAGAAACTTTGTATTTAAAATCATGAAGTTCAGTAAAATAATTTCAATTAAAACCTTAGGCCCTATGTAATTTACATAAAATCATTTATATTTCGAAGTATTCAATTTAATAGAAAAATTATTCTCATACATCCACTTAATAAATAACTACTATTGGCTAAATAAATTTGACATAGAAAGGAAAATGTGATATAGAATAAGAACCAACCAATGAGGAGATAGGAAACAACATATATATACCAAAAAAGCTTGTTAAGCCACTATGACAATTATCCCAAAATTAAATCAACACTTAAAAGCAGGAGGAAGTAGGATGATGAGCACGTGAATACTCAGTAGACATTCAACTACAAGTTTTTAACTAATATAAATACTTACTTTCAAGATCTTACATGGTTAGTAAATATTCAAATAGTTTCAAAAAATCTAATTGAAAATATTGTCCAAAGATTTATATCTTTAAACTATCATAAAACATTATTTCAAATCAAATTCACCTTCTAAAGGTTCAACATTCTAAACTATTGTAAAACATAGTATCAAACAAAATTGTTGTTCAAAAGTTTAAATATTTCAAACTATTGTAAAACATCACATCAAAACTAGTACATATCTATTCTAGTCATGCACATAACAAACAATATATTCAATGACATATCTAAGCCACCAAAAATTGGTGACCGTAAGTGTGCAATATAGTGTAAGCCACCCTAAGTGAGTAACTATACATGTGTACTGGATTTTTGTCACCTAAGTTAGTAAACATGAGTATGATATATAGTCCGAGCACATGGGTAGGATACCATGAGTCCGAGCACCCAACATGGGTAACGTAAGTCTGTTGGCTGTGTAAATGCAATGAATGCATACAATATTATATGCATAATAGGAATAAGAATATGTACCATTTTTCACAAAATCATAAAATAGACTATGTAGTGTTTTTAATTAACTAAGTTTGGCAGCATAACTGCCATTTTCATCAAAACCAATAAAACCCAGTTCTTGCAGAATACAGTTCCAAAACAAGATAATTTGGTATGCTAACCAGTGTGACGTACTTCCCAGGTAGTTTAAATATCAAATCACGTTAAAAATGTATAAATTACATTTTAATCAAATATTTCACAAAATTCCATATTTGTTTAAAATATGTAAAAATTAAAATTAAACAAATTTCAAGATCAAGTAATTGAATCACTACTTCAATCGAGTATCTAAATATCGTTACGGTGCTAAGTAATTGAATCACTACTTCAATCGAGTATCTAAATATCGTTACGGTGCTATGGAGAATGTTTAGTGTCTTTTGAGTATTATTCGAAGGGTTAAGAGTCATTTCGAATTATCGATCGTCTACTTTGAAATGTTGTTTTTTAAACAGAGACTCGAATAGAGAAATAAACATCTCTACTGAATTCTTAGTACCCAAATTAGCTAGGATAGATAAATGATTTGATTGATTTGGGTTCGGGCCGAATCTGGCCCATGGCACATAAAACGAGGTAAAATATGAGATATTAGGTTTTGTTTTTCGTGCTAGTCACTAAACATAATTAATATATATATATATATATATATATCAAAATTCATGTTTTCACGAGTACATCACAAATATGAAGTTTATTTGACAATCTAATAGTAGGATTGAAAAGTCAATATATATATATATAAAACTAAAAACTGTTCATTAATGGTAGATTTTAATCCGGTTAAATTTGACTTAAGAGATATATATCAGTAGAAAGATTGTGAACAAACGAATTGAACGCCACTAGTTTCACAGCTTGAGGTGGCCGGAGTTGATGACGGCGTACAAAAACATCGATGCCTTCTTGCTGTATTTTCCGGCAATGGCGACCTCCGGCGGCTATCAAATTCCGACAGTGAGCAGTTAGGAGAATGGTGGGCATTGAGCTGACAATAGTCGTCTGGGCTAGCTGGGTGTCGACTATAGAGAGAGAGAGAGAGAGAGAGAGAGAGAGAGAGAGAGATGACCATGTGTCCATCAATAAATGGACATCTAGATTTACTAATAAGTCCCTAGTTTGAGATTCTCGTCAAATAAGTTCCTTAAAATTCAAAAATAGTCCAAAGTTATAACT
>JXTB01000021.1:85339-123572 GCA_002914805.1 Parasponia andersonii | reverse complement strand
AAGTTGGAATTGGTGCCTGTATATATAAGTTGGACTAATAATCACGCATAATTATCTAAAATAGAATCATAATAATATCTATTAATTTACTACATTCCCTAACATACATAAACAAAATGTCAAATTTACATAAAAAAGGACAAAATCACTCGTCATTTACTTTGAGGTCAATAATGAATTAAAAATCCAAAATCCTACACTTTCTTCATAGCCAAAAAGAAAAATCGATGCGACTCTCACTCTCTCTCTCTCTCTCTCTTTTTGGCTGAAGAACTCTGTTTAGGCTTTTGAAGTTGAGATCTTAAAAAGTAAGAAGAGAGTTTAGTTCCTTGTTGAATACAAAAAATGGCAGATTTAGTTCTATCCCGAGTTTTTGGGGTGATCATTGACAAGTTAACTAGTTTTGGCCTAAAAACGTAGTGGAGTAGCTTGGATATCAAGGATAACGTGGAGAAGTTGAGTCGCACCTTGAAATTGGTCGAAGCTGTTCTTGAAGGTGCAGAAGAGAGACAAGAGACTGAACCAGCTGTGGGAATTTGGTTGTCAAACCTCAAAGGTGTTGCCTATGATGCTGAAGTCCTGCTTCTTCGACTTTATGCTAACAATTCTCTCTTGAACAGCAGAAATGCAGAAAAGGTCAAAGAGACACTTGATGCGTTGGAGAAGGCTGCGAATGAGGGGCTTCGACTCAATTTGAAGGAGAGTGTTACAGTTCATAGAGAGTGGGAATGCAGAAGGGAAACAAGCTCTTTAATTGTTGAATCAGACATTTATGGAAGAGAGGAAGATAAAGAGAAGATAGTCAAGCTTTTATTGTCTACTGAAGTTATCAAAGGAGGAGGAGGAGGAGGAGGAATGGTGTCATGCATTCCAATCATAGGCATGGGAGGGCTAGGAAAGACAACCCTTGCTCAATTGGCTTATAATGATCAGAAGGTAAAACAACATTTCGATGTAAAGGTGTGGGTTTTTGTTTCTCGTCACTTTGATGTCAAAAACACACTGATCACAATCATCGAATCTATTACCAAATATAAGTGGAACCTCTCAACTATGGATGCAGCAGAATTGAAAGTAAGGGAATTGTTATACAAAAAAAGATACCTAATTGTGTTAGATGATGTTTGGATAGAAGATCTGCAGAATTGGGATACACTGAGACCGGTACTCCTTGAAGCTGGTATTGGTGGAAGCAAGATATTAATCACAACCCAAAATAAAGCTGTTGCACATGCACTTATTGTGACTAAATTCCCGACTGTTCCATATTACTTGGGCGAGTTATGTGAGGAGGCTTGCTGGTCTTTGTTTAAGTACCGTGCTTTTGACAGAGGAGAAGAAGAAAAGCACCAAGCTCTCCTGCCTGTGGGACGACAGATTGTGAGAAAATGCGGAGGAGTCGCAATAGCTGCAAAAACTTTGGGAAGTCTCATGCGTTTCAAAAGAGAATTGAGAGAATGGGTGTTCGTACAAAATAGTGAACTTTGGGACTTGGAAGCATGCAAAAGTGGGATTCTGCCGGCCTTGAAGTTGAGTTACTCTCACTTACCCCTGCACCTCAAACGTTGTTTGTCATTCTGTTCATTATTTCCCAGGAATTACGAGTTCAAGAAAGAGAAGTTGATCCATCTGTGGATGGCAGAAGGCTTAATTCAATCAAGCTCTGGGCATAATCGGAAAGAGCCAGAAGACATTGGCAGTGACTACTTTACTAATCTTGAGTGGATGTCTTTTTTCCAAGAAACAAAGCAATATGAAAGTGATGCTCTCCAAGGATACAAGATGCATGATATCATCTATGATCTCCTACAGTCTGTTACGAGTTCAGAGTACACCATACTTTGTCGTGGTTTGGCGACTCCAACTAGTTTCAAACAAGTTCGCCATTCAGCTGTTTTCAGTGATTTTAGGTCATCTGCAATTCCAGAAGAGTTGTATCAAGCGAATCATCATTTGCGGACGCTTTTATTTTTTTCTGACGGTAATTTGAAAGTGCTTCCCGAAAAATTATATTCAAGTTTTACATGTTTGTTTGTTCTGAGCTTGAGTGGCTCTGGCCTCATGGATTTTAAGTGTCCTATTGGTTCCTTATCGCATTTGACATACCTTGACTTGTCTCATACTCATGTTAAGGAGTTACCACCTCAACTAGAAGATCTCCGTTCTTTACAGACTCTAAACCTGTTTAAGTGCTATAATCTTTTAGCATTGCCTGACTTGACAAAAATGAAACGCCTCAGACATCTCAACAATGAAGGATGTAGAAAATTGACAAGGACATTTAAAACTAAATGGAATATTTTGGAACGCCTCCCTTGTAAATTTCAGCTTCGAACACTCCCATTGTTTGTTGTGGGTGAGGGTTTTGACCTGACGATTTTAGCAAGGCTTAAGCTTCGAGGTAGTTTAAAAATTACACACTTGGAGAATATTAAAGGTCGTTTATGCATAGCTCCATTGCGTTGTCAACGTGGAATTGAGTCATTGGGACTATACTGGGGGAGTGAAGATGGTTGCCCAAATATATATCCAGAAGGTGAATCAACTGTATGCATGTTGCAAGAAAGAAAAGAATCCGAGTCAATAGGACCTTCACAAGAGATTCAACATGATCCTTCAGAGGGAGAAGAACTTCTTGGGAGACTCGAACTACCTACAACTCTTGAAAGACTGCTTATAAAAGGATACCCAGGATTCAGGTTTCCTATATTGGATACACCTTATGTGAACATGGTTGATCTGATCAACTGCAGACAAGCTAAAGGTCTTCCTACCCTTGGGAATCTCCAGTTTCTTACTAGTCTTTCATTGCGGGGGATGCATGGAGTGAGGTGCATTGGCAAAGAGTTCTACTGCGAAGGTAAAAATTGTCCATTCCCCGTACTCAAAGAATTAGTCATTGTTGATTTCCCTGATTTGGGAGAATGGTTAAGTCCAGATGCTAGTACAAATGCTTTCCCTAACTTGAGGAAACTAGTTCTCAGTAAATGTCCAGAGCTAACTGTAATGCCCCATTTTTTGTCTCTCCACCATTTGGACATACGGGATTGTCGTGCAACTCTGCTTAATTCCTTTCAGAACCTAACATCCCTTGAAACACTTGCAATTGAAGGAATTAAAGACATGCGTTGTTTCTTAGGTGCATTTCCTATCAGCAATCCTCTTCTTAGAAGTCTGGAAATAAAATCTTGCCGTCAACTTTCGTCCTTGCCTGAGGACTTGGGAGATCTTACTGCTTTGAAAACATTGGTAATTCGTTGGTGTGGAGAGCTTAAATATTTGCCACAAAGTTTACAGTACCTCAGTGCTCTGGAGTCCTTGGAGATTGGTGATTGCGATGGTCTAACGTCCTTGCCAGAGGGTGGAAACAGAGGCTTAAGTAACCTTCGATCTTTGTCCATTGAAAACTGCAACAATCTGAGTTCTTTATCAATGGGATTCCATTGTCTTACATCTCTTGAAATCTTGACCATTATGTATTGTCCTCGCCTCGTTGAAGTACCGCCAAGTGTCAAATGCCTTTCTTCCCTTCAAAGTTTAAGCATCATGCATTGTCCACAGCTGAACTACCTACCCGAAGAATTACAGAATCTTACAATGTTGCATAGTCTTGAAATCAGGGGCTGTCCCGGGTTAAAAGTCCTTCCAGAGGGGGTTGAAAAACTTGTTTCGTTAAGATCTTTAGCGATTTCAGATTGCCATACTATCACAGCTCTTCCGGAGGGTATAGAGTGCCTCACTGCTCTCCAGCACTTGTCGATTCAAAATTGTCCTCAACTTCAGCAAAGGTGTAGACCAGAAAGAGGTGAAGATTGGCCAAAGGTAGCTCATGTCCCCTATAAACACATTGAACTACCTAAGCTAAAGCGTCCGAGGGAAGAAGGCACCGGTTCTTCAACTCATTAAGACAAGTAAGCAACCTTCGGATCCATCGTCATTGATTCAAATAAGTTCTGTTTTAGTGAATTAGTGTGTTTGCACTTCTGTGTACGTAAGTTATTTTCTTCACGGTCTGATACCTGTGATTACTCTCTTTGATGGGAAATAAAAAGGGCAACATATTCTGGAATTCTCAAGTATTATTTTCGTAATATATAGGCACTTATATTTTTTACTTCTCTTTTGCTGAACACGTCGTTGCTTATCAAAGCATACTCTTAATAGTATCGGTATTACAAGTGCAATAATAAATGCACATAGACATTCCTTCTTTTAAAATTTATAATGGAAATCGAATTCTAAAACAAAATAATAATTATCCCATCACATGGCCTTTGGAATATTCTAAAATAGAATAAAATAAATTACAAATAAAATTAATTCGAGTTGGAAACGAAGCTTATAAATGGGGGACTGAATTATAAGTTCCAATATATATGCTATTAGACTATATAGTACGCTGATGTGATCACCAATTATTACTAATTGTAATTGAGTAACAAACTTTTGTAAGTCACACAATTTCTTATTATTTTCGGTTTCAAACCCCATTATTTTACTAGACAAACTCCTTGGCGATTAGGTGGAAGATTCATAGAAAGCCACAAAATCAAATTGAGTTGAGGTCGATATACATCCTCTCTTTACAAAACAAAGGACAAGCTTTTCTGGTTCGTGGACTTTCATTCAGCTTTCTCTGGTTACCATGATATCAATTAATCCAAAAACTTGAAAAAAATAAAAATAATAGTAATTTACTATTAGAAAACCCATTAAAAACTTTTAAATTTCTTAAAGTAGGAGCAAATTACACACTGTTGTGTAGTCTAAAAACTAAATAATGGTCAATGCCAAAAAGGGAAAGTTAGCAATTAAGAGGACGTGACAGGTCGCATGAGTAAGTTAAGTGCGACCTCTTTCGAGTAAATCGAATGTGACCTCCTCTGAACAAGTTAAGTGCGACTAGAATGAAAAGGAAACTAGACCAAGTTTCGTCAAACGGGTAATTTACAAAGAAAGGGAAATAGAAGTCTCTCTTTCAAGATCTACCGGTCGTTTCATTTAAGTTATTACCCAGTTATATTGTTATTCAAATTGTATTTTATGATTATATACTTACCCGTTTTTATAATCGGGAAACATCGAACTATCTTCACCTATATAAGGGGAAGATCAATGCTGTCGGAGGGAGGAATCTTTTTGGGAAAAACTTAAGGATTCACTTTCTGAACACACTCTGCACTCTCTTGTAATCTTCTAGAAAATAATGAACAATAGTAGACGTAGGCTCATCTTTTTTGGGGCCAAACTACTATAAAATTCTTGTCTCTTTTACATGCTTTGATTGATCAACCCTTTCCATACACAAGCCACCTCTTGCAATTTCTTAAATTTATTGTTGACAAAACCTCCGTCAAGAATTGGCACTAGAAGGAGGGCTATTCTGAAAAAAAAGTTTATCAATTCCGTTTCGTTCAACAATGTCAAACACCAGAAATACTACCAGAAACACCGGAACTAGCCAAAATCATCCCCAAAGTACTGCTGCTGCACAGGTAGATCCTTCTCAGGATTAGCCTGTCATGACTGCACCAGAAAATATTATCCAGAGACAAGATCGCATGGAGGAAGCACTGGTAAACCTTTAGCAAATTACAAGTCAGATTAATGACTCTTTACGACGACTTGCTGGGGGACAGATGCTAACTCCACCATAGCACGAACGTCTCAGAGAACGTTTTGCTCAACAACTTGAGAGGGGAATTCAGATCCTAGAGACAGGGAGCCGCGACCAGCATAAAGCCCGGCAGGAGCGTCATAGAGATCACACTTCCAAGGGAAAAGGTAAGGCTTGCCCCTGGAATCCGGAACTGAAAGTTTAAGCACAAATCGTAATCATCGACAACCTTCTTGGAGAGCGACCATCAATCGTGATGGTCTAAACAATGAACAAAAACGACAATCGAGGAGTGTCTTTGAAAGGATTAGTAGGGAATTTCGACAGAATCCTACTGACCTGAAACAATATCTAGAACAGCGACGAAGTCAAGAATGATCCACATCACATCTCAACGACCGAAGTCGATCTCGTCGAACTATTTCAATAGAAACCCCACAAAGGTCGCAGCAGACCGCTTGACCAATCTGCCTTAAATCGCGATAATAACCAAGGGCCACCCCTACCACCAGTAAAATATAATATTCTTTGTCTCCTTTCGAATGTTGATGTTCACAATTTGAGGATTGCATTAGATGCACTTGCCGGTTGGGACGATGAGCTCGCTGATTGGTATCGACAATCGCCATTCAGCGAGGAGGTTCGAGTTGCTGCTTTACCTGCTGGATTCAAACTTCCCACTATAAACACTTTTTATGAGAAAACTGATCTGCAGGATCATATGGATTATTTCAACGACCTGATGGAACTACATTGTGTCGATGATCTCGCATATTATAGGTGTTTTATTGTAATTCTCACAGGAGCAGTGAGGAAGTGGTTCTAAGGACTCAAGTCCGGCTCAATCTCGTCCTGCCAACAACTCCAGACTGCATTGTTGAGGCAATTCCAAGCTGCGAAGAATTTCACTGTTCCACTGGTCAGTCTGTCTACTATTCGGCAAGGTCCGGAGGAAACTCTACGATCTTACCTAAATCGCTTTACCTTAGAATTTGCAAAGGTCAACAACTCACCTAAAGGAGGAGTTTTAACTCTAATAATAGTTGGGGTGCGACCAGGAACTAAATTCTGGATAGATTTACTTGAGCGAGAATGCAGAACCCTTAAAGACTTCTATTATAGAGTTGGTCGGCATCTAAGGGTAGAATCTTTACGTGAAAATCTTTATAAGGTCACGAAGGAAGGAAGAAAAGATGCTGCTAAAGATGTAACCACAAACAACAACAATAACAAAAGGTCGAATAAAAGGAGTAATGAATAAATGACTGAAAAGCAGCCCCAACAAAAAAAGTAGGAGGTTCCAAAAACTCCCATGAGGCTTAACAACTATACTGAACTGAATGCACCCATAGATCATATTTATACAATCACGAACCAGTAGGGTATCGTCAACCAGAACCGATGAAAAGAGATAGAGCGAGGCGAGACCCTAACAAGTTCTGCCGGTATCACAATGACATTAGACACGATACTAATAACTGCTTTGCTTTGAAAGATGAAATCGAAAGATTAATTAAAGAAGGGTGGCTGTGGTAGTACACTGAACTGAACAATGAAAGGCGAGAAGAAGACTGACAGTGACCTCTAGAAATTCAACGAGAGGTGCGAACTATTTTTGGAGGCCTGCACATCGGTGGAAATTCGAAGAGAGCGCAAGATAGGTATGCACGAGAAGCGTGACAATAACTATTTTCTAATGTCATGCATCTCGAGCAGTGATCACGAAAGCTTCAACGGGTATTAGATATGGATATTACCTTTACAGGCAGGATGCCAGAGAGGTCCATTACCCACACAATGATGCATTGGTTATAAAGATCAACTGTGGAAGCACACAGCTGTGGCGAGTATTGGTCGATAATGGCAGTGCTATCGATATCTTGTACTATGATGCCTTTAAGAAGATAGGGTTGAGTGAAAGTGACTTGAAGCCTATTGTCACCCCACTCTACGGATTTACTGGTAACAGCATAATGCCCAGGGGCATGATTGAGTTAATGGTCAACATTGGAACCTATCCTAGGGTTTCGATGGTAATGACCCAATTCTTAGTTGTGGATTACCCCTCTACATTTAATGCTGTACTAGGAAGACCGACACTGAGGGGACTTCGAGCAGTAACTTTGATATATCATCTCGCTATGAAGTTCCCAACTCAACAAGGAGTAGGCGAGGTGTGAGGCAACCAATATGATGCAAGGACTTATTATAATAACTCAATAAAGCTCGCAACAAAAGATATGACACCTCGCACGATGATGGTCCAGCTACAAGGAGAAACATCAAGGAAAGCATCAGAAGCGTCAGGCAAAGCGTCAAGCAGAATGTCAATTGATGACCTCGACCCTCGAAAAATTGATGGTGAGGTCAAAAATGGACCTATAGAAGACTTGGAAGATTTGCCAATCGATAGGTCTTCGAAGGTTCTTAAAATCGGAGCGAAGCTTCAAGAACCCGTGCGAGCTTCATTAATCGCTTTTCTGAAAACAAATTTGGATATCTTCGCACGGCAACATTCGGATATGGTGGGGATTGATCCAAATATCATGTGTCACTGCCTCAATATAGATACGACGAGGAAGCCTGTGCGGTAAAAAAGAAGAGCTATGAATCCAGAACGCTATGTCGCATTGAAAAAAGAGGTAGAGAAGCTGCTCGAAATTGGATTCATTATGGAATCTTTCTATCCAAACTGGCTTGCAAACCCAGTTTTAGTAAAGAAACTCAACGGGAAGTGGAGAACTTGTATCGATTTCACCGACCTCAATAAAGCGTGCCCGAAGGATAGTTTTCTTCTTCTAAGAATCGACCAACTCGTAGATGCGACGTCGGGACATGAACTGTTAAGCTTTATGGATGTATATTCTGGATATAATCAAATCCCCATGTACGATCCTGATAAGGAGCATACTTTGTTCATCACTGACCGAGGGTTGTACTGTTACAAGAAGATGCCTTTTGGACTCATCAACGCGGGAGCGACTTATTAACGTCTTGTCAATATGATGTTTGCAAAGCAAATTGGCAAGACAATGGATGTATATATTGATGACATGCTGGTGAAATCGAAGGGAGCTGAAGATCACATCAAGCATCTTGATGAGATGTTCAACATTCTTCGAAAATATCAGATGAGGCTGAACCCCCAGAAATGCGCATTCGGGGTAGGATCTAGAAAATTCCTGGGGTTCATGGTCAACCAGCGAGGAATCGAAGCTAATCCCCAGAAGATACAAGTACTACTCGATATGCAATCTCCCCGCAAACCCAAAGATGTTCAAAGCCTGGCGGGAAGAGTGGTTGCATTAAGTCGATTTGTATCCAGGTCAACAAATAAGTGCCAACCATTCTTCGAAGTACTAAAGGGTTCGAAGAGGGTCGAGTGGACAAAAGAATATGAGCAGGCATTTCGAGAATTGAAAGCACACTTAGGTTCTCCTCCACTCTTGTTGAAGTCAAACCCAGGGGAAGAATTGTATTTATACCTCGCTGTTTCCAAATATGTGACAAGTGCTGCCTTAATTCAAGAAGAAGAAAAGATATAGCGACCGGTATATTACGTAAGTAAAAGATTGCTCGATTCTGAAGCAAGATATCCAGAGATGGAGAAGTTGGCATTAGCACTCATCGTCGCATTCAGGAAGCTTCGACCTTATTTTCATGCGCACTCCATCAAACTTTTCACGAATTTTCTGTTAAAGCAGGTTTTGCAAAAACCTAAAGTTTCAGGACGACTACTTAAGTGGGCAATTGAGTTGAGTCAGTTTGACATCGAGTTTCAACCCCGCACTGCGATTAAAGGGCAAGCTCTCACAGATTTCATTGCAGAATTCACATATGATGTCAATGTTCTCATAGAAGTAATCAAAAAACCTACTACAGATTTATCAAAATTGTGGAAACTTTACGTTGATGGATCGTTGAACGAAAATAGAGCCGGTGTGGGCTTAGTACTAATCAGTCCTAAAGGGCACAATATTTATTGTGTACTTCACTTCAAATTTTCATCATCAAATAATGATGCAGAATATGAAGCATTGATAGTTGGGTTAAAGCTCGCACGAGAAATGAAGGTCGAAATGATTGAGGTATACAGCGATTCCCAGTTGGTCGTTTGTCAAATGATCGGCGATTATCAAGCAAGATGAGAAAAAATGATGGCTTATTTAAAGGAGGTACGAAGACTCTTCTTGACATTTACTGCCTATATCATTCAACTTCTTTCTCACATTAAAAATACTCGGGCAGATGCTCTAGCTAAGATCACTTCAACAAAAGATGCCGAATTACTAAAAGTGGTCCTTGTCGAAGTTCTTGCAAAACCAAGTATCGAAGTAGAGCCCTAAATAACCATGCCGGTTGACAAAAAACCATCATGGATGGATCCTACAATGGAGTATATACAAAATGGCAACCTCCCCGAAAATAAAGACGATGCAAAGCGATTTCGAATGAAGGCAGCTCGCTATGTCATCTATGACGAGAAGCTTTATTGAAGAAATTTTAGTTCGCCATTGTTATTATGTGTCGATGAAGAAAAAACACACTACATTATGAGGGAAATTCACGAAGGAATATGTGGAAACTATTCCGGGGGGCAGGCACTTGCGAACAAAGTTCTAAGACAAGGGTATTTTTGGCCAACTAAGGAGAATGATACAATGGAATTTGCTAAGAGGTGTGACAAATGTCAACGATTTACAACTATTCCTAGAATGCCACCTGTTCCTCTAACTCTAATGACCAGCCCATGGCCATTTGCAATGTGGGGAATTGATATTATCGGAATGCTTCCATTGGCGCGAGGTGGATTAAACTATGCGGTAGTCGCAGTCGATTATTTCACCAAGTGGACAGAAGCTGAAGCCTTGAGTAACATTTCCGCAAAGAAGATGATAGATTTTGTTTACAAATCATAATCTGCCGTTATGGTATACCGCATACCATAATTTCTGATAACAGGAAACAATTTGACTGCGATGAGTTTCGTAACTTCTGCAACAACTTAGGCATCAAGAAGAATTTCTCTGCTGTTGTTCATCCACAAGCCAATGGATAGGTCAAGGCTATAAACAAGATACTTAAACAGAACATAAAGACAAAGTTGGAAGAGCACAAAAGAGCTTGGCCAGAAGTACTCCCTGAAATATTGTGGGCTTATCGTACCACTCAACGAACCACTACTGGAGAGAGTCCATTCTCTTTAGCTTATGGATATGAAGCAATGGTACCAGTAGAAATTGGTGTGAGCTCTCTACGACGATCTGCCTATGAGCAAGATCAGAATCACGAGTTGATGAAGATTGAGCTCGATCTTTTGGAAGAAAGGCGCGAGTAGTCTCAGCTTCGGATCGCATCATATCAACAGTGCACAGCTCGATATTATAACTCTAAAGTTAGAAGCCGAGGGTTTGAAGTTAGTGGTCTTGTTCTTCGACAGGTTCTACCTAATAATAAAGAGCACGGTGCTGGTGTATTTGGATCCTCTTGGGAAGGACCATATGTTATTGATGCTGTTATTCGACCTGGGACATATAAGTTAGCTCGCACTAGTAGACAAAAAATCGAGCATGCTTGGAATGCAGAACAACTTCGTCGCTATTATCAGTAAATCTTCATGTATATCTTCATGTATTCGTCAATAAAGATAACTACTTATATTCGTCAATAAAGATAACTACTTATGTTCGTCATTCGTTAGTCGTCATTCGTTGTTCGTCATTCATTGGTCGTCATTCGTTATTCGTCATTCGTCGTCATCAATAAGGATGTCTCCTCATCGATCATTCGATTTGGTTCACCTTTTATAGTTTTATGGCATCTTCGAACATCACAAAACTCGGGGGGCAGTGGGATCAAAATATTATCTCCTACTTGCTTCCTAAGGAACTATGCAAAATGTCCATTTATAGGGGTCGGAATTTTAGATCGCCAAAATTTGTAAAATTAAAATTTCTTAAAATTTTAGGATTTTCTCCTCGCTTCATGCCATAGCATGTCGTATTACGCAATTTTCCTCCTCGAACAACAAAGTAACTAAGCAAAACGTTCATTGTTCGATGTGATATATTGTTATATTACATTTAACAAAACAGTATTGAGTTCGCACCACTCATACTTGTTATTTTCTTAAGTGACCTAACCTATCCTAATACTTAAAACCCATTTTAAGTGTTGGATTCGAATCGTAATAGCTTACCGATCAGTCACCTAGTGATTGACTACTTGGTTAAATTATGTATCTTTATATTGCAATATAGTGTTTTAATTGTTTTGCATGAATAAACGTCTAATAAAGAAAGCATTCATTGATAAAGGCTCGCACCTGTATACAAGAAAAGTATTACAAAAAATTAAGGGATGAAGCCCGCATTGTTCTGAAATTAAAAAAAAAAAAAACTATACAGATGTGCTCGCTCCATCGTCTCCAGTTTTGGCAGCTTCCACTTCCCTCCAACTCTGGACAAGCTCGACCACATCTTCACCAATGATAGAAAAGTCAAAGTCTGAATGCTCGTAGAAGATATTATATATTATGGTCGATGAGGTGATGTCACTGGCTTTTTCTTCGAGCTCCTTGCCTTCGGTAGCCTTGAACTCTTCTATAGCCTTGTGAGCCGCCTTTGTGGTCATCTCTTTCATGCGATCTGGATGCTCGGAGATGATCTTCTCAAATTCTTTAATTTTCTCCTTGAGCTTCTCCTTTTCAAGCTTTTCATTGGTCAGACCTTCGAGCAGCTGCTGCCTCTTTAATTCGAATGCTTTTCTCTCTTCCTCGCGAACTTTCCTGAGTCCTCGAATGCTTGGGTTATTTCTTTGAATTTTTCAGCTTTTTTCAATCATTTGAGGATTGGATCATGCATCAGGACAGCAGCCACAACAGTCTGAAAATATAACACATCAATACCAGAAAAGTACGTTGAAGAGTGAAGATAAGGATACTTACATTCGCTAACATCCTCATTGCAAAGCTAAATGTGACCTTGGCTAGTCGTCAATTCATCCTCTCCCAGCCATCTTCAGAGGTAAAACGGTCGATGAAAGCTGCGCTCATACCAGTTGTTTCTGGTAATTGATGAAGGAGTGCGAAAAGCTCCTCGTCTTTATCAACCTGGCTCGGTCCTTCATCAGAAGTGGCCGTCTCCTTGGGTGACTCAGGTTGGCTCACAGTTAGTGGAGACTGAGGAGGAGGCGTGCTTGCCGGGATATCCTCGAAGGCGACTTTTCATTTCTTTGAAGTGTCGACCTTTTTTTTTCCATTTCATCATTGGAGGTGTGCTCTCTAGTGTCTTGGACTTTGCCATTGACCCCAGAGTGGAAGGCGGTACTCGCAGTCTGCTGCCAATAACCATTTCTGTACAAATATGCGAGTCAGCATGCGAGGTGACATAATGTGATGAAAGGAAAAAGAAAAATAACTACCTTCTTGCTGATGAGAAATTGGTGGCGATGCAGCTTCTGAAGAGGATGCTTCCGAGACTATAGGTGTGGTAGGTGCTTTTCGTTTCCTGGGTTTTGAAGACGAGGCACCCTTTTCCTTCTATTTTCTCGGTTTCTTCTTCAAGTTCGAAGGTTTGGTGGGACGGTTAGTAGAATCTAGGAAGGTGGCTCCCCTTGGAAGCAGTCCATAAGTAAGTAAGTTCTTGGTCATCCCAAGCTTCTTCCAATCAAACTCTTCGATCGGAAGGTTGTTTATTTTATATACCCTTTCGAGCTGCTCTTTGGAGAGTCCTGATCGTTCTCTATTATCTGCGATGACATACGAGTGCGATTAGAATAATATATTTATGTAGAGAAAGCGATAAGCTGAAAGTTACCTACCAGGGTTCTAAAAGAAGCTGTTATCCGCATAGTCAAAGTGGAAAAATAGATTTTTCCATTTTCTCATGTTATTGCAAACCCCGTAGATAGTTTTTATTGCTTAGTTCGACCACTTGCTCGAATAAAAGAAGCTGAAGTCTGATGGGTTTGATTTCACTTGGTAGAACCAAGCGAACTCTTCAAGAGTGGGGGTCTCTAAGCCTAGTTTATGGTATAGTATGTACAGACCTACCATGTATCTATAAGTGTTTGGAGTTAGTTGAAAATGGATGACTCTATAATAATCGACGATTGATTTTATGTAAGGATAAAGTGGGAGGTGGACACCGTATCTAAGAACTGCTTCCGAGAATGAGGCAATTCGACGAGGAGGTATGTGTGGTCGATTGAACTCTGTGGGAAAGCATAGAGGGACGTCGATTTTATAGTTGCAAACGATTTTTCTGAGCTTGTTTGTTGAACAACTCGTCTTTACTTTAGTACATGACCAATCTCCTTCTACATATTGATAACCCATTGCGAAAACAAGGGCATCTCTGATATGCCGAGGCCATTGGTCTTGAGGAGGTCGCCTATGCGAGGACTACTTTGCCTGACCCCGGTTATTTCCACTTCAGGTTCTGGCTCAAGGTAGTCTTCAAGGTTTATAGAGCTAACGCTGGTATTGGAAGATTCTCCTGAGAATGCATTTCTTTCCCTAAAATCCTCACTACTAGACATCTGAAAAGAAATATGGATGGATTTAGTCCTATACGAGCATCAGGGATCTTAGCTATATGCAAGCAGTTTTGGGATCTCATCCTAGGATTGCATCAACAAGCTACTCATCGAATTTTTTCTAATCGATCTACGGATTCATAAAAATTATTCGAGCAGTTCTTCGATAATTCGTCACTCGACTGATTATGGTTTTCAAAAAATAAAGTTTCAGATCCTAAAATTCTTCTACAAGTTCGTTTGTCCGTCAGCCATCTAAAGAGTCTATTCTATAAATTAATGGAGGAATTCTGAAAAATTTCCATTTTATAGTCCATCCGAATATAGGATGGGTTTATGTTCAGAATATTTAGGCTCTATGATTTGTTCTTATTTTCTAAAAATAAGATCTGTAAATGAGAGTTTTGGAAAAATCGAAGAGCAAGAGAGATGATATATTCTAACCTTTCTTCAAAGACAGAGGGACCAAGATGATGTCTGGAGGATTGTGATGATAACTCCATCAGAGAAAATGATAAAACTGTGCGAGCTGAGAAACAGAACAACGCCGGAAGGATTATTCTGTAGACGCTTCAGGTTTCAGGAGAGAGAAGCAGGGGGCGATAGGGTTTGAGTAATAAAGAAGAGGATGAGTGATTTTCAATATATATGTCTCTGGCATCACCAAATCACAGCCATAGATCAAGGTATTTAATATTCAGATCTAAAGGTCGAAGATCATATGAGCATTAAATTTTCTGAAATTAAATCGGTATCTTTTCAAAATTTGAATTGTCTCGATTTAAGACAATAGCTGGCGACATCGCTGTCATCATGACTGCTCGAAAATAGGAAAGTCTCCTCGAGTTTTGCTATTCTTCTGAAAAAAGGTGATACGTGGTTTCATCTGTTAGAAAAAGATACGCGTGATCCTGAAAAGGTGAGACTTGAGAGCTGGTGACTCTTCGAAGATCTCAAGCTTAAGTCATGACATTGCATTTTTAAAGCTCGCACTTATTAGAGAAGTAAGCTCTATTTTGTCCTAAAGAACAAATGGAGCTGGGATGTAATTATTGTGCGGTCTAAAAACTAGATGATGGTCAATACCAAAAAAGGAAAGTTAGCAACTAAGTGGACATGACAGGTCGCACGAGTAAGTTAAGTGTGACCTCTTCCAAGTAAGTCGAATGTGACCTCCCTCCAAATAAAGTGCGACCTCCTCTGAACAAGTTAAGTGCGACTAGAATAAAAAGGAAACTAGACCAAGTTTCGTCAAACAGGTAATCTACAAAGAAAAGGAAATAGAAGTTTCTCTTTCAAGATCGACCAGTCATTTCATTTAAGTTATTACCTAATTATATTGTTACTTAAATTATATTTTCTGATTATACACTTACCTGTTTTCATAATCGGAAAATATTGAACTACCTTCACCTATATAAGGGGAAGATCAGTGCTGCCGGAGGGAAGAATCTTTTTGGGAAAAACTTAAGGACTCACTTTCTGAACATACTCTGCACTCTCTTGTGATCTTCCAGAAAATAGTGAACAGTGGACGTAGGCTCATCTTTTTTGGGGCCGAACCACTATAAAATTCTTGTCTCTTTTATATGCTTTGATTGATCAACTCTTTACACACACAAACTACATCTTGTAATTTCTTAAATTCATTGTTGGTAAAACCTCCGACAACACACACCTTGCGTCTCAAATTAAAGTCGGGTTGCCAGAGATAACATGACTGATTGCTTCAAATATCTCGTCAATTTATAAAAAATGATATTTTTTTAGAATTTTCAAAAATGATATTTTTAATAATAAATATGATATTTCTCTATTTTTTGTAATAATTTAGCATATATATGAAATCAAATTTCATCTATAAATTGAACTTTAAAGCATATGATTATTCTTATTTGATTTTTTTAAAAAACAATTAAAAAAAATGAACTATTTGTACTCTGTTATTAGTTGCTTAATTCGCATCTTCTATTTTGCTAACTACGAACTTTTTTTTTCCAATTCCACTAAATGAAATAGGAGAATCAAGTGGTGTTTGTCCCGTTCCCCATACCCTTCAACTTTCCAGGCAACAAAAGCCCATTGACTGGAGTGGGGAGTGATGAGTAAGTTTTACTCACGAATTAGAGACTATTTAAGCGAGGCGAGGCATTTAGTGAATTCTCAGGGTTTTTATGAATTTTATTTATGTTTTTGATGTTTTGATTGTAAGTTAGATAATTTCGGTGTACTTGGTGATATTTGGAGATAATAGCATGGTTTGTAGCAAGTTGGGAAGAGAAGGGAATTCGTTAGCGATCTTCATTAGTGCTAGAGCACTTTAAAAGCTCAAAATAAGATGAAGTTAGTGAGGATCAGAGAGAGTGGTGCCCCAACATAGACAAAGACAATTGTATACCACCTAAGTCTCTCTAAAGCTTAGGTATTTAAAACCAAAATACTTTTGTTATTCAAAAACGCAAATGAAATGTCATCCTAAGCTCCCAATACTAAGAGATCCTAACACTTGGAAAACTAAGTTACAGTTACACAGGTACTTAATTATCCAGTTGAGGCAAATAATGCAAAGTCAATTTTGCCTAACTTGCTTACCCAATAGTCAAGGTATTTATGGCATACTAAGGATTTAATAATCCAATGATCACTAAAATCATAAATACCTCAAATAAACAAGCCACATATACATAATGAAAAGCTTGGAAGAATAACTGAATCTAAGCAATCAGATAAATTGGGTCATAACAACAAGATTTTCACAAAACTTCCAAAATAAGTTTTCAAAATATAAAATTTTTCAATTTATACAAGGTTCCAAATATGTTAGCATAACCAAAATTACTTCGCAAATTCTTATAATAGGATACTATACATTTGACTTTAGAAATATACGCATAAGCTTTCAATAATTTATACGCATACCACATTAAATCACATCAAAAATTTTCTAAGAAATCAACTTTGTTGCCCAAAGTTTCCACATATATTTTTTCATAAATATTTTATGTTTAATTTCCAAGTTACTTTACCGTTCAATTTTTCAATACTTTCTTTAAATTCAAAATCATGTGGTAACTAGAAACTCGGTAATTTTTAATAATTGAATCTACTATATTTACGATTAGGAAAAATATTTAGGAACTTTATTATTATTTTTAAATTAATATCTCTAAATGTGCAATGAGACCTCACTAGTGCCACAATTAGTTTTAAGTAAAGTAATTATTTAAATCTTATATTCTTAATAATTTCATAAACCTTAAATTCGAGTAGTATTATCAATTTTTAAAACTATGCAAATTCGAGTAGTATTATCAATTTTTAAAACTATGCATTCCTTGTAAAATCTGAATTATACACACTCAACTATTCTTCAAAATTAAAACATATATGGTTCTTTTGAAAATAAAGATAATTCATTAGTCAAATGTAAATGTCTACCTCATATAAAACTAATTTTATTAACTTGAAATTTTCCCAAAGTTTCAAGACCAATTAGTCAAGCTTTATGTCTAACCAAATTTTTAATTTTACAACAATGTCTACATTTAAGGGCTACATAAATAATTTTGACAAACTAGTACAATGCAATATTCAAGTAAACATGACATATCATACCAATTTATTAACTAATTAGATTCCACTAATTCAAAATTTTTCTTACAAAAATTAAACTTGGTAAGACTAGACAAGAACATTTTTTTTTATCAAGTTCATAATATTAAATTAATCCATGAATAAAACTAGTATGCCATGTCTATTAAACTAATGCATGATAGAAAATTATAAAAACATTCTACTAGCTACTCAAATTGGTTAGTCACATATAAACAATTTCTAAGAAATTCAAATCACAACTCTACAAGCACATATAATGTCATGTCATGCCAATCAAAACACAAGACACTAAATTACTATCTTAGAACCAACAAAGTTCATATAGTTTATCACAGTAATAGACATAGGGCTACAAGTGTGAATGTCCATTGGATTTAAGGAATTTTGATAAAAGTAGAATTCACTAGTCTTGTGTCAACTCCGACACTTCTGAGATTAGAATTTCAGGTTTATAACTATCCCAAGGATACTAGAGTTCCATTATAGGGAGGTGGACGAAGGATTCATAATGAATCAGAGCAAAAACAACATATTTTGTCAATTTCTAAGTGATGTATAAGGCATTTGTCAAACACATTTCTAAATCTTTTTTAAATACCAAAATATCACAGGCAAGATCCTAGACGCATATGAAGCCTAAAGCTCTGATACCAAAACTTTTAAGACCGAAAATCTAAGGCCATGTCTTTTAGTAATTTTATGATGAAGCAGTGGTAAATAGTGATTTTTCAAAATTTCAGAAGATTTAGTACTTGAAATTTTATATTTTAGTCTTTAAAAGAAAGTAAAATTCGAATTAAAGAAACTTTATATTAGTATAGATTTTTCGAGAAAATATTTCACTTAAAGTTTATAGGAAATTTTAATTAATAGTCTAGAAATATTTGTAAATTCATTAAATTTAGTAAAATGAGTCAAATTAAAATCTTAAGTTCAATGTCTAAATAATTTTCATAAAATTATTTGTATTTCTAAATACTCAATTAAATAGCAAAAATTATCCTCATATATCTACTTAATAAATATACTACTATTGGCTAAATAAATTTTACAAAGAAAATAAAGATGATACAGAGTAGGGACTAACCAATGAAAAAGAATGAAATTGCAAGCATGTATCAAGTATGCTTATCAAGCCACTAGAACAATTACCCCAAAATAAATCAATACCTGAAAGTAGGAAGAAGTAGGGGGTGAGCATATGAATGCTCAGTAGAGATTCGATTACAAGTTTTTATACATAAGAAATATACTCAGGTTGAAGATCCTGTATAGTTAATAGTCGATTAAAAAATAATTCACAAAATCCAAGTGGAAATCATAGTCCTATAGTTCAAATATTTCAAACCATTATAAATCATTCACCAAAATCAGTACATATCTATTCAAGCTAACATATAATTATGTATGCAATCATGATATCTGAAGTATCTTAGTGGGTCACGTAATGAGGTCACCATAAATCCAAGCACCCAATGTGGGGTATCGTAAGTCCGACGACCGTGTAAGTATGTGAATGCATGCAAAAACTATATGAATGATAAAATAAGGATATGCACCATTTCCACAAAATCTCAAAATAACTATGCAATATTCTTTAATCAAACAATGTTTAATCCTCAAAACTAAGTTCTCAAAATGTAATTAAATTTTCTAAAAATTTTGGTGTTATAACAGCCATTTTTTATCAAAACCCAAAAATCCAATTTCCTGCTGAAAATAGTTTAAAATAGTATATATGATACGTCAACCAGTGAGATGTGCCTCTTAAGCAGTTTATATCTCAAATCAGGTCAAAACAGATATAAACACAATTTTCACAAATTAAATTACGAAATTCCATATTTATTAAAAATATATAAATTAATAAATTAAATTAATTATAAAATCAAGTAATCGAATTTCTACCTCAATTCGAGTATTCGAATAAAGCTATGATGCTATAAATAAGGTTTGGTATTGTTTGGGTATCATTTGGAGAGTCGGACATCGTTTTCGAACATTTGATCGATAGGTTTGAAAACTCGATTTTCAATCGGAACTTCATATCGTGAAACGGACTTTGTCACTGAATTTAGCATATCTAAAAATACAAAGTTAGACATATAATTTGACCGATTCAGGCTCGGGCCGAACTCAAGCTCACGACATACAAAACAGGAGAATCTAAGCTGTTAGATTTAAATTTTCATACTCGTCACCAAATATAGTCAATATATATCAATTTTTTTTTTCACGAGTACATCACAAATATGAGAATTATTTTACGATCTAATGACCGGATTGAAAATTTTAAATATAAAACTAAAATAGCTCAAAATTGACAAAAATAACAAAATTCAATCCATGCAATATTTGGTCAAGATATATATACTACGTGAAAGATCATAACGAGATGAGTTGAACTAGATCGGTTTTGCAGCAAAAGGACACCTAAATCAGCTCTTGTGAGCTACGGAAACCATGGTGTTTTTTGGCGATATAAAGCATTAGTGGGGCTGAGACTGGTGGTGGGATGTTTGTCTAGCGGCGGGGTATTGACGCGAGTCAGTGGCGCAGCTGAACGATAGTGGGAGGCAGTCAATCGGAGCTTCGCCAGAATTTCACGTTTTGGCTGGGATAGTACGGGAGAGAGAGAGAGAAGGTGAGCTGAGGGGAAGACAAGCAGGCCACATGTCTGCTCTTAAATGGGCAGTGTAATTTTTTAAAAATTGCATATAAGTCCCTAGTTTTTAAATTTTATTTTAAATTAGTCATTCAGTTTTGCAAATTGATCTCTCTTTCAAAACATTTCATATTATAACCCAAAATTTGAACTTAAATTTTTTTTAAAAAATTTGGGCCAAAAGACCATTTTACCCTTACAATTTTTAAGAGGTTTTACAATTAGTATAGGAAATGAGCATAAACTGGTTAGATTGATAGATTTAGATAGATTAATTTAGGTGAAATCAAAATCTTGAGTTTTTAATCATTGGAAGTTTTCTTGAGTAATTATAAGCTTGATTTTATTTATTTTATTTGTTTTGTTTTATTTCTTTTCAATTGTCATATTTATGACTATTTAAATAAAATTTAGAATTAATATAATTTAGTAATTGGCAATACAGTGGGATGATACTCTATTTATATTATATTACTTATTCGGTGACATGTACTTGTGTTCAATAAATTCAATAGCAGGGAGCTAAAGTGCAATAATCCTGAGCATAGAGAGAGTCTAGACCTAGGAAAGACATCCTTACTATTACACCATAACGGGTGGTTAACTACAAACTTCTTGTTTTATGATCATGAATTTTTGTGCATTCTTCTATGGTTTATAATTTTGAACTTCTGTGCATTCTTCTATGGTTAACTTGAGGTCAAAGGAAAAAAATAAATGAAAAAAGAAAGAGCCTCTAACTGCTTGCACAAAAATTGGTGAGATTTTGAATTCGCAAAAACAACCTTAGTAACAATAAGAGGCCAAAGACAAAAAAACAACTTCCAATAGGCATCAATAGATAAGACCGAAAAGAAAGGGATATCATCATTTTTATATTTTGTATTTTTATATTTTGTATTTTGATACTTAATTTGTTCAAATTATATTTTGTATTTTGGTTATTATCAATATTAATTTTAGATTTAAAATTTGTTATAAATTTATACCCTAACACAAATTTAGAACAGTTAATTTATTAAGATAATATTTAAAAAATTAAAAATAAATTATATAAAAATTGATCTGAGAAAAAATTTATTAAATCATCTTTGTAAATAATAAATTAGTATCAGGATATAAATTTGTAACAAATTTTAAAACTAAGAGTTAATATTGATAATAACTAAAATATATGATATAGATCGAATAAAATATCAAAATATAAAATATAAACTTGATACTATACCAAAAAAAAAAAAATGTAAAGCAAATTTTTTTTTTCTTTTCTACTTACCACTGTTGCCAAAAAGTGAGAAGATTTCTCTTTTCAAAAGTAAATGAGAAGCATTACACTAAAGATTTGAAAATATAAAGATAGAAAAGTTGAGTTTCTTCTTTTGTCGGTGACAGTTAATGAAAAGAAACTTAATTTGATTTATTTTCCTTGACAACTGAACCGAAAAACATTTTGTTTCCATTCAACAAAAAGGAAAAAGAAAAAAATGACATACAATAATTTTGTTTTTAAATTACAATAAACGCGTAAAATCATAAATATGTTTCCGCATATAAAAAAGTGACATGCATTTGTTTATCATAAATCATTATTCATATTGTTAAATAAAACTCATTTAAAACTCATTTAAAGTGGTAGTTGTCCTCCTCCTGTAAGGGAAGGGACCTTGGTTTCACTAGTACGGTTTTTTCTCTTATTTTTTTTGTTTTTATTTCTATTTTTATTTTGAAATAATTCTTCTAATTGTAACGATAAGTGTCCGCCTAGATTTAGATATACCGTGGTTTCAGTGTACACAAATCTAAATCTATAGTGCTTTGAATTGTTTTTAGTTGTTTTTATTTTTATTTTTTTTCTATATTGTATCTTTCATATTTGTTTCAATTTTTATTCTAATCTAGAGAGGTTCTTTTTTTTTTTTTTNGTTAATAAATGGTGGTATATACAATCATATTTCTTGTAATAGGAATTACTGTTACTTGGTTGATATAAAATGTATCTTGAAGATGTTTCTTTAGAAATTTATACTTTTTATGTAGCTAATTTATCTATTTATTAATTTAATTCCCTTAAGAGCCATTATAAAAATAATAATAAAGCTTATTTGAAAAAAAAATTAAAAAAAAAGGACATTGAATTTGGCCCCACTACATGTGAATTCATAGAATTAAATAAAAAAAATGTTTTTCCCTTGTTCACGTAGGAACTTAATACTCCATGTAAAATGCAAAAGCAATATAATAATGTCAGAGGTATAACCAAATCCGTAAGATGTAAAAATATATTCTCAGATTTGGGTGTCATGTAATTTTAAAATTTAGATTCTGTAAAATAATATCTATAGATTAAGATTTTTTAAAAATTAATATTTTGAATTTGATTTTTTAAGTAAGTTTAACTACTAAACGACAGTAAAATAATCCTCAAAATTAATTAAAGAGGACAATAAAGAATAATGTAATTTTAGTACATGAAATTATTGTTTCTTTATTACTTGAAATAGGTTAAAAAATTAGTCTAATGTATTAATTTTTAAAAATTTTTAATTTCATAATCCTATATTGTAAATTTTAAACTTGAGATCTTATCTTAAATGGTAGAACATTTAAATTTTATGGTTTTGTTTTTTCATATTTTTCGGTTCGCCCGTAAAATCTAATAGGAAAAAAAATAGCGTGTTTTTGACTTTGAGGTGAGTAACTAACTAACGATCCAAAATTCTACACGTCACTTTATAGCAAAAAGAAAAATCTATGCGACTCTCTCTACCTTTTGAACTTTGAGTATTAGTTCCCCGCCTGGTATTGTCTAAACCATCTTATCCTAGATTGGAGAAGAGAGCATAGTTCCTTACTTGAACACACAGAACAATATGGCAGAACTAGTTCTGTCCTCAGTTTTTGAGGTGATCACCGAAAAGTTAACTAGTTTTGTCCTAGACAAGTTTGGGAGTGTCTGGGATTTCAACGACGACGTGGAGAAGTTGAAACGCGCCTTGACAATGGTGGAAGCTGTTCTTGAAGATGCAGAAGAGCAACAACAGAGCAGGTCAGCTGTGAGAATATGGTTGTCAAAGCTCAAAGATGTCGCCTATGATGCCGAAGCCCTGCTTCTTCGACTCTCGGCTGGCAATTCTCTCCTGGACAGAAAACATGCGGACGACATCAAGGGCATGGTTCTTGCGTTGGACAAGGCTGCAGCTGAAGGGTTTGTCTTAAGTTTGAGTGAGAGTGCTGTTAATGTCCATGAAAAGTGGGAATACGGAAGGGAATCAATCTCTTATGTTAAGGAATCCGAAGTTTATGGAAGAGAGGAGGATAGAAAGAAGATGGTAGAGCATTTGCTCTATTCGAGAGCTATCCAAGGAGGAGGAGGAGGAGGAGGAGGAGAAGGAACACTTTCGTGCATCGCGATCATAGGCATGGGAGGTCTAGGAAAGACGACTCTTGCTCAGTTAGCTTTTAACGATGGAAAGGTGGAACAATGTTTCGGTCGGAAGGTATGGGTTTTTGTTTCTCATCCATTTGATGTCAAAGGAATATTGGTTGCAATCATCCAGTATATTACTAGAAAAACATGGCCGCACTCCACTATGGATGCAGCGCAGTCGGAAGTTAGGAAGCTGTTACGCAATAAAAGATACTTAATTGTGTTAGATGATGTGTGGACCGAAGATTCGATGGATTGGGAAAGACTAAGACATGTACTCTTGGGGACTGGTATTGATGGAAGCAAAGTGTTAATCACAACCAGAAGTAGGCAAGTTATGGAGGCACTTTATACGCAGTTTCCGACTGTTCCATACTATTTGGGAGAGTTGTCTGGGGAGGCTTGTTGGTCTTTGTTTAAGCACCGTGCTTTTGGAATAGAACATGAACAAAAGCACCTATATTTGTGGAAAGTCGGAGAAGAAATTGCGAGAAAATGTGGAGGAGTGCCATTAGCTGCAATAATTTTGGGAAGTCTTATGCGCTGCAAAAGAAACTTCAGAGAATGGGCGTTTGTACGTGATAGCAAACTCTGGAACTTGAATGAAATCAGAAAAGGGATTCTGCCGGCCCTGAAGTTGAGTTACTCTAATTTACCCCCCTACCTTAAACGTTGTTTAGCATTCTGCTCATTATTTCCTAGAAGTTACTTGTTCACAAAAGAGGAGCTGATCCATCTTTGGATGGCAGAAGGCTATATTCGTCCGAAATGCCGGGACAAAAGGCAGAGATCACTAAAGGATGATGGCGATGATTACTTTGATGATCGAAGAGTACCAGAGGACATTGGCCATGACTACTTTAATAATGTAGGAGTGCCAGAGGACGTTAGCAATGACTGCTTTACTCATGGGACAGGGCTAGAGAATGCTGGCAGTGACTATTTTAATGATCAAAGAGTGCAAGAGTATGCAGGCAGTAGTTACTTCTCTAATAATTTTAGGGTGCCAGAGGATGTTGGCCATGGCTACATCATTGATCTTGAGGGGAGGTGTTTCTTCCAAAAGATAAAGCACTACGAAAATGGCATTGTCACCGTGTACAAGATGCATGATATCATTTATGATCTCTTGCAATCTGTTACTAGCTCGGAGTACACTGTACTAGGCCATGGTTTTGAACCTCCAACTAGTTTCAAACGAATTCGCCATTCATCGGTTATTTGTGATTTTAGGTCATCAACAATTCCAGAAGACTTATATGAGGCGGGTCATCATTTGCGAACTCTCTTATTGTTTTCTGAAGGTAATTTGGAAATGCTTCCGAAGAAATTCTATTCAAGTTTTATTTGTTTGTTTGTCCTCAATTTGAGTAACTCTAGGCTCATTGCGTTGGACAGTTCAATTGGTTCCTTATCACATTTGACGTACCTTAACTTATCTCACACCCGTATTACAAAGCTACCACCTCAAATAGAAGGTCTTTCTTCTTTGCAAACTTTAAACCTATTAAATTGCTATAATCTTGAAGCATTGCCAGACTTGAGAAAAATGACAAGCCTCCGACATCTCAAGAATGAGGGATGTAGAAAATTGTCTCGGATGCTAGAATCTAAAGGAAGAGATGCACCAAGGATTTACGATAGCATTCGGCTTCAGACATTGCCATTGTTTGTTATAGGTGGGGATATTGACATGATGTTTTTGGCACACATTAATATGCTTCGAGGCACTTTAAAAATTACACACTTGGAGAATATCGAATGGATATCTAGATTCCATCTTGGAAATGGAATTAAGTCATTGGGACTATGCTGGGGAAGTGATGATGGTTGCCCAAACATAAACCCAGAAAATGAATCTATTGCAAGTATGTTTCCAGAAAGAGAAAAAACCGAGTCAGCGGGACCATCACAAGAGATTCAACATGTTCCTTCGAAAGGAGAAGAAGTGCTTGGGAAACTCAAACTACCCCTTGTTCTTGAAACACTCCTTATAAAGGGATACCCAGGATTCAATTTTCCTAGTTGGGATGTTCCTTATTTGAACATTGTCCATTTGATCAACTGCAGACAAAGTAAAGATCTTCCTATCCTTGGGAATCTTCAGTTTCTTACTATTCTATCATTGCGGGAGATGCACGAAGTAAGGAGCATCAGCAAAGAGTTCTATTGCAAAGGTAACAATAGTCCATTCCCAGTACTAAAAGAATTAATCGTCGTTGATTTTCCTAATCTGAAAGAATGGTTAAGTCCTGATACTGGTGGAAATGCTTTCCCTAATTTGAGGAAACTAGTTCTCAAAAAATGTCCAAAGCTTACTGTTATGCCACGGATTTTGTCTCTCCATCATTTGGATTTGCGGGATTGTCATGGAACTTTACTTCAATTCTTTTGGAACCTAAGATCCCTTGAAACACTTGTGACTGAAGGAGTTAAAGACTTGCCTCGTTTCCCGGGAGACTTTCCTTTAAGGAATCCTTGTCTTACAACTTGGGTGATAAAATCTTGTCCTCTGCTTTCTTCATTGCCAAACGAATTAGAAACTCTTGATTGTTTGAAGTCACTGGAAATTCGTTGGTGTGAAAGGCTAGACTCTCTGCCCAAAAGCCTGCAGTACCTTAGTGCTTTGGAGTCATTGGAGATTGGTGATTGCCATAGTTTAACATCTTTGCCAAAGGGTGGGAATAGAGGCTTAAGTAACCTTCGATCTTTGTTCATCGAAAATTGCAACAATCTGAGTTCTTTATCAGTGGAATTCCAGTATCTTACTTCTCTCGAAATCTTGACCATTATGTTTTGCCCTCGCATCATTGAAATCCCGCCAAGTGTCGGACACCTTTCTGCCCTTCAAAGTTTTAGTATTGTGCATTGTTCACAGCTCATGTGCCTACCAGAAGAACTGCAGAATCTCAAGGTCTTGCATAGTCTGGAAATCAGGAGCTGTCCTGAGGTAAAAGTGTTGCCAGAGTGGATTGGGAAACTTGTTTCTTTGAGATCTTTAGCAATTTCAGACTGCCATAGTATCTTATCTCTACCGGAAGGCACAGAACGCCTCACGGCTCTCCAGCACTTGTCTATTCAAGATTGCCCACAACTTCAGCAAAGGTGTAGACCAGAAAGCGGTGAAGATTGGCCAAAGATAGCCCATGTCCCCTATAGACACGTTGAGTTACCTAAGCGAAAGCGCCCAAGGGAAGAAGGTAGCGGCTCTTCCTATCACTAAAATAATGCGTCAACCTTCATAATTGTCAAGTAAGCATCCTTCGCATTCATCATTATCTATTTATACAAGTTTTATTTTTCCAAGTCAGTGAGCTAGCAGTTATGTACGTACAAGTTCTTTTCTTCAAGGTCTGAATCTTGTGCTTATTCTCTTTCTTGGATGATCAATATATAGGGACTCATATCTATTACTTTGCTTTGTTGAACACACTATCTTTTCTTGGTTGAGATTTTGTTACATATTTCTTAGCAATTCTTAAATCCATCCCACTGCTAACTACTCAAAAAGCCAACTCTTTGGTTATAGATCACCACCTCATTTAGTTGCATTAATTCTCTATGTTAACTAAATTTCCTTCTTCTTTTGATATTCTTCCAGGTTTTTAGTAGAAGAATACTATTGCTATCATACAAAATATTTGTGCACTGAATCATTTTTCGGCTTCATTTATTGTTTTGGTGATGTAACTGGTTTGTTTGTTTTGACATGAAGACTCTGACTAACTTAATTTCTTTGCAGAAATTATGCAGCTCTTATAAGCTTTTAAAAAGGCCTGCTATCGTGTCCGATTGAGTGAAATTTCCTCGTCTCGGCAAGAACCACACTCAGTACAAATGATGATCAAGAAACCAGTGTTATGAGGCTATTATTGTTGGAAATAAGAGGTTTTTAAGGCTAGAAATGCTAGAAAGGTTAAGGAAGAAACTAGAGAGAATTTTCGTAGAAGAGAAGAACTTGTATTATTACTTGAATTGTTTCTCTTTTGCTTGATACAAAATGGGGGGAAGAACACTCTATTTATACTACTCCAAGGATGATTCTAGATGCTCTATGTAACCTTTATTACTTAATTAATTATACAAAATATAAGAGTAATCTAGCAAATATAAGAATATTCTATAAACTTGGATGTTAAACTATGGGCTATTAGACACACACACCAAAACAAGCCCAACTCACAACATAAGTCCAAATAACTAAATTATGACCCAATGGGTCACAAAAAAAGGTTTATTTCTAACACTCCCCCTTAAACTTAATTTGTGACACCTAGTAAATTTCTTAACTTAAGAAAATCTTTATGCTTGAGTGATTTGGTGAAAATATCTATCACTTGGTCTTGAGTCTTTACATACTTCAGTTATACATCCTTTCTTGCAACACATTCCCTTATATAATGGTAGCGGGTATCGATGTGCTTGCTTCTATTATGGAAGACGGGATTCTTTGCTAAAGCAATTGCTGATTTATTGTCAATATAGATCTCAGTGGATTCATTTTGCAGAATGCATAATTTATTCAACAAATTTCTTAGCTAAATCGCATGACAGACACATGATATAGCTGCAACATACTCTGATTCACAACTTGAAAGTGTGACGATTGGTTACTTCTTAGACATCCATGTGAAAGCAGTGTCTCCCATGAAGAATATAAAATCACTTGTACTCTTTCGATCATCTAAGTCTCCACTCCAATCGCTGTCACTATAACCTACAAGATTATAGTTATTCGATGATGAATATCGTAAGCCAAAGTTAGTTGTACCTTTAATATATCAAAGGATTCTTTTGGCAACTTTCAAGTGAGTGATTATTAGAAATTCCATATAAAGACTGACCAGGCTCACAACATAGAGAATGTCAGGTGTTGTGTAAGTCAGGTAGCGTAAACTTCTAACTAAGCTCTTGTAGAGTGTTGGATCCACTCTTTCTCCTTCATCATGCTTTGAAAGCTTGACTCCACATTCGATCGGTATATTGACAGCCTTGCAATCATTCATCTTGAAGTTCTTGATGATCTCCTTAGCATAGCCTTCTTGTGAAATGAAAATTCTATCTTCTTCTTGCTTCACTTCTATGCCAAGATAGTAACACATGAGTCCGATGTCAGTCATCTCGAACTCTTTTGTCATTGCTTTCTTAAACTCTTTGAACATGGATGGATTACTCCCCGTGAAGATCAGATCATCGACATAGAGGCACACGATTAAGATATCTCCATCTTTTATTTTGATGTACAACGCATGCTCATAAGGACATTTAATGAAGTTGTTATCTTGGAAGTACTTGTCGATATGGCTATTCCATGCTCTTGGTACTTGCTTTAACCCATAAAGGGCCTTTTTCAACTTTAGGACCTTATCTTCTTGTCCTTTAATCTCATACCCAGATAGTTACTTTATATAGACTTCTTCTTCAAGAACTCTATTTAAGAAAGCAGACTTGATATCTATTTGATGAATTTTTTCATTTATTTTGAGCAGCTAATGAGATGATCATTCGTACCATTTCTAGACGGGCGACAGGAGCAAATACCTCATCATAGTCTATGCCGGGTCTTTGACTGTATCCCTTCGCGACCAATCTTGCCTTATATCTCTCCACTTCTCCTTTAGCATTCTTTTTAGCCTTGTAAACTCATTTCACGCCGATTGTTTTGTACTCTTTTGGAAGTGTAGCAAGCTCCTATGTATCATTCTTTGTGATCGCTTTTATTTCTTTATCCATCGTATCTCGCCACTCTTTATTTTGTATAGCTTCATCAAAGCTTAATGGTTCACAATCAGCAAGGAGGCAAAAGAGAGTCAGGACATTTTGATTCTCAGTCACCTCATATATCTCTTATAAACTCCCTAATCTTGGTATCCTTTCACTTGAACTGCTGCTTGAAGACGATCTTGATATTGTTTCTTGATGAGTGCTTGCCATTGGTGAAGTAAATGGGGTGACAGGCTCTTGTAGTTCTTCTCTTACTTGCTCCATTCTTTGTTGCTCGCTTTCTTCTTCAATGTATGGTAAGAAGTCATAATTTCCCTCTTGCGTGTGCCATTCCTAGGTGCTTTCTTCGTCAAACTCCACATCGCGATTAATAATAGTCTTGCCATTGCTTAGATTATAGAGCTTGTAGCATTTTGAATTAGAGTCATAGCCGATGAAGACAAACTTTTCACTTTTATCGTCAAGCTTGGTCTTCTTTTCATCAGGAACATGAGTATAAGTTATGCTTCCAAAAACTTTTAGGTGAGAGATTCCAGGCTTTCTTCTGCTCTAAGCTTCTTGTGGCATCTTTCCCCATACACTTCTTGTTAGAGAACAATTTGACAGGTAAATTGCACAAGCTACAGTTTCAGCCCAAAACTCCTTTGGCATTCCTTGCTCTTGAGCATTCTTCTGGCTGTATCTAAGATTATTCTATTCTTCCTTTCTGTGACACCATTCTATTGGGGAGATCTTGGTACTGTTAAAGGACGGCGGATACCGTTGTCTTCACAATATTTCTGAAACTCGTGAGATATGAATTCTCCTCCTCTATCAGATCTCATTGCCTTGAAACTTTGACCACTTTCCTTTTCAACAAGTGCCTTGAACTTCTTGAATTTTTCGAACACTTATGATTTCTCCTTCAAGAAATATACCCAGGTCTTTTTTGAAAAATCATCGATAAATAGGAGAAAGTAGTTACTCTTACTAAGAGAGCTTGGTCTTATTGGACCACACACATTGGTATGTATGAGCTCAAGCGGTTTATGGGCTCGGGAACTCGATTCTCTTGGAAAGCTTTTTCTGAATTACATTCCCAATAAGCATTCTTCACATAATTGGTCAGGTTGACTGATAAAGGGTAGACCTCGAACCATCTCCTTCTTTGCTAGAAATTTTAGGCCGCCAAAATTGAGATGTGTAAACCTTAGGTGCCAAAGCCATGATGAATCTTTGTAGCAAGCCTTTAGACATTTTGTTACGTCATTTTGAATGTGTAACAAGAACATTCTATTTCTTATCATTGGCACTTTAGTGATTAAGTTGTTTCTATTGTCTCTTAAAGAAAGACTATTTTCTTTCATGTGAATATCATAGTCTTTCTCTAAGAGTTGGCCAAGACTCAAGATATTATTCTTTATTTTAGGCACATAATAAATGTTTGGAATAAACTGATGTTTTCTATTTCTCAACCGTATGAGAATTTTGCCTTTGTCCTTTATTGCTCCCTTGGAATCATCTCTAAATGAAATATTCCCAATCACCGACTCGTCAAACTCTATGAACATATCTCTTTTTCCACACATATGATTACTTGCTCCGCTGTCAAGATACCATATATTTTCTTAGTATCCATTGGTCTCCTTACATGCTAACAACAACACATCTTCCTCTTGTCTTTTATCTTCAGTATAGTTGGCTCTTTCCTGCACCTTCTTTGGAGCTCTACATTCGGAAGCAAATGACCATATTTCTAATAGTTATGACAGTTGATTTGGGACTTGTCATGCTAACGCTGTGGGTTACCTTTTCCATGATCTCTTGTCAAACTTTCTGTCTATCTTCATTTTCATAATTATTGTTAAAGCATCCTCTTCCTCCTCTTCCACATCCATGACCTTTTCCTTGGCCACGACTTCTTCCACGTCCTCTTCCATTACTGGAATCTTCTTTTTTCTCTTGGAGTTGAGTCTTAAGGAGCTGCTCATTGAAATTTTGTGTCTTCTTTTTCTTTTCTTCGTGGGCTTGCAAGGAACCCAAGAGTTGTTCTATCGTCATGGCTCTTAAGTCTTTAGTTTCTTCAATGACAGTGACAATATTCTCGAATTTTGGATCTAACGATCGAAGAATCTTTTCCATGATCGTAATATTTTTTAGTTTCTCACCATTTCTATTCATTTGATTGGAAATTGTTAGAACTCTAGAAAAATAGTCAAAAATTAACTCAGTCTCTGTCATATATAATAAATCAAACTCACCTCTTAGAGTTTGAAGGCAAACCTTTTTGACCTTTTCTTCTCCCTTATATGAAATTTGAAGTTTCTCCCATGCTTCCTTAGTGGAGGTTGCACTTGAGATTTTCTCAAACCCGTCGTCATCTAAGGTCTGGTAGATGAGGAAGAGAGCTTTTTTGTCTCTCTTTTTTGAATCTTTTAAACTATCCTTTTGTGTTGAAGATAGTGTTGCCTCATCTCTTGGCTCTTCGTAGCCTTTCTCTATCACTTCCCAAACATCATGTGCTCTAAGGAGGACTTTCATTTTGATAGTCCAATTTTCAAAGTTGCTGCCTTGAAGTGGTGGAAATTGAAGAGATGCTAGACTGCCAGTAGCCATAACTCTTAACAGAGTGAGTTTTTAGAAATTTCGACTACACAGATTGATCCAGAACTTCGAAAGACTTTAAGATTGACCTGTATATCGACTTGGTCAAAGTTAACGGTCAAAGTCAACACTCAGTCAACGGTCAACAGGTTGGTCAACAGCTCCGACGGCTTAGTAAATGATGTGGTCAAATGACTCTGATGGCTTAGTCAATGGCTCTGACGTTTCGGTCAAACGGCTCTGACTCGGCTCAACTCAGTGAGTTGACTCAGTTCATGGCAGCAAATTTCCGACGACTCATATAGACTCGTTTAGACTCCGATTGGGCTAATTCTTATGGTAACGTGTTCCTCTCGTCGAGCTCTTCGATTTGATATATAATAGTAGTATGTTTGGTACAAATGGCTAATACTCTCAATGTCAAGAATTCTTTTCTGATGTGGAAGATTAGTCAAAGCTACAATCACAGAGCATACTTAGAATTTTAAGAGAACTCACAACTTTGCCCTGATACCACTTTATTTGAAATAAGAGGTTTTTAAGGCTAGAAATATTAGAAAGGCTAAGGAAGAAACTAGAGAGAATTTTGGTGGAAGAGAAGAACTTGTATTATTACTTGAATTGTTTATCTTTTGCTTGATACAAAATAGGGAGAGGAATACTCTATTTATACTACTCCAAGGATGATTTTAGATATTCTATGTAACCTTTACCACCTAATTAATTATACAAAATACAAGAATAATCTAGCAAATTCAAGAATACTCTAGAAACTTGGATGTTAAACTATAGGTTATTAGACACACACTAAAACAAGTCCAACTAACAACATAAGTCCTAACAACTAAATTATACCTCAATGGGTCACAAAAAAAGGTTTATTTCTAACAATTATAGATTGTAGAGGTTAATTATATGCTTTTAATTACTTTTTAGATTAAATAAAGGTTTTGATAAGTAAACTTACGTCTAGTTTAACAGTTAATTTGGGTTTTGTATTGCTAAGGACTTAATTGTTGTGCAGCTGTCATTATAATAAGCTCTTGGAGATGTAATGTAGAGATGCGAAAGGATCAGACTGACCAAAATAAGTTGTTGCTTTTAGCTTCTCTGCTTCATACGTGCAGTTACAGCAGAACATTTAGTTTTGTTTAGTAAATCAATTTTTGTGGTTCCGCTTAATATTATTGCGGAGCACAACTTTCACATATAGTTATATAATACGCCTATGGATTTTTTTTTTTTTTTTTTTCCTGTAGAATCGCTCATGTATTCAAACGGAGAAAGGTTACAATTTTCACTGAGGAAAACAGATGCATCTGCTTTGTTTGAGTTTGGCAATTGGGAAGAGACTCATCATTTTAAGATAGTTATGCTAATTTGCATGATGCCTTTGCTTACTAAGTAATATGATTTGAATTCTGTATAATGTTAGATATAATTTCACAAATTAACTTTTCGAGAGCCTTAAAATCGCGATAATAATTACTAACGAAGACAGAAATATAACAAGTAGAAAAAGAAGCCTAAGGAGTTGAGATAAAGATACCATTACAAATTCTGGTGGATTATATCTCACAGTTGATTTACGAAAATCCTTACAGGCATTTTCAGTATATCCATCTAAAACCACATGTCCAAATCAGAATATAAAAGTACTAAAACACATTCCCCCAAATGTTCTCTTTCAACCGAATCCTCTTAGAATTAATTTACTGAGCACATAGCATTAAGTAATAGTGAAACACAGTCACATTTTGTGTAAACAATATGGAACGTGATTTCATTAAATAAATGTTGTAAATTTTTGTATTCATGCTAATAATCTATAATCAAGAGAGTTGAAAATATCTTGTTACTTCATTTTCATGATCAACTTCAGTTGGAACATTTTTTTTTTTTAAAAAAAAAAAAAAAAAAGTAGAACTTAACTAATAACCTTTATTTATTAAAATTTAAAATAAAAAATATATACTACTACTCAATCCCCACCTCAGCCCATTAGGAATTATAGGTTTTCATGCCTACCCTGATGTGACTCGAACTTAAGACCGAGATATTAAGTAATAGATATTCTTACTATTTGAGCTCACTTACTTTGTCAACTTCAATTAGGACAATTAAGTAAAAGCAGAACAAAAAAGAGGAGTGCATTTTGTATAAAGGCTTGTTCCTTCATTGGTACAATATTTGTTTCAAAGACAAAATTAAATCTGCCATATATATCCCTTATCTACATGGTTAATATAAAAAACAGATTTTTAAAGGGGTATAAGTGTAATTTTAAGGCTAAGGGTAACATGGTAGTTTTGAATTTTCAAAATATTAAATTCAAAATATCTAGAACATATTTGGATGGAGTGTATGTCTAGATTCAGTGGGACGAAAGTGTAAAAAAAGTTTTAAAAGAGAGGCTAAAGTGCAATTACTGAAAGGCATGAATGATAGAATCTTTGAAAAGCCAGATAAAAAGTGTAAGTGACCTAAACAGTGTCCTACCAACCAAATTATGACACATGGGCTACACTTTCTTAATTTGCCCATAAATCCCCCGAAAATCCCTCATTCCTAGTTGAAGACTCCTAAATTTTCGAAAACCCTCTCCCTCTCAACACCGTTCATCTGATGAACAACTGCCACTCTTCACCGTCCATGCCATCCCATGTGAACCATCCACTGCCAACAAGTAGACACCTCCCTTCCCTGCCTTGTTTCACTGTCCGACACCAAAGACTGAAGCCCTGAAGCTAAAGCCAATCGATCAAATTTTCGGCCACCTGATCGCCATCCAACGTCTGTTGGAGACATCGTTGGCACATGGAGCTTTGTCTCGATGTCGCCAACCAACTTCAACCAATTTTGGCCGTCAACTCGCCACCGGTAACAAATTTTCCAATTTAACCATTTTTCTAATTATTTTGTGGTATTTTTATAATTATTTTTGTAAAATAATTACTTTACCTGAACTAATTATATGTGGTGATAGAGGAGTTAAAATAATGAATCTACATAGTTTTTGGTGTCGAAATGATATTCGAATATGTGTAAATTTTTGAATTGAAATAAACGACATTTTTTCAAAATATTTCAAAAAGTGATATTTTTGTAATTTTCAAATTTGATGCTCGTTTAAAGCTCTGGACCTCAAAATGAAGTTCTGACCATAAACTCAAATTCAATAAAGTCGAGAGACAAATTTTGATATAAAATGTCGATATGTTTCGAGGTGGCACGAGGCCCATGAATAGTATCATTTTATGTGCTACGGGCCAGGTCTCAGTCTTAAACCCAAATTTATCGAATTATATATCTAATCTAGCTATTTTAGAGGCTAAGAATTTAGTGGTGAAGTCGGTTTTATAATTTGAGGCTCCGTTGAAAAATCACCCCTCAAAGTGAGCTTGCAGAATTCCCAAAACGATATTACAAGTACCTAAATGACCAACAAAAGATTGTACAAGCGTCGTTAGATTGGTATAACTACTATCTCAATATAGGGGTTCAGTTACCTAGATTTATACCTATTTTGATTTCTAATTGAACTGTGACTGATTTATAAAAGATCGTGAATTACATGAAGGTTTTATAAATTATTAAAACATATTGGATTATACTGGACTAGATAATATGATTTTAATAAATATTTTAAAATTATGATTACGTGGTAATACAGCACGGTGGTGCCCATATTACCATGAATCCCGGAATAATAACAAGTGACATATTTTAGAGCTTGATTTGATAAATTCTTGGATAAGTGATTGCTTTTATCGTAAAAAATATAGTACAATTTTTTAATAATTCTTTTTGTTGATTTTATTGGCTAGATTTGACATTCTTGCCCCTAAAATGTAGTGTAGGCTGGTTTTGTGTAGGGGGTATTTCTGTAATTTTTGTGGGATGGGTGGAGTCAAACTAATCATGATTTATGGAGCTACAATTCTTTTTTTTCCCTTCAAATAAAGAGGAGCAGCTGAACACTATTAACAGAGGCTGCTTTTACTGTACTAAAAACAATACCATCCGTTTATAAATTTTATTGGCCAAAATTTGACATTCTTGCCCTTAGGGTGTAGTGTAGACTGGTTTTATGTAAGGGGTATTTTCATAATTTTTGGGGGATGGGCAGAATCAAACTCATTATGATTTGTGGAGCTATAATTCTTTTTTTTCTCTTCAAACTGGGTATATGATCTTGAGTGAGTTCGGTTATTTGGTCCGTTCATTTTTATTGGCCTTGATTTTACCAGATTAGCATTCTTTTATGTGGTTTGCATGAGGGATTTGGTGGAGTTTTCTGGCATTTTGCTTGGTTTTGGTTACTCCGCCTAACAGTCTAGCATCAATCTCTTGCATTATTCTCATATTTTCTTGCTTTTTATTTCTCGATGCTTCCTTTTTTCTTTTTTCTTTGTACCTGATATGTCTTTTCTTCTTTTCTTTAAGATCTTTTTTCTTTTTTTTTTTTCTTTGTTTGTTTGATTTATAATTGTTATTCTCTCAATTTATCTCTTTTTATTTCGGTATTTCTCCTCGGAGTTCTTCGATTTGGTTGTTTTTTCCTTTATATATATATATATATAGCTTTTAATTTTTATCATATTTTCTTTGATCTTTGGTCTATTGATTCAGATCCACTTGCTTGGACGTAGATTTTTGTGCGATTTAGTCGTTCTAGAGCTTTTTGCTACTGTGGTGGTTTCTTTCTCTTTGTCGGGTAAATTTTTTCTTTCTGAAATTTAGTTCTTTAGCAACTATTTTTTAAAAATATTTTATGTGTAATATTTTCCTCTACTTTAGATTATTGTATATCGGAGGTTTATTTTTGTTTATGCATGATATGGTTTGTATTTTTTTCTTTCCTTCATCTATTTTTGATATAGAAATGTCTTCTAATTACGTTTTTGCGAAGTAATTTTGTTTTTATCTTATTTTCTCCTTTTACATTCCGTTTTGTTCGTTGATTTGGGCTTTGTTGCATGGATCTTGAAAGTTCTCGGATATTTTCTCTCTTTTAGGTATTTTCTCACTCTAAAACATTTTTTTTTGGTCATATTTTTGTGCTATTTTTTCTCTATTTTTGATTGTTCTTCATTAGAGCTTTGTTTTTGTTCATATTGTATGAAATGATTTCTGTTGTTTTGAATATGTTTTAACCTAGAAAAATTGGATAGTTTTATTATTTATGGTTAGTCTGCTGTTTTAGTTTGATGAGGTTGTCATGGGCTTTAATCCGTGGATATGCACTTCTTATTCTTTTGCTATGGTTTTCGTTAGGGGGTTGATTGGGTTCTTTTGATCTTGGATTTTCGGCCTTAACTAGAAATTGGGATCCGCTTTTGAAATTGTTTCATTGGCCTTTTTGGTTATCAAGTTGCCATAGATTTGATAGCCATTGATTTTTTTTAAGCCACGATACTTTTGTAGTTTTATTCTGTGGTATAATTCTAATAAAAATGTTAATATATATATATAGACACCAATCTATATCTAGTAGTTATTATTTTTACCACATATTATTTTGACTAATAAAATTTATTATGTACTTTTTTTATAATAAAAAATAAGAAAAAATAATATTAATAATGTATATCTTTTCATATAATTTATTATAATTATTAGATTACTATTATATTATGATTCAATGGCAAAAACAAAAATATGCACACGGAAAAAAAATAAAACCTTTCGGATTGGCAACCTCTATATATATATATATGTTAGAAAAATGGATTAAGAAAACAATTTGGGCTTGGCTTAGGCTTGAAAGCCCAAGGGGATTTTAAAGATTAAATTTGTTATAAAACTCATTTTTATGGACCATTTTGAAGCTAAAAATTGAGTGGGATCCACATCTCGTTGATGAAAGATCTTAGTGAATTCTTGTTCTCCTCTACGAGGACATTGATTTCGTATACACGCTCAAAATGGTGCACGGATAAATGAGAAATTGTTGTTCAAAAGTGCCTCATTGAAATGAAAAATGAAAGGAAAATATTATAGTCCCACATTGGTGGGAAATGCATGGTGCAAGTGGTTTATATAGAACCTTGTTTTGTGATGG
>JXTB01000021.1:62432-81748 GCA_002914805.1 Parasponia andersonii | reverse complement strand
TTGGAGCATAATATTTTGGTAACATTATTTATCGAAAAAATTTATTATAAACTTTTGTAACCTTATATATTGCATGTTACAACTGGTGTGACAATATATATATATATATATATATATACACGCGCGCATATTGATTTGTGAATATTTTCTTTCTGTGTTTAGATTTCTTGAGTATTTTGGAGTTTTTTTCCCTTGATATTTGTTATATGTTTTAGATTTTTTTTCAAATTAATTATGCTCTCTGATATTGCTTTAAATGATCTGACTATTTGTATTTATGATTTCAGAACTTTTTATACAGACTTAATTAATGTTTTTCCGATTTTCTTATGTTATTCCCATTATTCAGATTTGAGAGAGAGAAAAAAAGTAAGTAAAAAAAAAAAATAAAAGGAAGAACTGAAAAGAGAGTAGAAAGAGTTTTTTTGTTATATTTTAGCAATATAACACTTATTTTCATTATTTGATTACTTTGACTATTCGTGTTCAGTAAGCTTCTTTTTTTTTTAAAATATATATATATATATATATATATATATATATATTTCTTTCATTACAGGTTTACTTCAGATATTATCACCTGTTAATTTATACTTTAATGCCTTATATGTACCTCTTACTCTTATTTTATAATGTCTGTTGAAGTTACTCTTTTTACTCTTCATATTTGTTTCTGTATACCTTCCTATTTACTGATAATTGACTGAACTCATCATCACATTCCTACGTTGTGTTTGTTGCATTTTTCTTCTCTACTCTACTCTCTGTACAATATATACTTTTCAGAAAGTTAGTTTTGAAGGCTCTTTCGTGGAAACATTTCAGGTGTTACATCTATTTATTATGCTTTGTCATGTCTGCTTATGTTTTTTTTTCCTTCTTTTAAGTTATACCTGTATTTTATTCTGTTGTTAATTAATGCGTATTCTTTGTATTCTTGATATGCTATCAATATATTTATTTCTTAATTGTTGTGTATAATATCATTTATCTATTAGGGTGTTTGATTGAATCATGTCTCGTTTAGTTTTGATTATATTTTCTTATGTCCTTAATTAATATCCATTGTTTGCTTTGCATTTATCTGCTTAAATGTTTGAGTCCTTATTAGATTGAATATTGGAAAATATTGTTATATTTCATTTTGTGTTTCTATGTTTTAGATATTTTCTTTGTTTGTCTTTTTATTGAGTATTTATCCTTTTTATTTTCAGGTTGAATATTATAAAATATTATTGTATTCCTTTTTGTGTTTCTGTATTTAAGATGTTTCCTTTTTTTTTTGTCCATTTATTGAGTCCTTTCTCCCTCTTTTTTTCTCCTTTCTAGTTTCTCGGTTCTATTTCTCTCTTTTTCAGTTAAATTTTATAATTTTTATATATTTGGCGATAATTCTCTCTTTTTCAGTTATATTTTATAATTTTTATATATTTGGTGATGATATATTATTTTTTTATCATATGGAGTACTGTAGACTGCCCAAAAATTGCTATGTATAATGTCTTTTTTTTCATGTATAATAGATGTGGTTTGTTGTTAAGAAATAGTTTTACAGCTTTTTATTATTCGAGTGTTGTTAGACTTGGTTGTTCAGTTAGAGATTTTTCTGGTAAACTCTTCTTTTCTATACTATATTTTTGCTCCTAAGATTCTACCTTTGATTTTTATGCGGGCATGGTAATTTGGTTTTTTTTTTTTTTTTTCACTTTAGTTGTTCTTGGTCTAAATAAAACAGTTCTTTATTCTTAGATTTGTTGCGGAATTTGGCTGAGTTTTTGGATCTATATATTTTGGCCTTTGTTTATTCTAAGAGATATTCTTTGACCATTTCTTTAGTTTTTTTTTTTTTGTATGTTCCTTTGGTTCCCTATATTTTGAATCTTTTTTCTTCTTTTTTCCCTCTTTTTTATAATCTTATTTGAGTATTGTTTCTTAATTCTATTTTCTAAAATCATTTTCCTTTTTTTTTTCTGGCTTGTTATTCATCTGGTAGTTTTTGGGCAGTCCTTGGTTTTATTCATATGATCTTGTTTCTATTATTTAATTGATATAATGTATCTGGAAAATTCTTTATTATATAGATTTTTTTATTTGTTTATTTAATTATCAGGAATATTTTTCTTTCATAAGAGAGAAAAAATTTCTTAGGTATCTAAATAAACAGTTGAAAATATATTATCTAACAAATTTGTCATATATTGATGATATTTCTACATATTTGAGCCAAATATTGTATATATTTATATTTTTATTTAGGTATAATTTATATGTATACTTATATATCATATAATTATAAAAGACGTAAAAAATTAGTTATATATGATTGGTGGCAAAAAAATTCACTACTTTGATTGACAAAGGAAGGGACAAAAATCTTAGTATGTAGGAAGTGAAATGGATTATTATTAATATTATTCTAAAATTATTAAACAAGTTTTATTCTCATTATGCATTTGATTTTCCTATATGTAGATTTAATACTTTGTTTATCTGGAATAATTAAAAATAGTTCTCTTATGATCATAGAGAAAAATTTAATCTCCTTTCATTTTCTTGCGAGGTAGGCATACCCTATCAACTCGGACGTGATGTTCTCCAACCTAAAATTAGAAACATAATTTATGCAAAAAATTGATACCATTACACTTTTACATTATTATTTAAATAGAGAAAACTAAAACCTATGATTATCATATTTAGTAAGTACATACAAGAATATAACATCTCATCATATTATATTATATATAATAGAAAAATATTTTACATAATTATTCATACAATATAATAATTCATCATATTTCTTATACCAACTCATAATATTCCGTACTTAACCCGCAGCAAAAGTGCAGGTTACAAAACTCTTTTGAATTCTATTATTGCAGCACGGTAGTTTAGATTATCGACGAGTTGTCATAGTGTTAGGTGAGAGACCTAGGCTCCTATGTAAGTTTTGCTGACACACATTCGAGTAGTATTAGGATACTGGATATCTGTACTAAAAAAGTATTACAGGGTCATGATGGGAGGATAAAAACTCATTCCTATACATTGGTTGATGTATGATATGTACAATTATTTGGTTTTGGTTTTATTTATATGTAAGAATCAAATGTGATTTTCGGTATACTTTATGATATTGATTTTATATACCGATTTGTAAAGTACTAACCATGCAAGTTTGAGATATTACATCTATTTAAAAAGGTAATTGAATTCTTACTAATTATGTGAATGCCCGCATTTTATTATTTTTTCCTTCTCAAGTAGTGTTTTGTGTCACTTTGGAGATTTAGGTATAGAGTAAAGAGGAACACATTACTAATTTTAATAATTAATAATTATATAAAATACTTCTATTTATTTATCTTAGCTTGTATTAGAACTTCTGGGCCCGTAACAAAGATTTGGTCTATATAACCATTATATCTGGATTATGAGAATGATGATAATGCCTAGTTTTATTTTATATGTCGATACCATGACAAACTTCGTAAACATGTGTTAATGATTATAATTAGCTCTTGGTGATGTAATCTAGAAATGACTCTTCGGATTAGAGACCATAACAAGTAGTTGCCCTTTTAGGGATGTTTTGGCATCATAATTGAAAAAGAAGTTTTTTTTTCAATTATTATAATGGAAGACCATTTATTTATAATAATAAGGGTGTTTAGCATTGTTCTTAGAGAACACTTTTTTTTAGAACGATAAGAGTGTTTAGCATTGTTTTTCGAGAATAATCTTTAAAAATATAGGTAAAAAATATGAAAATTCAGATAACAACAAAATATTTTATTTTTTTAATATTTTATAAAAAGATAAAAATAATAAACAACTTCACTCACTTTTTCTCCCAATATGCTAATTTTCTCTCAGCTCTCTTTATTATCTCTCGTCATTTTTTATTCATAATTTTTTTCTAATCACTTTCTCCTACTCTTAATATTCTTTTCTCATTATTTCTCCTCATTTTCTCTTTCCTAACTCTCTCTCTCCTAATTCTCTTTCGTTATTTTATCTCTCATAATTCTTTCTCATCACTTTCTCTGTGACAATCTTGATTGAAAAAAAGTAGATTTATTTATGTTATAAGAATAATATAAAGACTACGAGACCCTTAAGTAATGGTATTTGTCGGCTATATTAGTAATTTAATATTAGACTTAAGAAACCCTAAGACTAATAAGCTATCCAATTTTATACGTGTGCTCTATAAAGAAGGAAAAAATAGAGAGAGAGAGAGAGAGAGAGAGAGAGAGAGAGAGAGAGAGAAAGAGGACAACTCTATGCTTATAGAAGAAGATAAAGAAACAAGAAGAAATTTCAACTCCTTTCAATCTTAAGGTAGATACCTCTAACCTATTAAGTTTATAATCATTTAGCTTTTGAGGAATTGGAATTGTATGTTTAGAGTTAGGGTTTTAATTTTCCCATCAATAATTTATGAACTATGTGGATAAGTTTGAAATAAGATGAAGCTTATTCATATTACGATTCAAACAAGTAAAATTTTGTGTGATTTGGTTGGATAAATTGAAAATTACGAATTTGTTAGTGTTAAAGGCAAAAAAAGCAACAGTAGTTGAGATTAGATTTTCAAGGATTTTGAATGGTTTGATTGTGTCATATTTGATATGGTTATATCGAATAAGGTTTCTAATAGTATATAAATCATCAAAAACAGACTTGTAACTATGAAGTTATAGCCAATTGAAATGAGAATTACGAATCCAAAAAAAAATCTAAAACTTTCAGCACTTTGAGTAAAATGTGATAGCAGCTTATCTGATTATATGGGGTCCACTTATAGACCCCACAATCACACTCATGGCACTCTTAGGACCCCATAACTTGTAGAGCATTTTCCTAAGTTTTGGTGATTTTTAGAGAAAAGTTAAAATTATTATGAATCATGAGATTTTGACACTATTGGGATAAACACTAGACTTGAACATAGAAGATATCATAGGTAGTAAGTAGTCATTATCTTGTTTGTGTAATTAGAGTGCGGTTCCAGTGATTTAATACTTATATGTAGTTTATGTGATAATAAGTGTTTGGATAGTTATGTTGATTATTTTGATTAAATAGATAAAGTGAATGAGGTAAGTAATTTTTTCATCTTTTCTAGTAGTTTTCCTTATCCATAAGCTTAATATCTTATTTTTTTATTATTTCTAATAGTTACATATTTACAAGGTATTTTCTTTAAAATAAGATTATTTATTATAAGAAATTTGTTTTATTGAAATATAATTTTTGTGAAAAATAATATGATTCTATGTTTTATACCAAATTATAGATTAAGTACATGAATTATTATTGAACATGATTACAAAAATAAGTTTTTGGAATAACTATAATGTTATAATGAGATGAAAATAAAATTATTTATGATTCATTAATGTAAATAAGTATTTTGAAACTCTCTTCATTAACTATACATATGGACCTAATCCACAAGGGTTATATGTAGACAATATTGATCTAGCTATAGGATTAAATATAGTAGACTCAAACCCAACTTCAGGGGTTATTTGTAGTAAATTCGGACCCACTTATAAGGATTATTTATGGTAGATTTGGACCTAACTATAGGGGTTATATATGGCAAATTTGGACCTAGTCACAGAGGTTAAGTGTGACCATAGGCGCCAAAAACTAAGAAGAAATATAATTAAAATTGTTATTTGTAGAATGAAATTTGAAAACACAAATTTAGGAACTTATTACTTGTTTTTGTTAAAGTATTTACTAATCAGGTTTAATTATTTTCAAAAGTACTTATTTCTGAAACTAAATTTGTTTTGAAAATATTTATTAATGATTTTGGGTTGCCTATACTTAATCCAGCTAGTTAAAGTTATTGGTTACTTACTAAGTTTCTAGCTCATCATTTTTATTTTTTCCTCCTAGATTTTAAAGATTATGAGTTAACAGGTTCATAAAAGAGAACTTATATTATAGTAATTATAAAGGGTGCGTGGTTCAAAAAGAGAAATTTATTCATCTTAATTGAGAAAATGCAAAAACTCAAAAGGTTGATAATTTTGAATTTATTGAATTATATATTCTATTATATTGTATTTATTTTGAATATTTCGGAGACCTTATAAGAATTATTAAATTTATATTATGTATTGATATTTATTGGAGACTAACAATTTTTAATTGTATTGGATTATAAATAGATACTTTGCATGTCTATGAGGCATTTTTTTTTGTGGGCATGAGGCACATACACATCCTCAGGAATAGGGCGTGACATTCTTTCTCTCTTTCTCTTTACTATTATTTTTCATGACTTTATTTCTGCTCATATTCCCTCTCATCATATTGGCATTCTATTCTCTTACTTTCTTTTTTCAGTCACATTCTATATTGCTAGCTTTTCTATTATTACCATCTCTTTTTACTTTGTCTCTCTTTATTCTTCTCTTATGTATCCTTATCTGTTCTCATTCTTTTTCTTCTCCTCATGTATACTTATTAGTTTCTATATCTCATCATTCTATCCGATTACTTTCCCTAAACTTATTTTCTCGGATCACTATAACTTCTCATTTTGTCTCATTATATCATCCTTACAATTTTCTCTCTCTTGAATTTTTTTTCTCTTTATTCTCTCATTTGAATTTCTCATTTCTCATTTCTCTTGACTTTTGTGACTCTATTTTTTTTAAAGTTTACTGTAATGATTATTAGAATCTTTTGTACTCTTTGTTTATTTAAAATTAGTAAAGAAGTAATATTCTGAGAATGGTATGGCTCACATAAGTTGACGAGAGTTAATTTTGTAAATTTTTCAGAGAAAATTGGAACTTCATTAGAAATCGGAAACTAAAACACTAGTTTCAAGAAAATAGAGATTATGGATGCTTATTCAAGCAAGTCTTATATGTCATTTAAGATTTAACCTAACTCTGGTTTTGTCTTAAAATTAATGATCACATTTTTGAAAGTTGATTTTGCGGAAATACAGTAATTGGACATAGTGGGTGCATTAAACTAACGTAATTATAACCTAAAAGACATTTTCATCTTTCGGTCAAAGTATGGTTATTAATTTGAGTTGGCCAAAGTGTTTAGAATAGCAGTTAGGTTTTGTATTTCGAATTTGGTAAAATTCAAAGTTGAAACGGACAAATAGTGAGATTACATAATATATAAGGGCGTAAGTATGGGAAAAGTTAAGACTGTGATTTTATTTCTACATAGCTGAACCTTAAGGAATATTTTATTGACAAATAATATATATGATTAAGTTGGGGCCAATAGAAAGTAAGCTAAGCGGAGAACATATATTAAATAATTTAGAGACAAGATTAGAAAGTTGTAACAAGTGTGATGATCAAGTGAGTTTGAATCAATCAAGCAGCCACGTGGCAAGATCACAAGTACCAAACATGGAGCAGAGCTCCCTCTCTATTCTCAACTACCTTTTGTACATAAAATACCAAATTTTTGGTCAAAGTCTCATTTGCATGCAACTTATTCTTTCAACCACTGGAATTTTAGCTCAACTTTTCTCTTAAACTTTCTGTTCTTTTTCTCTCGAGCCAAACACAAACCAGCCCCTTAGACCATGATTTTCCCATCTCCAAATTCTTATATCTTTACATAATATTAGTACTAAGTGCTAGTAGTTAAACATATGTGAGAGTGAAAGCCATCCAAGAGGGTTAGATCTTTCATCATAAGGTGGAAATTGGTGTTTCACGAGATGATTAAGTTCTTGACTTAGTAAAGATAACTATTTGAATTCTAAGTTAAGTAATGTGGCGTTGTTGAAGAAAATGTAATCTCAGAGGAGTTTTAGAGCCTGTAGCTTTGGAAGATCAAAGAGAGTTAGCGTGGAAGAGGAAACTCGTAGGTAAATTTTCTATGATGATTTTATAAGTTGAGTAATTGAGGCCAAAGGTCATTACATATAATAAGTATGTCAGAGTTACGTTTTGGCCATTATTCGTTGATGCTGAGCTAGAAAATGTCTTGAACATAATCTGCCCAAATTAATTTCAACGAGAGAGAAAGATCTTTACAAAAGAGAGAGAGAGAGAGAGAGGGGGGTGGGGGGGGGGGTGGGAGATGTCGCTACTTTTGGAGGGGGGGAGGGGGATTGAGGAGAGAGATGGAAAAAAGAAAAAGGAGAGGGTTATTTCAAAAATTGAAAAAGTTCTCTCTCTAATTAGAAAGAGAAAAGTCAAAAAAAAACTTGTCGTAAAAAAGACATTTTGAGAATTTGCAATAAAAAATCAATTGGAGTGAAAATTACACTATATCTATACGTTCTCTTAACAAATAAAAACTAACTCTCTACTCTCAAAATAGCTACTCTCTTGTATAATTTTTTTTCTACTTTTTTTTTCTCATCATTTTCTCTTATAACTTTCTCCCTCTTAATTTTTTCTAATCATTTTCTTTCTCGTTCTCTCTCCCATCTTTCATTTTCTTGTCACTTTAGCTTTACTCATTCTGTAAAAACCCGAAATTTTCGAGGATAACTTGGACAATTTACCAATTTTTCGAATAAAATATTGTGGGGATTAATTTACAAATGTTTTGTGTAGATGGATTAAATTACAAATTTTGGGGGACTAGATTGATAGAGATTTGAAATTTTGAGGACTTATGTGCAATTTTTGAAAAATTGTACAGCCCTACAAGACTGGGCCACGTGCCCGTCCTCTTTCTTCTTTCTCTCTCTCTTCTCTCTCCTCTCCCCGAATTCTCTCTCTTCTCTCTCTCGGCCGCGCCACCATCGAAGGCCGCAGGACCGCCGCCCAGCCACCGTCCAGGCCGCCTATCCACCGTCCAGGCAGCCCACCGACCGGCGTCGACTCGCCGAGCTGCCGTGCACCTCCGCCGGTCATCAGTAGCTACCGCCGGTCATCAGCAGCTACCGCCGGCCACTAGATCGCCGGAAAAAGTTATTGATGCCGTTTTGACCCATTTCGGATTTTTGGCCGCCGGCGACGATTCCGCCCACCATTCGACCTCAAACCGGTCCCGTTGGATTCGTATCATCACATGGATCGTCAAGGTATATATATCTTAACCCCATACTGTTTGGATCAACAATTATCATTTTTGGGTATTTTGAGTTTTTGAATTTTAGTTTTCGATCCGGCCGTTGGATTGTGTTTTTGACTGCATTTTTGAAATGTACTCGGAAAATGGACAAGTTTGATATATATATTGTGAAGTTTGGTGATCGGCATGAAAATCGAGATTGGACGGTCAAGATTTTGTCTCGTTTTGCATGCCATTGGTCCGGTGTGGGCACGGACCTGAATTGGACAAGTTATATGTCTAACCTAGCAATTTTGGGTGCTAGGAATTCAGTGAAGAGGTCTGTTTATGGAATTGAAGTTCCGATGAGAAAGTTGATTTTTCGCAAGAGGATGATCGAGGGCTTGAAATTGGTTCCCGACCCTCCGGGCGATCGTCAACGACACCTTGAAGATTCAATAGCGTGGTGTCGCTATTCCGGTGAGGTAGAGGTTTAGTTACCTTCGTTTCATTTTTGATTTAAAACTTATTTTCTGCAGCATATAAGAACAAGTGTGTTTTTAATGATTTGAATTACATGTGATGGAATCTAGCTATACGATATATACTATACTGCTCTGGGAATTTGCTATGTGCAGATTATTTTGAGTATATCAAAAATAGGGCCGTTATGCTGCCCGTTTTTCTATAAAACTATATTATGCATGTTTTGCTGAAAAACCAGACTACAATAATTTTTACATTTCAGCTCTGTATTGCATGTGTCATAGGATCATACATGAGCACCATGTTAGCATCGTGGGTTTTACAGTGTGGCGCTGCGTGCCCCACCGTCGGTGAAATTCTGTAAACTCGCACGAGGTCTTGTTACTTCTGATTACATCCCTATTTGGTAGGTGTAGGCATTTCGGTTGCCCCTCCAAGTTTGGTAGGCGACACATGGGTGTCCCCTCCGGGTATGGGCTTAGGTATTAGGCAGGCTGTTAGGTACACTTAGTGCCATCATCCTGGGTTTCCACAGATGAGAGGATGTGAGCTCATGGGTATAGGTTGATTTGTGTCATATGCATATGGATTGATGGTTTTGATTGCACTGTTTTATATATATTGGCTCCCGGTTTGGAACATATATATATATATATGTGTGTGTATGTTTTGGAGTTGAACTAACAATGCAGGAGATTTTCATCACTGAACTGTTTTTTCCCGAGGTAACTATTTTCCTACTGGGCATTTTATGCTCACCCCCTACCTTCCTCCTCAGGTTATGTCCAGTGCGATCTTTGTGATCAAGAGGAGTAAGAGGTCATCCGGATTGCAGTTCGTCTCTTGATAATGCTAGGAGTTGTTGTCGTAGTCTTTGGACTATTTGGATTTTGTGTTAGCATTAAACCAAGATTACTGCTTTCTATTTTGTCTGCAAACTTATGTATGCCATTCTGGTGTTTAACTTCTGTTATGGATGATGATGATGCTGGGTTTTATATTTAATTTCGAGTTTTTAAATAATTGTTCAATCCATTTTTGATGGTGTATACAAACTGTGGGAGTGGTTCACGGGATGGAATTCCAATTACTTTACTTAAATGGACCGTTTTTATAAAAACTAGAACTTTTGACACTTAAATTTAGGAATTTCCTATCTTTGTGAAATTCCCCTTCTGCCACTAGCCCAGATTTTGAGTCGTGATAGAAATTTTTGGTATCAGAGCTTTGAGTTTAACAGCTCGGACATATCACCATTAAACTAGATTGAAGTTGATTTTTATGACAAGAATTCATCATTATCGCACTAACAGTTTGGTATATTGTTTCAGACTTGTAAGGATGCCTCCTAGAAGAGTTCTGCGGCACTAGCCGGATGCCGAACCTCCTCATCCGGATTTCACTCATCTGATTGAGGCAATGTAGCAAGCATTCGTCCAGATAAGCAATCCAGACTATCAACCTCCAGCTCCGAGGGAACGTCAGTTGGATCAGGCTGATTACCTCCAATGGTTCATGCGTCTCCAGCCAGGGCAATTTGATTGTAGACCAGAAGCTCTCACGGAAATTGCTTGGTTGCGTGAGATGGAGAGGCACTTTCGAGTCCTTGGTACTCCGGTTGAGTTTTGGGTTGTGTTTGCTGTTACCCGTTTGACGGGGAGTGCCATTCGTTGGTGGGAAATAGTGGAACGGATGCAAGATGTAGTGGGCTTGACTTGGGAAGACTTTGAACGGATTTTCAAGGCCCAGTATGCCAATGAGGATCAATAGGATGAAGTTGTGAACCGGTTTGAGACGTTGACCCAAGGTAACAGAACAGTGAATGAGTACCTGATAGAGTTCACTGAGTTGGAAAGTGTTGCTCTTAGACCGGGTACGAGTGAAAAGTACCGAGTTGTTAAGTTCAGGAGTCATCTGAATCGGAACATTTTCAACAGGATTGGTACCCAGACTTTCCATACTCTTCCTGAGATTACAGTGGCTGCCCAGCAGGCAGAGGCCATCGAAAAAAGTTTGGATTCCAGAAGGAACCAACGGAAAGGAAATAACAGGAAAGCCACCAGAAAGAACCAGAGGCAGTGGTCAGCCCAGGGTACTCCGAGCAGTGGGAGCCCAAACAGTAGTGGTTCTTCTGGGGGTGGCAGAGGTAGTCCGTATGGAGGATGTTTTGTTTGTGGCTAACAGGGTCATCGGAAAAAAGAGTGTCCCAACCGTCAACAGAAATCTCCTCTTTCTCAGGGAGGACCGCAGAGGAGTCAGTCAGGTTCTGCTTCTTATCAGAACACTCAAGCAAGGCCGTAACAGTCACAGGGTACTTCGCAGGCTTTTAATTCCCCTCAGCCTTATCAGCATCAGTACCGCCTCAGGGTTTCACTCAGAACTTTCAGACTCCTCAGGCTTTAGGGAGTCAGGGTGGGCATGGATATGGCAGTAGTGGTCTAGGATCCAGCAGCAGCAGTCCTGGCCAGGGAAGAGGCAACAAAGGGTAAAGAAATATGACTGGCCAAGTCTATTCTTTTACTGGGGCAGACGACACTCAAGATCGCACCGGCCGAGATGTTGTTGACGATATGATCCTTCTTTCACACTCTTGGGCACATGTTTTGTTTGATACTGGTGTATCCCATTCATTCATATCCTTATTGTTTGCTCAACTTTTGGGGTTGGAATTTTCTGATTTGGATTATGTATTATCGTTGGGTACACCTTTGGGTAGAGTGGATGATGTGTCTAGTATGTGTAGGTCTTGTCTGGCTGTGATTGGTGATAGGAAGCTTCTTGCTGATTTGATTGTGTTGCCGATGAGACCATATGACGTGATACTCGCATACCTAACCAACAGCTTTATAACTCGACAACATCTGATAGTATTCTTCGCCCACTTAAAAAAAGCATCACTACCTGTAGGATAATAGATAGTCGCTAGGATGAGTCCATTAAAGCCTAGTCCTGTTTTGAAAGCGTGTATGGGTGGAAGAAAGAAACTCGAGTGTTATGGGAACTTATTTGCCATAATTGGCAAGGTGAGGAGAGACGATCAAGACCTATGGATTCCGGTGGTGTGTGAGTATTCGGAGATATTTCCTGAAGACTTACCGGGGTTACCACCTGATAGGGAGATCGAGTTCTATATTGATCTAGTTCCTGGAGCTCAGCCAGTTTCTATTCCAGTCTATCGATTTGAGATCTGATTATCATCAGTTGAAGATAAGGGAGGATAATATACCGAAGACAGTATTCAGAACCCGATATGGTCACTTTGAGTTTCTGGTGATGCTATTTGGTTTGACGAATGCTCCCGCAACTTTTATGGATCTCATGAATCGGATCTTTAGGCCCTTTTTGGATCGTTTTATAGTTGTGTTCATTGACGATATCCTCGTGTATTCCAAGACTCGAGAAGAGCATGCCGAACATCTAGAGATAGTACTCAAGACCTTAAGAGATCATCAGTTGTACGCCAAGAAATCGAAGTGTGATTTTTGGATGTCAGAAGTGAAGTTCTTGGGCCATGTAATTTCTCACAGAGGTATTTCAGTCGATTCTGCTAAGATCGAAGCTGTATTAGAGTGGGAAAAACCGAGAAATGTGACGGAGGTACATAGTTTCCTTGGATTGGCAGGCTACTACCGTCGTTTTGTGTAAGATTTCTCGAGAATTGCTTTGCCTTTGACGAAGTTGACCAGGAAGGACATCAAGTTTTTTTGGGACCACGAGATTGAAGAAGCTTTTGTCAAATTGAAGCAGATTTTAACCACCGCACCTGTTCTTACTGTTCCTGACAGTAACGACCCTTATGTGGTGTATACCGATGCTTCGAAGACGGGTCTGGGATGTGTCTTGATGCAGAATGGTCTAGTTGTGGCTTATGCTTCTCGTCAGTTGAAGCCACATGAAAGGAACTATCCCACCCATGATCTGGAACTTACAGCAGTGATCTTTGCGTTGAAGATTTGACGATGTTACTTGTATGGTGTGAAGTTCGACATATTCTCCGATCATAAGAGTTTAAAGTATCTCTTTACCCAGAAGGATTTGAACTTGAGACAGCGAAGATGGGTTGAGTATATGACGGATTATGACATCGACCTACAGTACCATCCTGGTAAGTCCAATGTTGTAGCCGATGCACTGAGTAGGAAACCTCGTGGTTCATAGCTGCACTGGTGTTTGAAGATTGAAAAAACTTAGTTGCGATTGGTGATTTCAACTTGCAGTACTTCAAGAATGAAGGTGTTGCTTGCCTGAGTAACATTGTGATTTCACCATTTCTTCTCCAGACTGTCGAGCAGAGTCAGTGGCAAGATAGGGAGTTGAGGACAACCTGGAACTGACTTCAGAATGGTGAATAGTTAGATGGTTGGAGCACTAATAGGGAAAGGTTCTTGCTTTTCAGTGGGAAGTTGGCGGTAGCTAATGACCCTAATCTTCGAGAAACCATTCTAATAGAGGCTCACAAATCAAGGTTCACAGTATATCCAGGTAGTACTAAGATGTACCGGGACTTGAAATGGCAGTAGCTACCTTTGTAGCTAAGTATTTGACTTATCAGCAAGTCAAGGCTGAACACCAGAGGCCAGCTGGATTACTTCAGCCGTTACCCATTCCAGAATGGAAGTGGGACAAGATCACGATGGACTTCGTGACCAATTTGCCAAAGACCTTGAGGAAGAACGACATAGTTTGGGTGATAGTCGATCGTTTAACGAAGAGTACTCACTTTATACCGATCCAGATTGACTACTCTCTCACTAAGCTCAGTAAACTATATATGGAGAACATCATACGCTTGTATGGTGTGCCTTCAAGCATAGTATCTAACAGAGATCCAAGATTCACTTCTAAGTTTTGGAGAGCCTTGCAGAAAGCATTTGATACGCAGTTGGATATCAGTACACCTCACCATCCTGAGACAGACTGTCAGTCTAAAAGAACCATTCAGATTCTTGAGGACATGCTACGTTGTTGCATACTGGATTTTGGTGGGAACTGGGATGATCATCTTCCTTTGGTGGAATTTGCATATAATAACAGTTACCAGACCAGTGTGGGTATGGCTTCATATGAAGTGTTATATGGGAGGCCATATAGATCGCCTTTGTGTTGGGCGGAACTAGAAGAGCATGTTACTCTCGGACCTGAATTGATTGAGGAGACTACTGAGAAGATCAAGGATATCCAAGAGAGACTCAAAGAGATTCAGAGTCGCCAGAAGAGTTATGCTGACCCGAAGAGGCATGAGGTAGAGTTCGATACTGGTGATTCTGTATTCTTGAAAGTGACTCCAAGACGAGGTGTTACAAAATTTGGAGTTAAGGGTAAGCTTGCTCCGAGTTATATTGGTCCCTTTGAGATCACTGAGAGGATTGGACCAGTGGCTTATCGCTTGAATCTACCTGCACTGTTGGGTCACGTGCATAATGTGTTTCACGTGTCGATGTTGAAGAAGTACACGCTGGACCCATCTCATGTTGTCCAGCACGTTCATGTACCGATCCAAGAGGATGTGTCCTATGAGGAGCAGCTTGTTCACTTATTGGCGAGAGAGTTGAAAGTGCTTCGCAATAGAGAGATACTACTTGTCAAGGTGCTTTGGGAACATCACAAAGAGGACAAGGCTACTTGGGAACTCGAGACGGAGATGTACGAGAAGTACCCTCATTTGTTTAACTTTCAGTTAAAAGTTGTATTGTGATGTAAACCTTGACTTGTACTTTGAATTTCAGGACAAAATTTCTATAAGGAGGGGAGAATGTAAAAACCCGAAATTTTTGAGGGTAATTTAGACAATTTACTAATTTTTTGGATAAAATATTGTGGGGATTAATTTGCAAACGTTTTGTGCAGATGGACTAAATTGTAAATTTTGGGGGACTAGATTGATAGAGATTTGAAATTTTGGGGACTTATGTGTAATTTTTGAAAAATTGTACAACCCTATAAGACTAGGCCACGTGCCCGTCCTGTTTCTTTTCTCTCTCTCTCTCTTCTCTCTCATCTCCCCGAATTCTCTCTCTTCTCTCTCTCGGCTGCGCCACCGTCGTAGGCCGCAGGACCGCCGCCCAGCCACCGTTCGGGCCGCCCACCGACTGGCGTCGACTTATCGAGCTGCTGCCACCTCCACCGGTCATCAGTAGCTGCCGCCGGCCACCAGATCGTCGGAAAAAGCCATTGATGCTATTTTGACCCATTTCGGACTTTTGAAAGATAGCTGAGAACTCTAATCCCTCTCTCTTCCAAATGAGTTCCGAGAGTTCTAATTCCTCCCCATTCCAAATAAGTTCCAAGAGTCATAAAAAATAATGACGACTCAATTTCATCTTTTACAAGTTTGATTTTCAAATTTAATTGCTTTATATTGATGTATTATGTAACAAGAAAATGCAAAGAAATTATTACAAGAAGAAGCAAAGGCTTGATTTAAACTACTTCTCAAGTCAGAGTAAATTCACATTAAGAAGTGGGGGACTGATTGTTGGGGGTAAAATTCGTATGACTCATTTTATGGCCTATATGGGACCTACAAAAGGAATTTGTATTTTTATAGGGTCTCCTATTTTAGAAAAAAGGTAATTCTTATTTATGATTATCAAGTAATTATATTTCAATTCAGGCATTATCTAGTAAATATCCTAATATGACTAGGTTACTCAAAAAAAATTATTATTAATTATCTTTTTAATAAAGTTTCCTATTTATTAAACATCTCTTATTTGCCTATAAATACGTAGTCTTCTCCTTTATTCTACATCTCCTTATTTTCATTATATTTTCTCCACATAGTCTTTATAAAAAATCTCTATAGTCATTCTCTTTATTCTCCTATACAGTTTAACTGACTTTTTGTTCTTTTGTAGGGAATTTAAAACTATATCAGGGTTTGATCCCTACAGAAGGTATGTAGGCAACTCTAAGCACAACCTAAAAAACTAATCTATTTTGCCTAAATACAGGATTATAAGTAATCATGGACCTCCTATAAATTCAATTGTAGAATTTGGCATCTATAAATTGTAGTGCAAATTTTAATAACTCGCAAGTGCATAAACGAATTGAAGTATAGAATTGTAAATTTTCCAAAATTTCTTCCAATTTTCACCAAAATTTGCTAAACATTAGAAAAATTACACTATGAATTCCTAATATCCATATTTTTATCAAAATTTCACTAATATTACCCAGTATTTCTCAAATTTTTTCCAAAAATTATTTTACCCCAAAAAGATATTTTTGGCATCCCAAAATTTTACCGAAACTTGGGAGAAATTTTTGTCCTCGGCTTTGACTGATTGGCAATCTATGCTCTGCAGGTATGAACTGCTATTATAACAATAAATGACTAATGGGTATTGCAAATCCTTTCAAAATGCTAATATTCTCTAGGAAATTATATTTTGAATCCGATTTTAGCGAGACTTGCTTTGATAAATCATAGCATATGAAAAGTTATGGCCATGTTTATATTTGGCATGTACATTTAATTAGGTACAAAGTGTTTGCTGATTATACAATGGAAAAGAAAATTTTGACTTATTGAACTTGGGTTAACCTACTTTTAGGCTAAGGATTTATGGTAATCTATGATAATTGGTTATTTGAAACCAATAGCAATTTGGCAAATTAACCAATCAATTACCCTAAGGGAAAAAAAAAGTCCAATTAGAACCCAAAAACTGAGTTAGTTATTAAAAACCAAAACTTTATAACTTAAAGAATCTAGTAATAATACGAAATTATTTGGTTACTAGGGGAACTAGTAACCCGTAGTTCAATTGGTTACAAAAGAAACTAATAACCATGACTAAAGAAGTCATCTGATTATTAAAAACTCTAGTAACCAGATTAGATTCGTTATGAGTAAGTTGGTGGTTAGTATAGATTACCAAGATTTTTTAACTTTTTTTTGAAGTTTTTAGTAACCTATGGTAACACCAAATTGATTACTGAAAACCATAAACTAAAAACCAAAGAAACCATCTTTTTATACAAGACACCAGTAACTAGTAACCAAATAAAATTAGAAACCATACGGTAAGTAAAAAAACTAAAAACAATATATGAAACTATTTGGTTACTAGGAAAATTAATAATCAGTAACTAAATTGGTAACTAATAACTTAAGTATGGTTACTATAAATATCAAGTACTCGATGTTTTCTAAAGTAGTTGGTAACCTATGGTTACTAAGTATTTAATTGTTAAGATGGTTTGTTACCAATGACCATTTACTAACTAGTTTGGTTAATTAACAGATTGATTACAAGTAAAAAATAAAAAAGAAAAAAAATATAGTTATCAAAAACTATTTTGGTTAGTAAAAATTGAAAATCAATTTAGTTATTTTTTAGGAACGAATTGATTTCTAGTAGTAACTGAAAATCAATTTAGTTACTAGAAACTAGTAACTATTTAATTTGGTTATTAGGAACTGAAAATTAATAATTAGTGACAAAATGTGATTTTTTTTATTATAGTAATTAAAATTTTTTCTCGAAAACCAATGACCAAATTAGTTTCTAAAAACTGAAAAGGAGTAACCAAAAGATAAATGGAAATAAGTAATCAATCTGATATTAAATAGTAAGTAGATTAGTTATTAGTTTCCGAGATTGACAACTAATCTTTGTAATTAGTAACCATAAGTTATTGTAACTAGCTACTAATTTGGAAACTAGCAACTAAATTTATAACTAATAACTACTAGTCACTAGTAGCTTAAGTGGTTACCATGAGTTACTAGCCACTGTATTAGTTCTTCATTACTAGTCATATATTGGATACTGGTATCAAGTAATTAAAATCCTAAGATCATGTTTGGTATACAATATAAAGACTCTATATTGTATTAATTAAATATAATACTATATTTAGTTGTGTTTTTGTATTGTATTATTTAATATGACATCAAAATTTAATACAATACAGGAAATATTATTTAATACAGAATAAAATATCTGGATCATACGGTATTACATAATTTTTACTTTAATATAGTATTGTACAATACTCACTTTTCTCACTTCTTTCGTTCTTAATTTTTTTCTCATCACTTTCTCTTTCATATCATTTTATCCCTTTCAAAAGTAGTATTTTTTTAAATAAATTTTTAAAAGTGGTATTTTTCTAAATTTATATCTAAAAATAGTTTTTTCGTTAATAAATTTTAAAAAGTGGTAATTTTACAAGTGATATTTTCCTAAATATTTTTTGAAAATGGTATTTTTCTAAGTAAATTTTTAAAATATTATTTTTCAAAATTAACTTTTTAATACAACATTTTAATACAAATGCAAAATCAAATATAGTATTGTAATAGAATAATACATCACAATATAGTACAATATAATATGGCATACCAGACATGGCCCAAATAGTTACTCTACATTATCAAAATACTTGTTGTTACCTAGGGTGGTCGATTATCTATACATTATCAATTTGACGACTTTTCACTTTCTATAATTATAGTGAAAAAGTTGATAAAAAAACAAAAAATAAAATAAATGCTGCCTACAGCTTTTATTTTGCTAGTAATTTGTAACAGCTTCTCATTTTTTACAATAATAATAAACTAAAATAAGAAGAAAAAGTATCTTATTGTAAAAAAAAAAATAAAATAAACAAGAATAAAATTTTGTACTTTATCTTTTCTTAAATATTAAAGGAAAAAAGGAATTGAAAAAAAAAAAGGAAAAGAAGAGTAGGGTTCAATAAGAAAAAAAAATGGAATGGTGTATATTTTAAATAATAAAAAGGAAAAAAAAAAAAAGAAAAAGGGAACAGTAGGGTTTAATGAGAAAAGGAAATTAGAAAATGAG
>JXTB01000021.1:51304-62410 GCA_002914805.1 Parasponia andersonii | reverse complement strand
AAAAAAAAAAAAAAAGAAAAAAGGTGGTTCTAACTCCTAAGAATGGAACCATAAAAAAAAAAAAAAAAGACCTACGAGCAATAGCTCATATGGCCAAGACTCTGTTATTAGAGCAAGAGGTGTGGGGTTCAAACTCCACCCTTCTCCCCCTCTCCACTAATTTGTAATATCAAAAAAAAAAACCATAAAGAAAAGGATATAAAGAAGCCTAGCCACTCGCCTGCTTACACTTGTGTCACATTAACACACCTTTGAATATACTAATGTTGTTTTTAATTTTTTTTTTACAGATATCGTGTTATTTACCAAAAAGAGATGTCAACGTATTTTCTAGCATATAGTTTTTAGAAAAATGCCAATTTCGGTCTTGAATAATTTTCTCAAGATAATGTTCATAAATACTCGTTTTAAAACCATATATCTATAAATACCTGTTTTTTATTTTTTCTTTCACAAATATCTGTTTTTATACTTGTTTTGCTAGAATATAGACTACCACTATTTTATATATAAAATATATGCTTGGTATATATTTCATACATCAGGTGTATACCGTGGTACATATTTTATAAATAAAAATTACACTAAAAATTCGTATATATTTCAAAATATATATCATATGTCAAATTTATAATGAAAAATGTAAACTATAGTAAATATCTACATTATAAATATATACCGTTCATATTTTACACATAAAATGTGTACTACATGGATAAAAATTTACACTCTAAATGTATACCACTTATATTTTGCACATAAAACGTGTACCATAAAAACATATATTTTTGAAAAAAAATTAAAAACTCGTATTTATGAAAATAAGTTATAAAAATGGATTGTGGGTGTAATTTTTCTTTTCTGAAACCATATTTTTGTCAAGGATCATTGTAAAAAAAAAAACTGAGTTTTTTAGTTTTAGCCAATAAAAAAATTTAATATTAGCAAAAATAAAAAAGTATTAAGTTTTTGGCTATATCAAATAAAACTTTTAGATTATAAAATCGAATCAAATTAGTCTATAAAATAAGTCAAATGACTCATTTTTTTCTTAATGTACACTTTCATGCAAGGTTATTTACATTAACAAGTACTCTAATTAGACAAAAGCTATGTCATTTTATATTAAAAATATTAATTTTTTAGTTAAAATAAGATTAAAAGAATAGTTCATGAGTATAAAAACTTAAAAAACAAAGTCATTTCTTAATCACATTATATATCATTGATTAAATTTTAATTCTGGGTTAAATTTAATTCAATTTCAAAATCTCAAATAAGTTTTATTTGATGTAATCATAAACCTAAGGTTTTTATTGTTGGAATTAATAAAATTCAAGGTTTTATTTGATATAACGAAAAATTTAAGGTCTTTTTTTTTTACTTAAATGAAAAAACCCAAGGTTTATTTTTATGATAACCTATTTGTCAAGCCAAGGAAGTGGATTCTCTTACAGAGATACCAAATGATGACTATTCCTCCTTTGCTTTCTACCGCTCTTCGAGATTGCAAAATCGTCCTTAATCTACTGAAAAATTCCTGACGGGCTGGATGTTTTTAAAAGTACTCTAAACTTAATTAGAAAAATATTATTTTTTAGTTATTTATAAAAATATCACTTTCAAAAAATATTTAATAAAGTAAAACTTTTTCTTAAGAATTGGTATTTTTCAAACATATTGGAGACCTAACTAGTTGATATAGTAAAAGCGTTTGAGTAAGATTTTTCAAAAAATTATAACAACGTTCTATTTTTTGATGATTCACTCACAATTACTAAATAATATCCATCAAATAATCGTTGATTTACTCATAATACCACTAGTTTGGAAAGAAAAAAAATACAGTTTTCTGTATATTTTTTATTCCACTCACGAGTGAAAATAAAAGGTCCTAAGACCTACATAGAAAACTAAAGAAAAAGAAGAAAACCTAATAAAAACTATTAAATATTCGGAAAGAGAAATAAAATAAAAGGAAAAACAAAAAAACAAACAAAAAGGCAATTAAAAATGATAGGGAATCGCTAAAATAGGTTAAGTGGTGGATCTGTCTTGCAGGCACTTGACCGAATTTGGTAGAGACCGACAAGCGATTTGGCCACAAGCTCTGGTCGGCTGAAAGTAAAAAGTTCATTTCCTTCAATTGTAGCGTTCGAAAAACACCAACTTAAGTCTTGCATCACTAGTCAGGTTACTTGGGTGTTGCACTAGTAACTAGTTCGATTATTTCAAATAATTTGACTAATTATTGTAAATACTTTATTAATTACTAAAATGTGGTATTTTTAAAAATTGTATTTCTAATACTTGATTTTTCAAACACCTTTAAAATTTAAAAATTTTCACTTTTTAAAAAATTTTATGATATAAAATAAAACTCTCTCTTTATTTAATAACAAGAAATTTGCACCTAGCAGGCTAGTACTCATTTTTTTTTACTTCTATTGTACAAATATTGTTTTTTATTTTATTTTGCTAGTACCAATTTATGGTATACATTTTACATATGAAATATGGGTAGTATACATTTACAGTGAAAATATTTAGCTATAGTTTATATTTACAGTATAAATCCATACTTATGATGTACATTTTGAAGTATTCACCGGGTTTTTGGCATGACTTTTATTCATGTAATGTATATTCTAGATATGTATAACTTTTATTTATGAAATATATAATATGATACACATGTCATTTATAAAATACATTTGGCATATAATTCTCCAAAAAGGAGTATAAAATGGGTATTACATGTAAATGTACTTAAAAATCTAGGTATTTATGTTATTTTTCCTAAAATTAACCACACATCAATTGTATATGTATGTGTCCAATAATGCTAAATATTTTATATCATATTCCACTTTTTTAATATCACTTAATATGTCCTATGATTTGCCACTATAGTATCAAACTCAAATTGGCGCCACCCAACAAGAAATTAAATATGTTTTTTTTTCACTTATATATTTACACAATTAGGAATCAAATTTCGGTGACCCTTGCATAATCGCTTAAAATGAGAAGAAAAAATTATTTAAAAAGAAAAGAAAGGTAAAANGGGGGCGCTGCGGAAGCTATTGAACTTGTTCAGTGTATTCTGATTTTCTTTTCTCCCTTCTTTTTAACTACACACACTGTAGGAATGCCTCTAAGAGAATTGGTAGCAAAAAATTAGTAATTTGGTCAGTCTTGACAACTGAACAGAGGTAATAATTTTTTGTGGTCGTGCCACTGGTGGTGAGAATTCGTCAATATGTGGAATACGTAATACAAAGTTGAAAATGAAGACTACTCAACTGTCTAGCATGCCTACATGTGCATGAGCTTTCGTCAGTGTGAAAAATTAAAAATTGAGTTGGTAAAAATGATCAATCAGAACAAATATATTATAAGCTTGTTTTGCATTTTCAAATGTTGCTGCTGGCGTCCATAGTTTCACTAAACCATCTTATTACAGGAATTTTCTTCGTTCATGAAAATTTCAGCAATAATAATCTTTTGATCTTTTGAGTTGCAACAAAAAAATGGCCCAGATAGTTTTGTCTTCAGCTATACAGGTGGTTATTGATAGATTAGCTTCTCCTATCATTGAAAAATTTAGCAATATGTGGGATCTCAGAAGCAACATTAGAAAGCTGCAGCAAGACTTGGCAAAGGTTTGGTCAGCAACATTAGAAAGTTGTGTTAGACGATGTTTGGTCAGAAAATCAAGGAGAATGGGAGAAAATGAAGCCACTCTTTAGGGGTGGTGTTGATGGAAGCAAAATTTTAATGACGACTCGAAGTGGAAAAGTTGCCTTACTTATGAACTGTCCAACTATTTCATATTATTTAAAGGGTTTGCCTGAAGATGCTTGTTGGTCTTTGTTTATAAAACGTGCGTTTCGGAGAGGAGAAGAAGATAAAAACCAGACGCTCTTGCCTATTGGAAAAGAAATTGTCAAAAAATGTGGAGGAGTTGCATTAGCAGCAAAGAGTTTGGGAAGTCTCATGAGCTTCAAAAGAGAGGAAAGTGAGTGGTGGTTTGTACGGGATAGTGAACTTTGGAATTTGAATGAAGGCCAAAGTGGAATTTTGCCCGCCCTAAGGCTGAGTTACTCTAATTTACCACCAGCCCTTAGGAATTGCTTTGCATTTTGTTCGATATTCCCGAGAAGTTATGAAATTGAGAAGGAGAAGTTAATTCATCTATGGATGGCAGAAGGCTTAATCGAGTATAATGACAATGAAGGGAGCAAACCAGGTGAGGACATTGGCAATGACTACTTCAATGATCTTCTCTGGATGTCTTTCTTTCAAGAGATGAAGCAATCTGATATTCATTGTGTCGTTACCAGATCATACAAGATGCATGACATCATATATGATCTTGCACAATTTGTTGCAAGATCCGAGTACCCAATATTAGGTCACGGTTTCCCAACACCAAGCAGTTTTAAGCAAATTCGTCACTCGTCTGTTATATGTGATTTTAAGTCATTTATATGTGATTTTAAGTCATTCATGATTCCAAATAAGCTATATGAAGCAAAAGGTTTGCGAACTCTTTTGGTGTTTTCAGGAGGTAATATAAAAGAAGCCCCTAGAGAATTGTATTCACATTTCAAATACTTGCTTGTGCTAGATTTGAGTGGCAGTGGCCTGGTTACTATTGATCATTCCATTGTCCGATTAGGTGGTCTAAGGTTTCTTGATCTATCTTACACACCTATTAAGGAGTTACCTCATGAAATCCAAAATTTTCATGCTTTAATTACATTTAACTTAATTAACTGTTACAATCTTAAAGCACTGCCTGATTTGAGAAAAATGAAAAGCCTAAGACATTTCAACAACATTGGATGTGTAGCACTGACGCGAATGTGCTCTAGTGGATTGTTTGATGAGTCTATTGCGTCGGTCAGGTTATTTGCCAGAGTAGACACTTTTGACACACTTACGTCGCTCGACGGGATTAAAACACTACCACTTTTTGTTATAGGTGGGCCTCGAGACATGAAACTTCTAGGATTGCTGCCTAATCTCCAGGGAAGTTTAAAGGTCACACAGTTGGAGAATGTGCAAAGTATAGAAAATGCTATAATGGCAGAGTTAAAGTTTAAGAAAGGCATTGAGTCACTTGAACTACACTGGGGCAGCGATGATCGAAGTCTTAACATAGATCCCCATAGAGAATCTATCACTAGCTCATCTCGAAAAAGAAAAGAAAGTTGTTCATCAGGACCACCAGAAAGGCTTGAAGTTGATCCGTCATTAGCAGAACAAGTTCTCCAACACCTTCTGCCCCTCAGTAATCTTAGACGATTGCTCATAAAGGGCTATCCTGGGTACAGACTTCCTAACTTGGTCATTCTCTTTTTGAATGAGGTTGACTTGATCAATTGTGGGAAATGTAGATATCTTCCTACTCTTGGGAACCTTCCATTTCTTCACAGTGTTTCCTTGCGTGGAATGCATGGTGTAAGGCGTATTAGCAAAGAGTTCTATGATGAAGGCACCGAAAGGCCATTCCCATCACTCAGAAACTTAGTCCTTGATGATTTTCCAAATTTGACGGAAATGTCAAGTCTTGGCGGCAAAACAGCTTTTCCCATCTTGACGAAATTGGTTGTTAGTAAATGTCCAAAACTAACTTCAGTGCCTCTAATATTCTCCCTCAAACATTTAGTTTTGCAAGATTGCAGTGCTTTTTTAGTTCATTTCTTTCAAGGCCTAACATCACTTGAAACACTTTCAATTGAGAATGTCAACGACATGTTTCATTTCCCAGGAGAATTTCCTTCAAAAAATCGTCTACTCATGACTCTAGACATTAAATCTTGTCCTCGACTTCGTTCGTTGCCTTCAGAATTTGGAAACCTTGTTGATCTTAAATCATTGACAATTCAGTGGTGTGGAGATCTCTTCAATTTGCCGCAAAGTTTTCAGAATCTTACTGCTCTGGAGTCCTTGGAGATAGGTGATTGCTACAGCCTAAAATTCTTGGCAGATTATGAGATTCAGGGCTTAAGAAAACTCCGAACTTTGTCAATTGAGAACTGCAATAATCTGACTTCTTTATCATTGGGGTTTCAAGATCTTACATCACTTGACTTCTTGAGCATTATGTATTGTCCGTCTCTAGGCGCATTACCTCAGGGCATTGAACACCTTTCGGCTCTTCGAAGTTTAACCATCTTGAGCTGTCAAGAGTTAATGTCTTTGCCAGAGGGATTAACAAAGTTGAAGGTACTGCACAGTTTGGAAATCAGGAGGTGTTCTGGGCTAAAAGCTTTGCCAGAGTGGATTGAGAAACTTGTATCCTTGAGATCTTTAGTGATTTCAGACTGTCATAACATAGCATTCTTACCCGAAGGTGTGAAACGTCTCACTGCACTACAACACCTGTCAATCCAAGACTGTCCTCAACTTCTCCAAAGGTGCAATGAAGAAGGTGGTGTAGATTGGCCAAAGATTGCTCATGTCCCATATAAATGCATTGGATCGCCCGATCATCGAAGGCAAAGTGAAGCAGGCACAACTTCCTCAAATCGTTGAATAAGCAGTAAGTACTTAATTGATCTAAAAATATCGAACGTCTAAAGCTTAATGTTGAAACTTTGATGGTTTCTATAAACCGTGATTGTTCAATTAACATAAGGTGCATGTTGGCTTTATTTAATTTTATCTTGTAATTGTTGTGCCTTGAAAGACCCTCACTATCTTAATATTTTGCCGAAAACTATACAGTTCTGTTCCAACATTTTGAAAGTGCATGCTATCGCATCTGATGGTACAACGACTTATAGTCTCCATGGAGCTATAACAATACAGCTCAAGAAACACTCAGCAGAAACGATGATATAGAAACCAATGTCATGAGGCTATTGCAGGTCGTGGAGAATAATTATCTGCTGTTAGTTACTTGTTATATGGAAGTGTTGTTTTGGTAAGCAAGGTCTTGTTTAGTGAGACAATTTCACTTGTGCATTTGAAAGAATATAAATAGTTGTGTGGCTACGAATAATGTTTAGCTCTTGATGATGTAATTTGGAGACGAACGAAATCCGATTTTAGACTAAGCAAGTTCTTGCTTTTACCTGTCTTGTTTTTTGTCTCTACAAAAATGGAACAATTAATTGGAATTTTAAATAGGGCATGTATTTTGACCATTTATTTAGTTTATACACACGTTTAAGTTTTTGTCAAACATTTATTAAATTGAAATTTAAAATTTGTAAGACTAGCGGACAACATTATTATATTTATTTATTTATTATTTTGCTTAAGAGATTAAGTTGGGTTTTGGAGACTTATACCTATTTTTCAAAAAATATTACTAAATTTATTACCTTTCAAAAATAATAAAAATTCCGTACGAAATTTTTAGGACATTTTCTTAAACACTTTAGGAGCTAAAATAGACAGTAGCATTTTAGTTAATAAGTTTTTTTTTTAATACCAAATCACAAAGATTTCCTAAAAACTAATTTGGTTTCCTATTAGCGGAATATCATATACATAAGTAAATCACTGAAAACTACAAAAGTTTTCTAGAAATCAGGTTGGTTTTTTTTAGCAGAATCTCCTGTACGTATATAAATCATAGGAAACTGCGAATATTTTCTGGAAACTATTGTGATTTTCTTTTTGCGAAAAATCATATAATTAAATAAATCAAAAGAAATCACGAAAATTTCTTAGAAACCATTATTGTTTCATTTTTATAAAATACTATATATCTAAGTAAATCACAAGAGACCATGGAAATAATTGTAAAATACTTTATAGTTAAGTAAATCGCAGAAAACATTTCCTAAAAACTATTGTAGTTTTTATTTTATAGAATTCTCTATAATTATGTAAATCACAAGAAACCACAAAAGTTTTCTAAAAACTATTATGATTTATTTTTCAAATCCTAGGAAATAACGAAAGTTTCCTACAAATTATTATGGTTTTTTTTTATATAGAATACTAGTCCTTCTGTAATATATTACCTCGTAAACTACAAAATACTAATTGTTGCCTATTAGCTCCAGCTTTAACTCGACGATTTTTAACCGAATTTCCAAGGTCTTTCAAAGTAGGTTCTTCTTCTTGTCTCCAACTTGAGACAACTTTGACTCAGAAATTTTGCCTTTTTCTCAAACAAATTGCAGTGACTTTGGAGGAGCTACTTTTTCTCCGATCAGAAACTTCGTTCGATTAAGAAACTAGAAACATCGATTGTACTCGAGTTGCAACCATGGCTAAAACTAAAAATAAGAATCGCAATAGATGTAGTAAAGAAGAAAAAGAAGAAAATTATGAATCAGTAAAAAAAGAAAAATAAAAGGAAATAAAAGGAAACGATTTTGAAAAATAAAAATGAAAATCTAGAAATCACTAAAATATCGGTGACTAAATCGTGCAAAATGAAGATAAAGCTCAAAATCTGTCAAATTTTTTTAAAAAAAATTCATACAAAATAAAGTATATTGGGCTGAATCATGTTTTTAAAATATTTTGTTAAAGTGTCATAGCCCATATTATTTTCTCGTAAAATTTAATTAGCACAAGCTCAAAGCCCGTGTGGAAAATGTTCTCATAGAAAAGCTTAAGAAGTGAAGTTCGATTCCTATCCTCCCTTGCTAACCCCTTATGAATTAAAAAAAGATAAAACGTTCATAGTATGTCAATATCATTTGAGTAAAGCTCATGAAAGAAAAGGCATTAGTATGGCCTAAACCGTATATTTTTTGTTTGAGTAGATTTGATTTTTTATGGTAGTTTTTCAAAAAAAAATTGAAATATTCCAAAGTTTAAAATTGTCTAAAAAATTATAGATTTTAATTAGAAAAATACAATTTCTATTAATTGAATATAGGTAACGTGACTAGTTACCTCAAGTAACTTGACTAGTTACCTGAACTGGTTAACTAGTAAACTAACTAGTTACCTTGAGTACTAATTTTATAGAAAAAGTAGTCTTACTCTAATACTTATTATAAGTTTTATTTTTCTAAAATATTTTTAAAAAGTGATATTTTTCTAAATCTATTAAGATTTAAGCTTCTTTCAAAATTCTAGATCCAAAGTACCAAAAATTGAAAAATCTTAGCTAAATTTTTTAAAAAATCCAGGTTTAATCTAGAAAAATATCACTTTTTAAAAGTCTTTTAGGAAAATAGAACTTATAATGAATATTTAGAATAATACCACTTTTTTTAGGATTGGTACTTTTCAATGATATTCAAGGTATCTAGTTAAGTTACTTAGAATAACCAATCTAGAGAATAACCAATCTAGTTACTTGAGATAACCAATCATCTATTACTTAAGATAACTTAGGATAACTTGATTGGTTGATTCAAATATCTCATCAATTAATAAAAAGTTATATTTTTCTAAATAATTTTAAAAGTGGTATTTTTTTCTAATTAAGACCTGGACTTTCAATAAAGTAGTTTTTTTTTTCTAATTAAAACTTAGGCTTTTCAAACAATTTCAAAATCAGGAATTTTTCAATATTTTTTAAATTTACGATAAAAAATCAAATTTCCTTTTAGAATTTTTCAAAAAATTTAGTCCATTCAGAATATTTTAATTTTTGGTATTTTGAGACTGAAATTTTGTAAAAAGTATTTTTTTTTTCCTTTTTTTTTCAAAGGCGCAAACCGTCTATTTTTTACTACTTAAGGTCAATAAATTTTTCAAAACCCTATACTTTCTTTATGGCAAAAGAAAAGAGAATTATGCAACTTTAGATTGATGCTGCACTTTAGACGTGTCATTTTGTTTGTCGGTTTCTTTTAGCCTGCTTTTCATCTCCCTCTTTTCTGTCTCCTATTTGCTAAAATTGAAGTGGGTAAACGACAATCAATAGCTTTGCAAAATTTTCCTTAAATTCTCATTTGTACATTTAAATAGAGTAAAAAATAAGAAAAACTTGAAAGCCCATATACAGAAAAATGAATAACATATATAATGGTTCAAAGATTTGATAAAACCATTCATGTCCAAAGCCTAAATGAACGAACACAAAGAACAAAACCAAATAGGGCACCAGTTTGTTTAATTATTTGTTGGTCATGTTATACTCTAAATCTTCTTATTATAAAAAAGGCTCTTTTCCGGAGGGTTCCTGTCTAAAACTCCTTATCCATATACTGGGTTATTGTGATAGTAACAAACCCAAGATTTGCGATATAACTTTTTGAATATGGTGTATTGCCAATATATTTGAGTGGAAAAACTGTTGTTTGTTGTTGTTTTTTTTTTTTCATAAGTGTCTATTACCTTTCAAAAACAGAAAGATGGAATTGACAGTAAGGACCAATGTTGCTGCCCTTTTTGGACGCTAAGGATTTTTAATGACAAAATTTGAAGGTTAAGGACTTAAATGCAAACAACACTAATGATTGAGGATTTATGTTGCAAATTACCTTATCACCACGTAGACAAGAGAACATATATTATTTACGAGTAATGCAATGAGGCAACGTATGTTACCCAACACCACATGATGTATCAATTAGTTACTGACTAATAAGACATATGTAAGACCTAATTTATTATTTAGTCATATTAAAAATAGATTAATATGTTATTGCAGTGTTGGATATTACTGGTGTCTATAGTATTACAAATTATATATTAAAATTTTGGATTAATGATATTAATAGTTCTGAATTATACTCGTTGTACCATTTATTCCCTGAATTTTCAACTTATATAGTTTGGTCCCTAAATTATAATTATGTAATTGTCATGATAATTAACATTTAGACTCAAAATATTAAATATTTAATAAAAATAAATCATTACATAACAAACGCTTTAGTAAATATGTTAAAAAAATGATATTCTAATTTTTTAATTTATACAGTGACTGTCAATACTCATATTGTCACGACCAAAAACCAGGGCTAGTGGCAGAAGGGGAATTTCACAAAGGTGGGAAATTCCTTAATTTATTTGAAAATTGTCAAAAGTTCTCGTTTTTATAAAACAGTCCATTTAAATAAAATAATCGGAATTTCATCCCGTGAACCACTCCCACAGTTCGTATACACCATCAAACATAAATTGAACGATTACTTAAAAACATGAAATTAATTACAAAACCCAGCATTA
>JXTB01000021.1:17991-42087 GCA_002914805.1 Parasponia andersonii | reverse complement strand
AAAAAAAAACTGGGTTTTTACACATATAACACTGGTCAGCGTCTTTGCCAAAAAGGTCTCCTGAGTTACTGAGCTTGTCACCAAATTCTAGTTATCTCATCTGGTCTTCTGCGACGAAGAATGGTCAGCGTCTTTGCCAAAAAGGTCTCCTGAGTTACTGAGCTTGTCACCAAATTCTAGTTATCTCATCTGGTCTTCTGTGACGAAGAACGCGAAACGATAACTTGTTTCTCTTGTTTCGGATTGAGCGAGGGTAGGTCAATCAATCAGTGGCTCGCTTTTCTCTCAGAACAAAAATTTGACTACTAGTTGGTATTCAAGCGTTGACCACAAACCGCCGATTACAATGATGTTGTTTTCATTCCCGTGCTTGATCATTTCTCTTCCAATCGGCACTACGTGATTCAGCAGCAAGGAAAGCATAAAGGGTATTATTTTTTTTTCCCCTTTTGTAATTGTCTCATCTTGATTCAGGACAAAAAAAAAAAAAAAAAAGAAGAAAAAAACTAATTAAATCGTTAAAAACAATTATATTTAGTGGTTGACTGGACTCCGTACGTGTTCATAGAAGTTAAGTAACGGAGACATATTTTAGTCCTTTTTAATTATTTTCAATAAATTGAATACACTAATATTGAAGTTTTATCCACTTATATGGATGGAAAATGTTGTGTAACATTTTTCGAGTCTCCTAGACAGGTTGATTTCTATCCGTGTATTAATAATTAATGTATCTTGATCAGACGATGATATGTGAATAGGCTTAGCCTAAAATAGTAATTGGTGAAATGTTGAGGAAGTAAAACTAACCAAAGATCTCTTCAAAAAAAAAAAATAATAATAATAATAACAAAAGAAAAAACTAACCAAAGATTATCATAGTCCTTGGTGAGTTTCAAAGGACTAGTACTTTTTGCTATTGATAGCAGATAATCTATATAAACAAATAGAAAATATAAATGTATTTGTTTTTGTTTTCTTTTTGGGGCGCAGGGAAGCAAGCGCTTGTTCAACGAAAGACGACATCAAGATAAGGACTACACTCTATTGCTGCACATACGTAAGCAACTCAGGAGAACTTTCGAGCAAAGTATGGCAGATTTATTTCTCTCCTCGGTTTTACAGGCGATAGCTGATAAGTTAACAAGTTTTGTGCAAGAAAAGTTTGGGAATCTCTTGGATATGAAAGAGGGCATGGAAAAGCTGCAAGGCACCTTACCAATGCTTCAAGCTGTTCTTGAAGATGCTGAAATGAAGCAATCAACCAAACCGGCTGTTAGAATTTGGTTGTGGAAGCTCAAAGATGTTGCTTACGACGCTGAAGGCCTGCTTCTTCTGCTTTCTGCTGACACTTCGTATCTCACGAATGGCAAATATGCAAACAAGGTCAAGGCGGTGCTTCATGCGTTGGAGAAGGCTGTTGATGAGGGGCTTTGCTTCAACTTGAGGGAGAGTGTTGCGGTTGACGATCCCAGAGAGTGGGAATCGAGAAGGGAAACAAGCTCCTTTGTTATTGAATCTGACGTTTATGGCAGAGAGGAAGATAAAGAGAAGATAGTGGAGCTTTTGTTATCGTCTGAAGCTACTCAAGTTGGAGGAGGAAGAACCGTGTCATGCATTCCGATCATAGGCTTGGGAGGGCTAGGAAAGACAACTCTTGCTCAATTGGCATATAATGACGAAAAGGTGATACAAAATTTTGATGTAAAGGTGTGGGTTTTTGTTTCTCATCACTTTGATGTCAAGAAAATACTGACAACGGTGATCGAATCTCTCACCAATGATAAATGTCATCATTCGAACATGGATGCACTACACTTGGCAATAAAGGACTTGTTACGAAACAAAAGATTCTTGGTCGTGTTAGATGATGTTTGGACAGAAGATCAAGATGATTGGGACAAGCTGAGTCCACTCTTCAGGGGTGGTCTTGATGGAAGCAGAATATTAATCACGACTCGCAGCAAAAAAGTTGCATTTGTAGCCGACTTACCAAGTTTTCCATATTATCTGAAAGAGTTGTCTGAGGATGCTTGTTGGTCTTTGTTTGTTCAACGTGCGTTTCAACCAGGAGAAGAAGTGAAGCATCCGACTCTTGTGCCTATTGGAAAACAAATTGTTAGAAAATGCGGAGGACTGGCACTAGCTGCAAAAACTTTGGGAAGTCTTATGCGGTTCAAAAGAGACACCAAAGAATGGATGTTTGTACGAGATAGTGAACTTTGGAACTTTGATGAAAGCGAAGGTGGGATTCTACCAGCCCTGAAGTTAAGTTACTCTCACTTACCTCTGCACCTCAAACGTTGTCTTTCATTCTGCTCAATATTTCCTAGAAGTTATGAATTCAAGAAAGAGAAGTTGATCCATATTTGGATGGCTGAAGGCTTAATTCAATCCAGCTTAATCGGCAAGCGAAAAGAGCCAGAGGACATTGGAAATGACTACTTCACTGATCTTGAGTGGATGTCCCTTTTCCAAGAAATAAAGCAATGCGAAAATGGTGTTGTCATCGGATACAAGATGCATGATGTCATATTTGATCTCCTACAATCTGTTAGTTGCTCAGAATACACTATACTAGACCGTGGTTTTGCAACTCCAGCTAGTTACATGCGAATTCGCCACTCATCGGTTGTTTCTGATTTTAGGTCATCTATCATTCCGGAAGAGTTATATGAAGCAGAGCATCGTTTGAGAACTCTCTTATTGTTTTCTGAAGGTAATTTTGAAGTGCTTCCTGAAAAATTTTATTCAAGTCTCAAGTGTTTATTTGTCTTGAATTTGAGTGGCTCTGGCCTCACGACTTTGAACAGTCAAATTGGTAAATTGTCGCATTTGAGGTACCTTGACCTATCTCATACCCGCATCTCGGGGTTACCGCGTCAAATTGAAGATCTCCATTATTTGCAAACTCTAGACCTATTTAATTGCTATAATCTTTTAGCATTGCCTAACTTAACAAAAATGAAAAACCTCAGACATCTCAACAACGAAGGATGTAGAAGATTGAACTGCATCTTGAATTTTGAAGGGAGAGCTAATATGGTGAATTATAATTCAGTTCAGCTTCGGCCTAAGCTTCGGATATTGCCATTATTTGTGATAGGTTTGAAATCGGAATCAGAGCACATCAAGTTCTTAAATATGCTTCGGCTTCAAGGCAGTGTAAAAATTACGCACTTGGAGAACATTCACAATTCAGTAATGTCACTTAGAATGAATTGTCAACAAATTAAGTCATTGGGACTATATTGGGGGAGTGAAGATGGTTGCCCAGACATAAATCTAGAAGGGGAATCTATTATAACTAGGTTCCAAGAAAGAAAACAAACTGAGTCAGCAGGACCATCACATGAGATTCAACATGATCGTTCAAAAGGAGAACAAGTGCTTAGGAGCTTCATACTACCCCGTGATCTTGAAAGACTACTTATAAAAGGGTATCCAGGATCCAACTTTCCTAGTTGGAGTCATGCTTTCCATTTGAAGGTGGTCAACTTGATCAACTGCAGACAAAGTAAAGATCTTCCTACCCTTGGGCATCTTCCTTTTCTTACTAGACTTTCATTGGAGGAGATGCATGAAGTGAGGAGCATTGGAGAAGGGTTCTATCAAAAAGGAAACGAGAGGCCATTCCCTGAACTTAAAGAGTTATTTCTTGTCCATTTCCCTAATTTAAAAGAATGGTTAAGTGCAGATACTAATGGAAATGCTTTCCCTAATTTGAGGAAATTAGTTCTTAATAGATGTCCAGAGCTAACTGTAATGCCTCAATTTTCGTCTCTCCACCATTTGGATATGCGGGATTGTCGTGCGACTTTACTTGATTCCTTTCGGAACTTAACATCCCTTGAAACACTTGTAATTGAAGGAATTAAAGACTTGAGTTGTTTCTTAGGAGCATTTCCTATAAGCAATCCTCTTCTGAGAAATCTGGCAATAAAATCTTGCCATGGACTTTCGTTTTTGCCTGCTGACTTGGGAAATCTTACTGCTTTGAAAACATTGGTTATTCGTTGGTGTGGAGAGCTTAAATATTTGCCACAAAGTTTACAGTACCTCAGTGCTCTGGAGTCCTTGGAGATTGGTGATTGTGATAGTTTAACGTCTTTGCCAGAGGGTGGGAACAGAGGCTTAAGTAAACTTCGGTCTTTGTCCATTGAAAACTGCAACAATCTGAGTTCTTTGTCAATGGAATTCCAATATCTTACATCTCTCGAAATCTTGACCATTATGTTTTGTCCTTGCATCGTTGAAGTACCATCAAGTGTCCAACACCTTTCTGCCCTTCAAAGTTTAAGCATCGTGCATTGTTCACAGCTCATATGCCTACCAGAAGAATTACAGACCCTCACGGTGTTGCATAGTCTGGAAATCAGGAGCTGTCCCGAGGTAAAAGTGTTGCCGGAGTGGATTGGTAAACTTGTTTCTTTGAGATCTTTAGCACTTTCAGGATGCCATGGTATCACATTTTTACCGGATGGTATAAAACAACTCACTGCTCTCCAGCACTTGTCAATTCGAGATTGTCCTCAACTTCAGCAAAGGTGTAGACCAGAAAGCGGTGAAGACTGGCCAAAGATTGCCCGCGTCCCCTATAAACACATTGAGTTACCTAAGCTTAAGCGTCCGAGGGAAGAAGGCAGCAGTTCTTCAAATCATTAATACAAATCCTGGACCTAAATAATTGTCAGGTAAGGAACCTCTGGATCCTTCATCACTGAGTTATATTGGTTCCCTTTTTGTGAAATCAGTGTGCTTGCGGTTACGTACATAAAAGTACTTTTCTTCATGTTCTTATACTTGTGATTACTCTCTTTCATAGATGTTTGAAGGCTAAATAATATATTTGCCTATTGTATATAATCACCAAAATTCTTTTCACTTTCCTATACATACTGTTCTGATTCTCAACTATTATCTTTGCAATACTTTTGATTTGTTCTCTTGCATGTGTTCTATAAACTAAGATAATTTCCGTATTGTTTAGATATTCTACAAAATGAAATGTTTCCAGGTTTTGATCAGAAGATCAAGCACGTATCACCTAGATTTTAGAATAGCAAAGTATTGCTAATAAGCAAAATCAGGCGTTTTGGAATGTTGGTTCTCACTCGAATCTGAAGCTTTGTAAATATTGCTCTCTATTTAATCGAGTACAATTTGGAATGCTGGAAAGTTTGGGTCTTATGTCTTGATTGGGTTTGAGATTAAAGGCAGAGACGAGATTGAACTGTGCTGGGCTAGAAATGACAAAAGCCTTGAGTTGCCTTTAAAAAATTTGAATTACAAAATTTGTGTGCATTGAATTCTATGTTGTCTTAATTTATTTTTTTATAGTTCGTACAATGTAAGTGGTTTTATTTTTGTGACCTGAAGGCCTTGACTAAATTTCTTGCCGAAAATATGCAGCACTGGTGGTGTGTGACATTTCTTAGTCTCAGCTGATTTGTAACTCCAGGGAGATACAAAGCTCAAGAACTACTCGGCAGAAATGATGGTCAAGACTAGTTTTATGAGGCTATTGCAGGTTGTGGTAGCTAATTATCTGTTTGTTTTTTTTTTAATAAATTAATGTTTTTGTTAAATAGACATATGTGTCCAATTAAACAGGTTAATTTTTACGCCCTTTCTGACTCTAATAGATTTGTGTTTGTGAATATTGTTTGTTCTGGATGATGTAATGTACAAATGACTAAGTTCAGATTTGAGATAAGTTTGGTTGTTGTTTAAGTGAATGAGCTGAAACAGCATTCTCATATCATTATATGCCTATAGAAGTACTTTTATTTTCCTTGGAATAGCTAATGTAATCAAACGGAAAAAGGAATCAAATTTGGCTACGCGAAGATCAAATAGTTATCTAATTTGTTTCAATATGCCTGCTAGTGAGAATCTAATTATTGTAAAATAGTTCCCTAAAAAACTTCGAAGCTCTATTTTCATGAGTAATATGATTCCAGAAAATTTCTCAGAGGCAGTGTTGCTGAGGTGATTTTTCTGTGTTACTTCGGTTATCTAATTTGGCTATGCTGGACTGAATATATGGGTTTTACTAGTATGGATGCTAAGGTTTTATTTCTGATCAATCATCTTATGCTTGGATGTAAGGATTTGATAAAAGACCCTATAGTTGTGTGGCTGTGATTATATTTAGCTCGAGGTGATGTAATTTAGAGACGAATGAAATCAGATTTGAGAGCAGAACAAGTTGTTGCTTTAACCTTTCTCTGTTCTGGATTTCTGTTCAGGCACAGCTTCTTTGTTAGTTGTCTCTGTGATTATAATTAGCTCCTGGGGATGTTATGTAGAGATGAATGGGTTCAGTTTGAGACCAAGATAAGTTGTTATTCATGCTTAATTTTTTTTTTTTTTTTCCCTCAAGTCAAAAGCATAAGAAATGAAAGCTTGATACTTATTTTTGTTGATACAGTAAATATGTCTAATGATGCGAACTTTATTACTCGATTAAAGCTGCAAGCTCGTCTTACCATTTTATTTCTTTTTCCTTGGTCATTCCATTACAATCATCTATATGCGCTCAGGACAAGCAAAAAGCTATGGGAACAGCTAAAAACTGAGCTAGGCTTAAACCAGATTTGCTTCTTAGCCACATCCACAGGCTTCTCAAAAATTTCGTAACCTCATAAAACTTTAGTAGTTTGGCAACGTTAGTTATCAATTTATCTAAGAAAATATAGCATATAATATTACAAGAAATAACTCCTCCAAGATGAAAAGTGACTTTTTGTTGTATGTTAATGCATCATTAATTTAGGGGTTATGATAATTGATTTGATGCTGTTTCGAATAATTGAAGCAGCTGTGAACACCTTATATCATTGGTTCTTTCTTAACCCATTGGATATTTTTTGTTGAGTTGATGCTGTTATGTTTGATGATGTGAACTTTCTTACTCATCTCGTACGTGACTCCATAGATGCAAGCTCAAAAATCACTCGGCGGAACTGACCGATGATTTGAATTTTGAGGTACTGGTTAGTCTTGCACCTTATCATTTTCTTTCTCTTTCATTATTCTATTACAATCATCTATTTGCACTTTGAAATATCTAGAATTGGCAGTTCGTTCGTGTCATCGTGTCGTGTACACGTCAGCATACACGATACTGTAACATCCTTACTTGAACACGACACGATTAATAAACATGTCAAAAATTCATATCTAAATACGATAGAATTAATATACGTGTAACACGACACAATACGTGTAACCTATCTAGTAAATATGTTATGTATCATATTATAACATATTTAACACAATTATTCAAAATTGACATAATTATTCAAATTTAACACGATTATAAACTAATTAATTTAACTAAACACGTAATTATGTTTAGAATTGATCAAAATCACATTTGAAATATTAAAATATTAATAAATATGTTATATTTGTGTCGTAGTAATATGACACGAAAATGACCCGTTTAATTAAACGTTTTTATAAGTCATTTTCAAGTTAAACGGGTTGACCCAAAACTGACCCTGTTTATTATTCGTGTTACACTTGTCAACTCAAAATTGACCTAAAAACTAAATGGGTCACCCAGAACTATTTATTTCGTGTCGTTTTCTAGTCATATCACCGTATCATACAGAAAATTACTAATCCTAGTAATATCACATACTTGAAAAAAAAAATAGTAATAAAGGAGAAAGAAAAAAAGACAATAAGGCTAAAAGTTTAGTTAAATAATTAAGGACAATTTGGTAAATTTAAAAAAAAAAGACTATTAAGAAACCCTATACGTATCATCTTTTGGAGTTTGACAAAGAGAAAAAAAAAACAATAATATACTCTGCGAAAGGGAAGAAAATGGCTAAGGGCTTGGGAGAAGAGGAAAGAGTATAAGAAAATTAATTTACCATTCTATTAGGTAATAAACTCCTCTCCATCAAGTATTATGTTATTATTTGGGATTATCGGGGCTAATTCATTAACTAGGGTTTGGAATTTTTAAAAAATCTATTTATTTCAGTCATAATTTTAGGGATAATTTATAAATTAAGTGATGAGTTCTCTGGTTGTGAGGTTTAAAATAAGACCAAAATTATGTGATTTGGATGTGGAGATTGAAAAGTTATGAATTTTTAAGTTTTAGTTACGATAGAAAAATGTAGCAGAGATTACGACTAGATTTTAAGGGATTTGTATCTGTCTGATTGGATCATATTTGGTATGGTTGGAAAGCTTATTCGATAATTTTTTCAACAGTATATAATTCGTTGAAAATAGACTTATAACCAGAGAGTTATACCTATTAAAATGAGCATTATGAATATGAAAAATTTTGTAACTTTTTCCACTTTGAGCAAAATGTGGCAACGATTTAGTTTTAGGATTGCCATCATTGGTAGAACTTGTCCCCTAAATTTAGTGATTTTTAGAGATAGGTTAGAAGTATTGTGAATTGTGGGAAATTGAGATGTACATAGGTAACAACTAGTCATTTTTCTTAGTGTAATTAGAGCGTGATTACAGTTATTTGATACTTATATAATGTTTATATGATATAGATTCTTAAAAGAATGTGTTGATTATTTTGAGTTAAATAGGCAAGCGAATAAGGTAAGTAAATTTTTATCTTTTCCAGTAACTTTTCATCCAAAAACTAAATATTTTATTGTTTCTAATAAACTCGTGTTTGTAAAGTGTTTTATTAGAAAATATGATTTCAAGTGAAAATATAGTTTTTGTAAATAAGTTTATTTATTGAAAGAAGATTATTTTATTAAAACAATCACTTTATCTAGAAAGTATTATGATTCTATCTGATAATTACTTTGCACAAAAATTTGGACCAAACATATGACATTGTTATTGAACATTATTATATAAAAATTATTTTGGAATGATTAGAATTATATAATGATCAGAAAAGTGAAATTGTTTTTGAATTGTTTTAAAACACTCTTTAGTAACTACGTAATATGAACCCATTCTGCATGAGTTATATGCGGATAGTACGTACTAAATATAGACCTAACTATAAGGATTAAATGTAGTAAATGTGGACCTAGCTACATGGGTCAAATATCGTAATTGTGGACCTAGCTATATAGGTTAGGTGTAGTTTATATGGACTTAGTCACATAAGTTAAGTGTAGCAGTAGTCATCAAAAACTATTAAGTTATTTAAAAATATTACTGACTATCAAATGAGAATGAAATGACGGATTTTGAAAATATACTTCCTATTTTTGTTAAAGTGACTTTCCAAACAATCTCCTTTAATTATTTTGAAAAGTATTACATTCTGAAATTGATTTTGTTCTGAAATATATTATTGAATCTTTTAAAATGATATATGCATAATCCAGCTAGTTAATGTTACTGGCTACATACTAAGTTATCGAGTTCACTCTTTTATTTTTCCCTTCTCAAATATTTAAGAATCATCAGTGAAGGGGTTGACCATAGATGAAATTTGTTAGGTGGTACTTGTGATACTTAACATTCAGAATTTGATGCGAATGATGTTTGTTGTATCTTTTAGAGATATTGTGAGGACTTAAAATTTTAATTAGTATGAATTATTGATTATAGCTTTTAATTTGCAATATTTATTTCAAATAATTTGAGATTTAGAAAAATTATTGAGTTGTATATGATTTCGTCAGTATTTATTGAAGTTTAATTATTCTTTATATTTATAGATTATAGATAGATGTCTTACATATATATAAAGTTTTACTTTTTAAGTATGCGGCGCACGCCCTTGTGGCGAGGTATGACACACTTGGTCATCCCAAAAACTACGGGGGAACAACAAAAAATCTAATCTTGGCTTCAACCAATTTTGCTATTGTAACATCCACATGCATTTAGGATTCTCAAAGATTTCAAATCTCATAGTTCTACTAATATGCATTCATAAGTACTTGTTAGACTACCAATCTACCCAGAAGTTTAAAAACTGTTGTATAATGTTCAAGCATTAATACTATATTAATTTGTCAATTCCTCGAAATGTTTAAGCTATTAGAAAGTATACCGATGCTATTACTTTGTGGTAAAAAGCTGAAATTGTGTTTTCCTATAATTGGTAGTTCTATCGCAACTTAATTTTTTGCTGAGGTGTGTTACATCTATTTATTTTGATTGATTAATAATATACAAAAACTAACAACAATAGGTAGGAAAAAGGTAAAAAGAGAACAATACATTTTAGAGAGAGGAGCCCCAACCAGTTCCTCTCCTCTTCTTCATATCAATTACTCCTGCACAGAACGAAAAATGTAAAAAGAGAACAATACATTTTAGAGAGAGGAGCCCCAACCTGTTCCTCTCCTCTTCTCCACATCAATTACTCCTACACAGCAGACGCAAGGCCAAGTTTCCTCTTCCATAGGTGCCTCTTCTTACTGGAGACAGAGTCATTCTCTCTCTTCAGTATGGGCTTTTTTACTTTTTTTTTGTCTATTTTTGATTTTTTTGTCCAATAATTCTCTTTTTTGAGTGGATAGTTTCTTATCTAGATCTAGATCTTATGTGGGCTTAGTACACCTGATCTAGATCTGTGGTATTTTGTTTCATTTCTAGTTTATTCTTTGGTTTTTGTGTGGTTGTCCTCCATATTTGTATCAATTTTAATTTAGATCTGAAGAGAAAGTTATTACAGCAGATTAAAGTTGGTAGAATCTCCTCTAGTGAATCAGTTAGAGTTGCTAATTCGGATTGGGAAGAATCTAGAAGAGCCACTAAAGTACTCTATTTTACTCTTGGAGATTTTCTCCAAAAGCGTCGTCGGGGACCACTAGTACTCTATCTACAAAGGTGTTGTCATCTTTAAGCTTTTGAATCGATTTCTTGATTATCATTATAAGAGGTTATATTTAACTCGATTGACTATTGTAAGGGATTATTTTACTTTAAAAAAAAAAAAAAGGAAAAAGGTAAAAAGAGTGTGTAATAGTGGCTTACGTTTTAAATGTAATCCAAAAGTGTCGAGAATAATAATGGCCTTTAGATCATGGTGATAGAATTTGCAATGTTAGAGAAAACCTAAAAGAGTTTAAATTGTCAATATATATACATACTATATAATGTGTAAAATTATAACTTTGCAATTAACTGTAGTCCAATTATTCAAGTTGAGAAACACGTCAATGCTTACTAAACATTATATACAAAGGGAAAAAGACAAAAACATACATTTCTTGTAAAATTTAAGTTGACTTGAGGTCAGTGAAAAGCAAAATTAAAAAGTCTTGGCTTTTTGGTATGAAATTTCCTGCATGCTTCTCAATCTGACTTGCAGTCAATAAAAACAAATAAATAAATAACATAAAGTGACTACTTACAATACTGCCTGAACAAATAGCAGAGATCTAAGATTGGTCATTGTCAATTAGGTTAAATTCATCTCAAACCATAATAATTTCAATCTGAATAGAAATAGAAAAATGTCATGACGACTTTCACTAAAAAAACAAAACAGTTATTAAAAAAAAAAATATGAGCTACTCTCCGGCTTTTGATTTTTGAACTTGAGCATGCTTTACTGGCTGTCCTAACCATCTTAATAGTGTAGATCCAATTTTTTCTCTGATCATTGTGCTAGCTTGAAAATTTAACAATGAAAGAAAAATTGGCAGATCTAGCTTTGCAATACTTTTGATTTGTTCTCTTGCATGTGTTCTATAAACTAAGATAATTTCCGTATTGTTTAGATATTCTACAAAATGAAATGTTTCCAGGTTTTGATCAGAAGATCAAGCACGTATCACCTAGATTTTAGAATAGCAAAGCATTGCTAATAAGCAAAATCAGGCGTTTTGGAATGTTGGTTCTCACTCGAATCTGAAGCTTTGTAAATATTGCTCTCTATTTAATCGAGTACAATTTGGAATGCTGGAAAGTTTAGGTCTTATGTCTTGATTGGGTTTGAGATTAAAGGCAGAGACGAGATTGAACTGTGCTGGGCTAGAAATGACAAAAGCCTTGAGTTTCCTTCAAAAAATTTGAATTACAAAATTTTTGTGCATTGAATTCTATGTTGTCTTAATTTATTTTTTTATAGTTCGTACAATGTAAGTGGTTTTATTTTTGTGACCTGAAGGCCTTGACTAAATTTCTTGCCGAAAATATGCAGCACTGGTGGTGTGTGACATTTCTTAGTCTCAGCTGATTTGTAACTCCAGGGAGATACAAAGCTCAAGAACTACTCGGCAGAAATGATGGTCAAGACTAGTTTTATGAGGCTATTGCAGGTTGTGGTAGCTAATTATCTGTTTGTTTTTTTTTTTTAATAAATTAATGTTTTTGTTAAATAGACATATGTGTCCAATTAAACAGGTTAATTTTTACGCCCTTTCTGACTCTACTAGATTTGTGTTTGTGAATATTGTTTGTTCTGGATGATGTAATGTACAAATGATTAAGTTCAGATTTGAGACAAGTTTGGTTGTTGTTTAAGTGAAAGCTGAAACAACATTCACATATCATTATATGCCTATAGAACTACTTTTATTTGTTGGAAATGGGAGATTTTTAAGGCTAAAAAGACTAGAAGGGTTATGGGAGAAACTAGAGAGAATTTTGGTGGAGAGGAGAACTTGTTTTACTACTTGAATTATTTTTCTTTGGTTTGATACAAATGGAGGGAAGAGCACTTTATTTATACTACTCTAAAGATGATTCTAAATGGTGTAAGAATACTTCATCCAACCACTAACTACCTAATTAATTATACAATCTAGCAAATACAAGAATCCTTTAGAAACTACGGTATTAAACTATGGGCTATTAGATACACACACATACCCAAACAAGCCAAACTCTCAACACAAGCCTAAATAACTAAATCACTTAACTATGGCTCAATGGGATACAAAAAGTTTACTTTCTAACACCCTTCTCTCTTAAACTTGATTTGTGACACCTAGTAAATTTCTTAGCTTGAGAAAATATTTATGCTTGAGTGGATTGGTAAAAATATCTGTCACTTATCTTATATAATGATAGCGGGTATCGATGTGCTTGTTTCTATCATGAAAGATGAGATTCTTTGCTAAAGCAATTGCTGATTTACTGTCAATACAGATCTCAATGGGTTTATTCTATGGAATGCAAAGTTCTTTCAACAAGCTTTTTAACTAAATTGCATGACAAATACATGATGTAGCTACAATACACTCTGCTTTATAACATGAAAGTATGACGATTGGTTGCCTCTTAGATATCCATGTAAAAGCAGTGCCTCATATGAAGAATGTAAAGTCACTTGTACTCTTTCGATCATCTAAGTCTTCACTCCAATCACTGTCATTATAACCCACAAGATTATAGTTATTAGATGATGAATAAGCCAAAGTTAATTGTACCTTAATATATTGAAAGATTCTCTTCGCAACTTTCAAGTGAGTAATTGTTGGAAATTTTATGTAACGACTGACCAGGACTACGACATAGAGAATGTCAAGTCTTGTGATTGTCAGGTAGTGTAAATTTCCAACTAAGCTCTTATAGAGTATTGGATCCACCTTTTCTCTTTCGTCATACTTTGATAGTTTGATTCCACATTCAATCGATGTATTGACAGCTTTGCAATCATTCATTTTGAACTTTTTGATGATCTCCTTGGCGTAACCTTCTGGTGAAATAAAAATTTCATCTTCTTCGTACTTCACTTTTATGCCAAGATAGTAAAACACGAGTCTGATGTCAGCCATCTGGAATTCTTTTATCATTGTTTTCTTAAATTCTTCGAACACAGATGGATTACTCCTCATTAAGATCAAATCATTGACGTAGAGGCACACGATAAAGATATCTTTTACTTTGATGTATAATGCATGCTTATGTAGACATTTAATGAAGTTGTTATCTTAGAAGTATTTTTCGATGCGGCTTTTCCATGCTCTCAGTACTTACTTTAAACCGTAACGAGCCCTCTTCAACTTTAGAATCTTATCTTCTTGTCCTTTAATCTTATACTCAAATGGTTGCTCTATATAAGCTTCCTCTTTAAGGACTCCATTTAAGAAAACAGACTTAACATCCATTTGATGAATTTTCTATTTATTTTGAGTTACCAATGAGATGATCAATCATACCATTTCTAAGCGAGCAATAAGAGTAAACACCTCATCATAGTTGATGCCGAGTCTTTGACTGTATCCTTTCGCAACCAATCTTTCCTCATATCTCTCCACTTCTCCTTTAGCATTCTTCTTAGCCCTGTAAACCCATTTCACACGATTGCTTTGTACTTCTTTAGAAGTGTAGCAAGCTTCCACATCATTCTTTGTGATCGCCTTTATTTCGTCCTCCATCGCATCTTGCCATTTTTTACTTTGTGTAGCTTCATCAAAATTTAATGCTTTACAATCAACAAGGAGGCAAAAGAGAATTAAGTCATTTTGATTCTCAATTACCTCATATATATCTTGTAAGCTCCTTAATCTTGGTATCCTTTCACTTGAACTGCTACTTAAAGATGATCTTGGTGTTGTTTCTTGATGAGTACTTGCCATTGATGAAGTAGGTAGGGTAACGGGCTCTTATGGTTCTTCTCTTACATGCACTATTCTTCGATGGTCGCTTTCTTTTTCAATATATAGTAGGAAGTCATAATTTCCCTATTGTGTATGCCATTCCCAGGTACTTTCTTCAACAAGCTCCACATCGCGACTAAGAATGGTCTTGTCATTGCTTGGATTAAAGAGCCTTTTGAGTTAGAGTCGTAGTTGATGAAGATAAACTTCTCACTTTTATCGTCGAACTTAGTTCTCTTTTCATCAGGCACGTGAGTATAAGCTATGCTTCTAAACACTCTTTGGTGAGAGATCCTAGACTTTCTTCCACTCTAAGCCTCTAGTGGTGTCTTTCCGCACACGCTTCTTATTGGAGAGAGATTTGATAGGTAAACTGTACAGGCTACAGCTTCAGCCCAAAACTCCTTCGGCATTCCTTTGCTCTTGAGCATGCTAATGGTGATGTCAAGGATTACTCTATTTTTCCTTTCTATAACACCATTCTCTTAATGAGATCTTGGTACTGTTAAAGGATGACAGACGCTATTGTCTACATAATACTTCTGAAACTCGTGGGAGGTGAATTCTCCTCCTCTATTAGATCTTATTGCCTTGATACTTTGGCCACTTTTCTTTTCAACAAGTACCTTGAACTTCTTGAATTTTTCGAACATTTTTCATTTTTCTTTCAAGAAATACACCCAGGATTTTCGATAAAGAGGAGAAAGTAGTTACTCTTATAGAGAGAGCTTAGTCTTACTAGACCACACACATCGGTACGTATGAGCTCAAGCAGTTCATGGGATCGAGAGTTTGATTCTCTTAGAAAACTTCTTCTGAATTACTTTCTCAATAAGCATTCTTTACATAATTGGTCCGGTTGACTAATGAACAGTAAACCTCGAACAATTTCCTTTTTTGCTAGTAATTCTAGGCCGCCAAAATTGAGATGTCCAAACCTTAGGTGCTAAAGTTATGATGAATCTTTGTGAATCTTTGTAGCAAGCCTCTAGACACTTTGCCATGTCATTTTCAATGCATAACAAGAATATTCTATTTCTTGTTATTGGCACTTTGGTAATTAACTTGTTCCTATTGTCTCTTAAAGATAGACTATTTTCTTTTATGTGAATATCATAGCTTTTCTCTAAGAGTTGGCCAAGACTTAAGATATTATTCTTCATGTTAGACACGTAGTAAATATTTGGAATAAACTGATATTCTCTATTTCTCAAGTGTATGAGAATTTTACCTTTTTCTTTTACTGCTGCCTTGGAATCATCTCTATATGAAACATTCCCAGTCACTAACTCATCAAGATCTACGAACCTGTCTCTTCTTCCACACATATGATTGTTTGCATTACTGTCAAGGTACCAAATATTTTTCTTGGCACCCATTAGTCTCCTTGCATACTGATAATAACATATCTTTCTCTTGTTTATTATCTTTGGTATAGTTGGTTCTCTCTTATACCTTCTTTGGAGCTCTACATTCAGAAGCGTAATTACCATATCTTTGACAGTTGTAACATTTGATTTGGGACTTGTCATGCTAATGTCATGGGCTACCTCTTCCACAAACTCTTGTTGAGATTTCTCTTTTATCTTCATTTTCATAATTATTGTTGAAGCTTCATTTTCCTTTCTTCTACATTCACCACCTCTTCCTTTGCCACAATCTCTTCCATGTCCTCTTCTATTGCTGAAATCTTTGTCTTTTTCTTTGAGTTGAGTCTTAAGGAACTGTTCATTGAAACTTTGCATCTTCTTTTTCTTTTCTCCATGGGCTTGCAAGGAACCCAAGAGTTGTTATATCGTTATTACTCTTAAATCTTTTATTTCTTCAATGACAGTAACAATATTATCAAATTTTGAAAAAATGATCAAAGAATCTTTTCCATAATCGTAACATTTTCTAGTTTCTCACCTTTTCTCTTTATTTGATTGGAAATTGTTAAAACTCTAGAAAAGTAGTCAGAGACTAACTCCATTTCTATCATATGTAGCAAATCAAACTCTCTTCTTAGACTTTGAAGACATACTTTTTTAACCTTTTCTTCTCCCTTATATGAAATTTGAAGTTTCTCCAATACTTTCTTGGCAGAGGTTGTACTTGAGATTTTCTCAAACCTATCGTCTTCTAAGGCTTGGTAGATGAGGAAGAGAGCCTTTTTGCCTCTCTTTCTTGAGTCTTTTAAACTATCATTTTGTGTTGAGGATAGTATCGCCTTATTTCTTGGCTCTTTGTAGCATTTTTTCACTATATTCCATACATCATGTGCTCCAAGGAGAACCTTCATTTTGATAGTCCAGTTATCAAAATTGCTGCCTTAGAGTGGTGGAACTTGAAGAGGTGCTAAATTGTCGGTAGTCATAAATCTTAACAGAATGAGCTTTTGGAAATTTCGACTACATGAATGGATTTGGAACGTCAAAAATTCTTATGATTGTCTAGTATATCGTCTTAGTCAAAGTCAATGGTCAAAGTAAACCACTCGGTCAACGATCAACGATGGTCAATAGTCTGGTCAACGATCAACAATGATCAATAGTCTGGTCAATGACATGGTCAAACGGCTCTGTCAGCTTAATCAATAGCTTGGTCAAACTACTCTGATGGCTCGATCAAATAGCTCTGGCACCTCAACTCAGTGAGTTGATTCAATTTATGGCAGCAAACTTTGACGACTTGTTTAGACTCGTTCGGACTTTGATTGGGCTAATTTTTACAGCAGAGTATTCGTTTTGCCGAGCTGTTTGGTTTGATATGTAATAATGGTATATTTGGAACAAATGACTAATACTCTCAATCTCAAGAAATCTTTTCTGATATGGAAAATTAGTCAAAGCTGCAACTATAAGACATACTTAGAATTTCAAGAGAATTTAAACGAACAATTAAATAAATCTTGAAGTCTTATTTTTTTCATATTGGTATTTTCGCTTATTATTTCTCTGATTATTATTTTAATTTATTGCTCAGCTAATTTTTATTTTTATTTTTTTCTATTTTCGTTACCTTTTTATTGTTAATTTACTTATCTGTGAGATCGACATTTTAATCTAGACTACGATAGCTACTAGTATATTTTGAGCATAGATAAAATTTATCGTCGTTGCCAGAGAAGCCAAATCAACAAAAAAGGTACACAATTTTTTCATTCTTTTTCTTTTAGATTTTTGTAAAAATATTTTTTTCTTATAAATTTAGTTTCTTTTATTTTTAGATTCTGTTTTCCTTTTTTAGTTTAGATTTTATTTTTATTTCTATTAATTAGTTTTATTAATTTTCTAGACTTTTGTTTTTAATTAGCTATTTCTTTCCACTCATTAATTTTATTATTATTATTATTTTTCCAAAAAAAATTGTGTTGTTTGCATAACTAGTAGAAACTAAGATTGTTCTGTCACAAAGGCATTGTCTAAAAATGATTGGATACAAAATAATAAGGACTGCACAATTTCCAATCGATCTAAGAACATTCTAAAAAAGTTAGGTATTAAGTAGGATCTTTTGGACCCTTTCCAATCGATCTAAGAACATTCTTAGTGTATAATTTTTGCATTTACTTCACAACTTTCTAGTTTCTCAATAATAAAAGAAAACTTGGGTGCATGACTTGGTATAGAGATGAATCAGGAAAACTTAGTAGAAGACGATTTTGAGAAAGATTTATCTGACTCTTGGTCAGGAACAGATTCTTCAAAAACACCTTTACTAGCCACTATGAATCAAATTGAGAATAATATTGCTAGGACTTTAATGATTACTTGCACCTGACCCGCACTGCCACACCTTCATGCATCATTTTCTTTTTCAAAATACACCGCAATTGGATTTTAAACTTGAGATGATCTAACTTTTACTCATATTTTATGGCCTAGATAATGAAAATCTATATTTGCATAGTAGGGAATTTGAAGAAGTAGTGACCACTTTCCATAGCCAACCCAATACAGTAGACGTTGTTAGGTTAAAGGTTTTCCCATTTTCTTTGAAAAATAAAGCAAAGAGTTAGCTATACTCTTTGAGACTGAGATCTATAGATACATGGGGGGAAATGACCCGAGTTTTCCTTAATAAATACTTCTTGCACCATAAGACCAACAACCTTAAAAGAAAAATCACAACTTATTCCCAAAACGATAGCGAAATATTATACCAAGCATGGGAAAGATTCAAAGAGTTGTTGAATATGTGCCCATACCATGGGTATAAAACTTGAGGTCTAGTTAGTTGTTTCTATGAGGGATTACCATTAGGGAGCGCCAATTCATAGAGATGGTGTAATTGATGAGTGACTAATTCAATTATAAATCAAATATTATTCATCTCAAATAATCATAAGTGCTTAGGCTTTTATATTGGTTTGATGTGCTTTTACTTTATTTTTGTAGTTCTTAGGAATAAATGAGAATCAAGAAATATTGTGATAAATATGGATATTTCAACAATTTGAGACGAAATTTAAGTCCGATATAAATGCAACGTCATAAAAATCAGGCAAAATAGAGCTAAAATAAAGATATGGCACCTCAGAGAAGAAAAGATGTCGTGCTAAGTTCCAGAATCAAGAGCACCGCAGTACTATAATAGTAGCACCGCAGTGCTGCTTGGAAATCATACTTTTTGAGGTTAGAGCCTATAGCACTTTCTAGGGAGCGCCGCAGCACCACATAGTGTCCAGAAATACATTTTTAATGAGTTTTTAGAAGCAATCTAGACCATTGAGGTCACCTTGGAGCCCCTTAAATATATCCTTAAGCCTTTATTTCAAGTGTTGAGAGTTGGAGAGAAAATACAAGAAAGAGAGCTCAAAAATCTTAGAGAGGAAGGATCTTAGAGCAAAAATTTAGAAAGAAAGCTTGAGAGAGTTGCTTGAAGAATTGAAACTTGAAGTTCTACCTCTACAAAAGAGTTTTTTTAATCCTTTTTCTTACCCTATTCTCATTTAAATTTTGTATTACTCTTGATTATTGAATATATTTGAATATATAAAATTCTTATTGAGATTAATATTGGATTCTCTTATGTTGAACTAATTATTTTATACTTAGGGAATGATATAGCTTAAACTTTGATTCTATATCTTAATTTCCAATATATTTTTTAATATTGTTCTTGAATTTATTTATGTTATTCCATGCTTAATACTTCTCATCTAATTAGCTACTAGTTAGATGATTTGATTTCTAAAATTTAGCATTTGAGACAAGAAACTTTAGAAACAATCATAGGATAGTATAACCTCAGATTTTGTAGAGTTTGAGAGAACCTATAATTCCTTTGAAACTATAATCAAAGAATCATTGAAAATAATGAATTCTTAATTCCTAGGTTTTGAATAGAGATATTGGAACTGAGAATTAGGATTGATTTCACTCGGCACTCAAGAGTAGGAGAAGAAATATCTTTGGGTTCTTAGCTTATAAACTAGGAATAATTGATTAGAATGCAATTGGTGATCAAAAGACATAGTTGATAGTTAGGTAAATTCAATCTCCTAACATATTTGTGCATAGAAGTTTCCATATTTTATTTTTGTATTTATAATTATATTTGTATTTATTCAATTACAAATTCATTTAATTTGGTTGACTAGATAAAGTTATGTTGCGATAATTCCAGTACTTAACGATAATTTAACACCCAATTCCTCGTGGGATCAACAACTCTCTTATTATTTTATTACTTATATACGACCCGTGTATTTGTGGTTATTTACATATATGCATTTGGCATAACAAGTTTTGGCGTTGTTGCCAAGGAATTGCCATTTTATAGTGTTGTTGATATCAAAAGAAAGTTACTTGATTTTAATTTAGGTGTTTATTTTCATTTTTATTTTTTATTTTAAACGTTTGTTTTACGAGATATTTGGAGATGTTAGATCAACAAGTCTTCTTATGGTTTGTTCAACAAGACTCGAAGCCATTCTATTGTGTATGGTGGAGATACAAGGAATTGCTCATGTTATGCCCGAATCATGGTTTCTCACGAGAGTATCAAATACAAAATTTCCTCAACAACCTTCAACCCGAAATAAGAATGTGGGTAAAAAGAGGTAATAGTACCACCTCTATCTACCAATTATCCATTGATGAAGCCTATTGGTTGTTGGATGACATGGCCGACGTTGATTATCAAAGTTGGAGTTATCTACTAAGCCACCTCAGTTTGGAAGATAACTCTAATATTTTGGCGTTGTGCTGTGATACTCCATATTTCCAAGAGGAGTCTTTTCCCAATCTTGAATATCTTTTTGCACAATTTTTGGAGGAGACAAGACTTCATCATGAGAAGTGGGAAAGAAGGGAGACTATTCTTAGTTCATAATTTGAGTCTCTTTATGATTCCTTTGAAGCCATGAGAAGAACAATAGCTACGATACATGCACAAGTCACAAACAACGATGAAAACCACCGTGAGGAGCTAAGCATAAGTGGAAGGACCTTGAGTTTTTTTGATGATGACAACTCAACTGAGGAATAGAATCAAGAGTGGATCAAGGAAGAAGAATCACAAGATAACATTTGTGATTCTTCATCCTTTGAGATGTAAATCATCATGCCGCCACCATTTATCAAAGATCACATTTATGACGATCCTATGTAGCCAAAACCTCTTTCACTACCACTAGTATTATTCATTTAAGCTCACCAATCACATGTGTCGGTGTCAAGTTAAGTTAAGCATACATATTGAATACTTCTATATACCGCCAAGCTTGAGGGCGTTTTCCAAAAACAAGACCTATTTGTTGTGTTGTATGACACATACTATAGGCGGAAGCTGCTATTTGACAAGCTTCACTAATGTGTGCATGAATGAGCCTAAGGATACAATTTATGGAGAAAAGTCCCACATCACCCAAGTTAGAACCGCCTTGCTTGAAGCACTACATTGACTAACCTTAATAGGAAGCGAGAGTGTCTTGCCTCTTCGATACAAGTTCTTTTCCTTTGTACTTATATTGAATATTTAAATTTTAAGAACATTGCCAATTTTGAGTTTAGAGGTGAAAACACTTATTGATCAATGATTTGTTGGGTATGGATTTGTTTGTGTGTGGGTAGTTGTGACTTTTCTTCCTATGAGTTAGTTTCTTTTGGCAAATCTTTTATTTGCTTTTGTTTTCTTTTGCTTGTTTGAATAAGTTTTGAGTGTTGTTGAGATGAGATGACTTAGTATCGATGGTGAGTGTGGTCATTTAATGTTCTTTTATGTCTTTTGAAATGCAATTTATTGAAATTATCAATGTACTTGACTTGCATTAATTGAACATCACTCTCGATTCTACACATTTGAGCATGAAAATCATAATCACTTGACCCTTTGAGCTTTTGGAGAATACTTGGGTGCATTAAAAAGGCTAACATCTTATGAACTCTAGAGCTTGAGACGAAATTCTATGTTAGGTGTAATTGGAGAAATGATTTAGGCTATCTTTGGAATGTTTGAGCCTTTTAAGGTAACCTTGATATATTGTTAACCTAATACACCCACTTTGAGCCTATTTGTACCTTTCTTTTTCTTCCTCTTTTTGCCAAACTAAAATAATGACCACTAACCTTATCTTTAAGCATGTTGATTGTTTTAAAGAGTTATCTTGTGCTATGCTCATGTTGGAAGAAAGGTGGTGTTATGAAGTAAAAAAAAAAAAAAGAAAAAGAAAAAAGAAAAACCAAAAAAAAAAAAACAAAAACAAAAAAAAGAGAGAAGGGAATAATTTGGTGAAAATTGTGTGTCATTATCTCCTATTTTATTTTACATTGAGGACAATGTTGATTTTATTTTATTTTACATTGAGGACAATGTTAATTTTGAGTTTGGAGGAAAGGTTTTTTATTTTCATTCTTTTGTCTTATTTCCTATCTTTGTTTCAAAAAACAATTTAATAAGTGTTTGATAGAGTGTTAATAGAAGAGAAATTTAGTTGAAAAGAAGTGTGGGAGTGCTATTTGATGTACCAAGAAATAACTCTACAAAGGTCATAGATTAATGTGTTTAAGGGTGATTCGAACCTCAAAAAAAAAATTTTCCGAAATTATCTTACCTTTGCCCAAGCCAACATTGTAAGCTTAATGAAAGATCTTTTGATCTTTGATGATACACTAATATATATATTTGTAGAGAGCAACATGAAAAATGGGCATATGGTATTTCCAAATTGCATCATGTAGGGATATTTCATTGTCTATCGAAACACACAAGCCTATCTGAAGTTTATTTTATTAAGTGATATTGATTTTTGCACACACTTACACATTAAGAGTCTTGAGTGGAGTTAAATTGATGCTTGAAGTTGAAAATTTAGATGATCTCAATATTTGTATTTCCTTTGAGCTTGAAACATTTGGTGACTTTGGACACACTTGCACGTTTTTTGATTTGATGAGAAACTCACACTTTGTTAATTATGTCGTTAGTACTTGGTTTGTATTTCACTTTTCTTTTTTTTTTTTTGTTTTGTTTTGTTTTGTTTTGCTTGAGGACAAGCAAATATTCGAGTTTAGGGGTATTTGATGAGTGATTAATTCACTCAGAAATCAAGTATCATTCAGCTTAAATAATTATAAGTTCTTAAGCTTTTATGTTAGTTTGATGTATTTTTGCTTTGTTTTTGTAGTTTTTATGAATAAATGAGAATAAAAAAAATTAGTGATAAATATGGATATTTCAATCATGTGAGATGAAATTTGAGTTCTGATATGAATGTAACGCAACAAAAATCAGACAAAACAAAGCTAAAACGAAGAAATGGCACTCCCAAGAAGAAAAGTTGTCTTGCTGAGTTCCACAGCCAAGAGCATCATGGTACTGTAATAATAGTGCCGCAACACTACCTGGAAATCAGACTTCCCAAGACTAGAGCACTGTGGTGCTTATCAGGGAGCGTTGCGATGGTCCACAGCGTCCGAAAATGCATTTTTAGCGAGTTTTTTAGAGTCAATTTGGACAATTGATATCATCTGATCGATTGGTTGACATTTTACCCTGCCTAGGTCAACTTGGAGCCCCTTAAATACATCCTTAAGCCTCTATTTCAAGTGTTGAGCTTTGGAGAGAAACATAAGAAAGAGAGCTCAAAAATCTTAGAAAGGAAGGAGCTTAGAGCGAAAATTTGGAGAGGAAGCTTGAGAGAGTTACTTAAAGAATTGAAGCTTGAAGTTCTACCTCTACAAAACAGTGTATCCCATCCTCTTTATCACTCTATTCTCATTTGAATTTTGTATTACTCTTGATTATAAATATATTTGGATATATGAAATTCTTATTTAGATTAGTATTGGATTCTTTTATGTTGAACTAATTATTTTATGCTTGGGAAATGATATAGCTTAAACTTTAATTCTATGTCTTAATTTACAATATATTCTTTGATATTGTTCTTGAATTTATTTATGTTATTCTATGCTTAATGTTTTTTAACTAATTAGCTACTAGTTGGATGATTTGGTTTCTAGATTTTGCCACTTAAGAAAGGAAATTTTAGAAACAACCATAGGATGGTATAACCTAGGATTTTGTAGAGTTTGAGAAAACCTATAATTCTTTTGAAGCCATAATCAAAGAACCATAACTTGAGAAA
>JXTB01000020.1:1858455-1872875 GCA_002914805.1 Parasponia andersonii | reverse complement strand
ACCCAATGAGAATGGATGCTATAAATGATGTTTTGAAAACTGGATTAGCATAGGAATATGTCAAATCTGGATTGAAGAACTTAACACATAGTAACTTCGGAAGATTAATATGTACAGAGTAAATTTTTGGTTACTGGAGTGAATTTTGCTGTAGCGTTGCTGCAGCAACGAAACCCAGATTTGCAACCAAGGAGGATTCATTTATCCCAGCTTATCCATACCACTGATTTACATTCACTTGATTAGATCTCAGTATTTTCTACTTATTATTTACATTCCTGTTTGCATTTCTAATATTTGCCATTTGATCACAAATCTCTATTTCTCACTCATTAATTCAGCACATTTAACATTTAGTTTTCGCATTTAATTTTAGTACTCAATCCCTGTGGAGACGATACTCACTCACTACTATATTACTTGTTTCGACACGTGCACTTGCGTAGCTATTATAAAATCAACAACAGCAACCTTGACTCTTTTACTTCGAAGTCTCCCCTGACCTGACCCACGATCAGCTGCGAGTCAGTTTTTACCATGATATCCTCCACTTCGAAGTGCATAGCCAATTCAAGGCCTTGCAGCAGCGCCTCGTACTCTGCCTTATTGTTCGTCGCCTGGAAATCGAGCCTCAAAGCTTTCCCTACCCTAAGTCCTACCGGGGTCTGCAAGACTATCCCGATACCTGATCTCGAGGTGTTCGTGGATCCGTCAGTATAGAGGGTCTGAGCTAAAAGGGTGTGAGGCGGGGACGTTTGAAGTGGGTCGTGCGGCTCACCGAAGGACTGGATTTCTACCAAGAAGTCCGCCATGACTTGTCCTTTCTTCTCTATTCGAGGCTGATATTCGATGTCGTATATCCCTAGCTTGATGGCCCACTTGGTTAGTCATCTCGACAGGTCCAGCTTGGCCAAGATTTTCCAGATGGGGAAATCCGTATACACCGTTACCGGGTGCACCTCAAAGTATTGCCTGAGTCTCTTCTTAGCATTAACTAAAGCTAGGACCAGTCTCTTCGCCATACTATATCGTGTTTCGCCGTCCAAGAGCATGTGACTCGTGTACAGGCAGACAAACAGCACGACACTGATCACTACTTCAGACACCGCCAAATACGCATACAGGCACTGCTCTTCTGTTGGGGAAGCTAAGATAGGCGGATGACTTAAGTACAACTTGAGCTCTGTCAGTGCCCTGTCCTACTCCTCCCCCCAGATGACCGTGGAGCTTTTCTTTATGCACTGGAAGAAAGACTTGCATCGGTCGGATATCTTGGAGACAAAACGGCTGCCCGGTCAGGCGCTGGACCTCCCGAATGGTCGAGGGAATTTTCTCGTCTGCGATAGAGGATAACTGGGTTGGGTTGGCCTCGATGCCCCTTCTGCTCATGATGTGTCCCGGGAACTGGCTGGAAGATACCCCAAATGCACACTTCTTGGGGTTCAGATGCAACCGGTATCGCCTCAGGATTTGAAAACATTCATCCAGGTGTCCCAGATAGTCCGAGCCCTTCTTACTCTTTACAACCATGTCTTCGATATAGACTTCTATCGTCTTCCTGAGCAGCCCAGCGAACATTTTGTTCATGAGCTTTTGGTAGGTCGCCCCTGTATTCTTCAAGCCGAAAGGCATACGCCTATAACAGTACAGACCTCTCTCTGTGATGAACCCTGTGTGGATTTTGTCTTCCTCATATAGAGGAATCTGGTTGTATCCAGAGTAGGCATCCAAGAAGCTCATCCTATCAAAGCCAGCCATAGCATCGACCATTTGGTCGATCCTTAGCAGGGGGAAGTTGTCCTTCAGGTAGGCCTTGTTCAAGTTGGTGAAGTCTATGCAAGTACGGTCATCGCCATTTTTTTTCTTCACCACCACCGGGTTGGAGACCCAACATGGGTATACGCATTCCATGATCAGGCCGTTCTACAGTAGTGCCTCTACCTCCTTATTGATAGCTCTGTTATTCTCCGGGGCGAACCTTCGAGGCCTCTGTCTGACCGGAGTGAAATTGGGGTTTGCATTCAATCAGTGGCAGGTGTATGCGTGGACTATCCCGGGCATGTCATCGTGGGACCATGCGAAAACATTTTCATTCTGCCTAAGGAATCCCAACAGTTCGCTCTTTTCTTCCTCGGGCAGTAGGGCCACAATTAAGACTACCTTCCCCAGCTCTGCCTCTTTCAAAGGGACTGTCACCAGCTCCTCAATCGTGGATTTTGGCCCGTCGGACTCCTCTTTGATCTGCTTCATGTACACCGGCAGGCGGTCCTTTGACTGCTATCTATCCCCTGTCGAAGGGCCCGCGTTCACTTCAGGCCCACCCAGGGCGATTGAAAAATATTTCTTCGCAAAGGCCTGGTCTCCTCTAATGTTTATCGTGTAAGTGCTATCCTTTGACAGACATCTTAAGACCTGGTGGAGGATGGAGGTGACTCCATGCATGGCGTGGATCTACCTTCTCCCCATGATGACGTTGAAGGAAGACTGGCAGTCGATGACGACGAAATCCACGTCTAGGCATTTTTCCACGGTGCAGACCTTCAGAGTCACGACGCCTAAGGGGCTGACCCTAGCGCCATTGAAGGCGAATAGCGGCTGACAGGTTGGCCTGAGCGTGTTTTGATCCAGGCCCATGCTCTCGAACGTGCTAAGGAAGAGGACATCGACACTGCTTCCGCCGTCGATTAAGACCCTCCCGACCAACGTGGAATCAATCTATAGCTTAATCACCAAGGGGTCATCATGAGGCAGGCGCACCGTGGTCAGGTCTTACTGGGTGAAGGTGATGGGGGCAGCTGAGGCGTAGCTTTCTTCTGTCGTCATATGGTTCACGGAATGGCCCATCCCCCTTAGGTGCTTCACCCTATCCTCGGTCCTCTTTCAGCACTTTTCCTTATCTTCCTGACCCTGGGTCGGCTCCGGTCTGCCTATGATCGTTGGAACTATCCTCATAGTTTGTTCTCTTGACCCGGAGGCTTGGGTCTACTTTCCCTTCTCAGGTCTGACGGCATCTGCTTTCGACTGGTTCCCGCCCGTCTTTACGTACTATTTCAACTTTCTAGCTTGGATTGCCATCATAACCTGCGCATAAAGGCTACGATACTTGACCGTATCATGTCCGTGATCTCTGTGAAATTGGTAGTACCTACTCCTGTTTTTCATATGCTCAGGAACACCGGACTTGGGCGAGTCTTTGAAAATGCCCATGTCCTAGTTCTGGAGGTAGATCACGTCGATCGGTGTGTTGAGCTCATATTTTGGCAGAGGATCCTTAAAAGTCTTCCTTCTCTTACCGCTCTCTTGACTGCCTCGAGCTGGGGCTTCCTGCTTCGAAGATGGTCCTTGGGGTAACGTAGGCCTCTTCATTCCTTGCGGGACTGAGGTTTGCACCGGCGTCGTTGTTATCGCGACAGAGGCCTTGGGCGCTTTCTGGTGGCTTTCCAGCACCCTAAATATCCCCTCCAACTTTACTTGGACATCTGCCATGTCGTACAGCAAATTTAATAGTAGATGGTCCGACAGCATCGACCCTGGTTGTAGGCCCCTGACGAACGAGCTCGCGGCTTGCACCGAGTCGGCATTGTGCACCGAGGACATTACCTCCAGGAAATGCGACAAGTATTCTCTTGGGGACTCACTCGCAGATTACTCCAACTGGTCGAGGTCTCGCATGGTTTTCTACTGCCTCTGGGCGCCTGCGTACTACTTTAAGAACAGTTTGCAAAAGTTTTCAAACCCGTTTATGGACTTCTCCGGGAGTTGTCTGAACCACAACAGTGCCGACCCCACCAGGGTGGTGGAGAAGACTTTGTAAGTCACAGCCTCGTCCCTAGTCTCCAAGGCCATCTTCTGTTGGAAGTGGTATATGTGATCGAGGGGGTCAGTCTTTCCTTCGAATGGTCTGAAGGTTGGGGTTGTGAAGTCTTTCGGCTTGGGTTCCAACTAGATCCAATCGGCAAAGGCCGTCCGATTGATTCCTCGCACGGTCTGCTCTGCCAGATGATTGGAGGTCTGGCTGTGATGGGCTCCGAGCCTCTTACTTAGCTCTGCCATCATCTCTTGTTTCTAGTTGGGAAGTGCACCTACTGGGCTTTCATGGTGCCTTCTGTCCAAAGCTGCTCCGACCCGAAAAGGCCTTGTCTGGCTTTGCCGCTCCCCCTGCATCCGCGATTTGGATGGGGCGGGGACTTCTATCAGTGATTGGCCCCCGGATTCTTATTGGACCTCTTCGTCAAAGTACTCCCTTCGCCCGCTCCTGGCTTCACTTGCCAATAGCTCTTCGAGGTGGGGGTTATCTCTGCGCACCTCTGCGACTTCATCTTTTAAACCCAGGACGGCCTCGTGGGCCATCTCTGCCTTTCGGATTGTTTCTACTAGGGCAGTAAGCATTTGGTCTAGCTTTTACTCCAGACCTACTTCCTGGGAGCTCCCTTCGACGTCAGGACGTGTGCTCCTAGTTGTCATTCTTGAGGGTGCCATTCGACGTTGTATGGCCTTTTGTTCGGGGAGAGCACGATCGTGGGGCTCCTGTTTCTTCTCTCACACTCAACTGGTTCCCACAGACGACGCCAAACTATTGGTACTGTTCTTACCAGCCGTCCACATGTCTCTAAACTGCTGATGAGGTATCCACCAACTGTTCACGTATCGTTGCTATCCCGGAATGTCTTTAGCTTTGGGCTGAGATAGAGAGGCGGGGGTGACCACCTGTAAAAACTCTCCGATACTTAAGTCAGTGATTTATCTCTGAAAATGAACAGTAAGGATTTAGTTTTTCTCTGTAAACATTTTTTTGTATTCTATATTGTCTCTTGTATATCTCTTTAAGGAGGAAACAAGACTTATATATATAATCCTGGAACTAGAAACATTCTGCCTCTCAATCCCAAGATTGAATACCTTTTTCCATCATGACTTACTCCAGAAATCACGGGTCGTGATTACCGTGACCTCCCTTGTATCGTCGCGGCCTGTTTTCCGTCATCCCCTACGACTGCAGCCTGTCAGGGGTGAGATTTTGACAAGCCGCCGCTCTGTCAGGACGACTTGCCCAATGCGAGCACCTACCCAGGATCACATTAAATGCTCTGTCTGGGTCTGGAGCAGTGAGCTGCTTCCCACGGTATTCTGGCGGAAGACCCGTGAGGCTCCTGACCCTCAGCTGTCAAGGTAAGAATCGGACTGGACCAAATCCATCCTGGGTCTGGGATAAGTTCGGCCCTGGCCTTGGCCAGCCCATGGGCCTAAGCGGTACCACGTGCGACTCGCGTGGCCTTTAATCAGTCACTCTGGGCACGTGTCGGACGGTGTACCCTGCTTGTGACCTGTTCTGCCACTTAATCATCTACGTGGTGTATGTTTTAGGAACGAGTCCCACAGTACCAGATGAGAATGAAAAAAAAAAAAGGGACGGTAACAAAAGTTTGTCACTTTCTGCTTTAAGTTTTTATTTCGAAGGGATGTGAACGAAACCCGAAAAATTATTTAAATCGTTAAGTCATCGACCGAACCGAAATGAAAGAAAGAAAGGTCCAGCTTGAACTTGGGCCTTACTTTTCCATTTCCCAAAGCCCAAATTTTTCCCTGACTCTTAAAGCCCAAATTTCACTAGTGATCACTAATAACCACTAGGTAGTTAGTCTTTACTTAATTCATGTGACCATTGGTCAATAATACAGTGACCATGCATCACTAATATTGAAAAATAGTCTTTGAAAGGTCTTTTTGAAAACTAGTCTTAGAAAGCTCATTTTGGCCCAAATAACTAGGGAAATGGACGAAAATTGGAGTTTTTTTTTTTTTTTCTGGATCCAAATGACTTTTTAAGACAATTTTTAGGAGAACTTTTATAATAGTCGTCATAAAAGTTACAATCGTTTGTAAGATTTTATGAGTGGTCACAATATACAAGATAATTAGTCTAAAAATTTCATTGACCTTCATAAGATGTCAAAAATTTTATGACTTGTCCAAAGAAAGTTGTCCTACAAAATAATTTTAGAAAAGTCATTTTGGCCCAAATTACTCCTACTCTTATCCAAATCCCAAACTAGTATTTCTAGGTAGTCCCAATCCATCCAGGGCTAAGCTTGAGAGAAATGGGCGTAGCTAGAAGTCTTTTGGGGCCAAATGACTCTTTTGTAACTTGTTTTTTTTTTTTTTTTTTGCCTAGAATGGATTTTTTAGGAGTGTCATATATTCTTTGACTGGGAATCAAAATTTTTGTGAACTATCATTTACAAAAGTTTTACAAAGTCATTAATTTTTGACTATCGATCAAAAAAATTATGACACTTCTGAACATATCATTCTAGGCCCAAATTACTCATACCCATATCCTTTTCCTAAGCCTGGTTGGACTTATATTCTGAATTCAGGCGTTATACTAGCTGGGGCCAAGCAGTTCGAAGTCCATGAAATGAAGAGCCTCAACATGGACCGGCTTTTCACGGATAAAAGCACTAGTCAATTTTCAGGACAGGGGCTTTCTAATAGAGGCTGAGAGTTTTCTGCAGTAAGATTCCACACGGTAAGAAACGAGAGGAGAGTGTGTAGAAGTGCCTGAGAAAAATAGTATTGTTAGCACCGCTCTTTATAATTATAGTGCCAAGATCGTGGCAATGCTAAAATTTTGATTTAGACACAAAAGTATTCTATAATGCAATGTTATATGATATCTGGCATCAAATAAGCATACTTAAGTGGACATTCGGTTACTTTTTGGTTTTTGTTGAGTTTTCATCCAATAATTACAATATTGTCAATTCCAGACTAAAAGAAAAATCTAATCTCTAGTACTATCGAAATTTAAGCAACTACTTTTAAGTTAACGATATAAGGGACTGAAATTAACAATTAGTATTTGATTGGAACAAAAAATGAAACACTGTGCTAAATAGGTCCTAATACTTATCTCTTTTTTTAAAAAAAAAAAAAAAAATGAATAAAGAATTCAAAAGTTAAAAGTGGATGATTGTTTATATTCAGAATCTTAGGTGAAGAGTGAGAGGTGATATTTTTCGTTGATTTGAATAATGTTCTTATTTTGAAGGGAAAAGTTCATAAATGGCCTTTTTAAAACTATATTTTCATAAATACAAGGTTTTTACTTTTATTTCATAAACACCTGTTTTTATACTTTTTTTAGAGAAATGTAGACGACTACTATTTTACACATAAAATGTATACCATGGTCTACATTTCATGCATAAAAGTTACATTAAAATTTGACACATTTTAAAACATATACCGTTCATATTTTACACATAAAATTTGTACTTCATGGATAAAATTTACATTTTAAATATGGACCACTCATATTTTATATATGAAATATAGACCGTAAAAATAATTATTTGTGAACAAAAAATTAAAAACAAGTATTTATAAAAAAACTTTTAAAAAAAGGGTATTAAGAGTAAATTTCTCTATTTTGAAAGGCATGTACCCATTAGCTGAGTTTGTATTCTTTGTTCATCGCCTCTATTTGGTAATGTGGCTTTTAGAGGTCATATTTAGGCTTCCAAAGCCAAATACAACTTTTAGTTTTAGTCCCCGCCCCCTCCCCTCCCAAAAAAAAAAAAAATTTATAATAAATGTCCTTTTTTCACATCAATTTAAAAATAGGGATATTATCATTTTTATACCATACATTTTGATACTTTGTTCAAATTATACCTTCTGTTTTGTTATTATCAATATTGACCCTTAGATTTGAAATCTGTTAAAAATTTATACCCTGCACCAATTTAGAGCAGTTAATTTACTAAGTTACCGTTTAAAAAATTGAAATAAACCATATAAAAACTGATCTGAGAATAAGTTTATTAAATCATCTTGGTAAATTAGCTACTCTAAATTAGTATCATGGTATAAATTTGTAACAAATATGAAATTTAAGGGTCAATATTGATAATAACCAAAACAGAAGATATAAACTGAACAAAATGTCAAAATATAGGGTATAAAAATGATAATTTCCCTAAAAAATATATTGTTTTTACACCTATTTAATAAATGGCCATTCTTGTATTTTACTTTGCTAAATGACTATTTTTTAGTAGATCAATTTTATGTTTATATATCCATTTTATGTGTATTATATCAAATTTTTTTATTAGTACATGAATGTTATGTAAAATATTAATTTTGATAGTGTGATATTGATATATTTCTTATAAAACTGATTTATTTTGGCAATTTTTAATAGCATTTTCAAAATTGGCGATTTTTGAAATAATAACCCAAAATCCAGCCATTTGTCTAAGAAGCCCAAAAAAATACGGCTTTTAGAGGTAAGAGGCTGTAAATGAAAAAGGATTAAATGCGTAATTTTTTTTTTTTTTAAATGGTGGTAAGGAATTTGAATTTTTTAGGATCTTCAACATTGGGAAGATGCAATCGCTTTAGTTAACTACGTATTTAATCCTTGAAATTTAAACTATGTTCAATTTAAGTGTCTGAACTTTCTTTTTTATTATTTATATTTTTAAAGTTTATTCAAGTTCAAGCTTTACTCTATTTATGAAGATCTCACATTATTTTCGGTACAAAAAATCACTGACATGATTTTACAAAAGAACTTCTTAGATTATGATCAGTAAAAATAAAAGATCATAATCTGAATTGAGAATATTGTCAACGGACAATAGATGCATTTAATATCAAGGTGAAATTGTTAGCTACGCTTATGGATTTGAAATAAATAAACCGGCAAATAGTATTATACATGTTTTTTGTTTTTTTAAAAAAAAAGTAAACTCGGTTTCTTTAAAAAAAAAATTGTAGTTCTACGCCAAAGTATTGCTTATCTCAAAGGATATATGTTTACGGTAATTTTCCTAATATTCTGAATAATATAAGTATTCCCAACAATTTATCGCAAGTTTTATTTTTTTTTGAAGTGTAAAAAATAATTCACGCCTCCTTTCAAATAATAATAATAACTAATAATAATTCTCGTCGAAAAATCATAATTTATTATAATCTACCAATATGATTTATAATTATTATTTGATCAAATGAAATATTATGGGTAAACAAAGTTGGCGGCTTGAGAGTGAAAGGACAATGACAAAGTGAAACGAACTTGAACACAAAACTATAAACATCAACAAAACCTCTCGTGGTATGGAAATTTTCTATTTATAGAAACTAGTGGCTAAGAAACGTTGAACGCCAATGGGAAATTCCAACTTTTTTTTTCTTTTGTTTTCTTCCTTTTTCCCACCATATAAAGTGCTTTCTAAACCAAGTGTTCAAAAAAAAAAAAAAAAGCCAGATAGAGCAATATTACAAAGGAACATGCCATTTGAAAAATGATTGATAGTTCGTGTGCCCCTAAATTCATGGAGATTGTCTCAACTTTTAATTTATTCACCTTCTCAAAAAAAAAAAACTTTTAATTTATTCAACCTCAATTTTTGAAAGATGAACTTATACCACCACTTTTTCGAATAAATTAGATGAATATTATTTTTTTTCCTCATTTATTAAATCTACTACAATACCACTTTTTAAAATGAATTCTTGATGAATTTTTGAAGAATTTTGACGATCTTGACAGATTCTTGACGTCAATGGTAATCTTGACAGATTCTTAATGAATTATTGACGAATTTTTGATGAATTCTTAACAGATTCTTGACTAATTCCCTCCCAAAAATGACAGAATCTAATAGTAGTGGTAAATTTAGTTAAACATTTGAAAACAGTGGTAATTGCCTACTTAACCCACTTTTTTAGTAAATGCTAATGTTACATCTGACATAAAAGGTAGAAAAATTCACATCATGTACACGTTTTTATGCCACATATTTCATAAATACTTGTTTTTAAATTTTGTTTCAAAAAATACTTGTTTTTTATGGTATGCATTTTGTGTGTAGAATATGTGTGCTATACATTTACAATCTAAATTTTTATATATGGTTTACATTTATTGTGCCAATTTATACTTATGGTATATATTTTGAAATATATATTAATTTTTAGGTATAATTTTTATTCATGAAATATATACTGTAGTATACATTTTATATATAAATATTTATGGTTTATATTTTTCCAAAAACATGTATAAAAATGGGTATTTGTGAAAGAAAACTAAAAACTAGGTATTCATGAAAATGCACTTAATAAAACGGGCATTTATGATTTTTCTCCTAAATNGAATTATTATTATTATTATTATTATTATGGCATTAATTAGGCAATTAATTGGTTGTGTGTTAAAAGGTGTGTTTAATATTCAGAGTAATTGACGAGAATAAAAAAGTGAAAATTTTTAATATTTTTAAATCCTAAATATGAAAATTTTGTTGCATTAGAATCAAAGTTAATCAAATGCCAAAAGGATAATACTTGAGGTATCAACTTTTATACCAAAATTTTAATACCAACACATGTGGTATGTGATTTGTCACCACTCAATTGGTGATAATGTTTATTCTATTTATGGTAAATATTAACAAATCAATTAGAAGGTAACAACTTATATTTCACATGTATTAGTACAAAAAATTTAGTACAAAAAATAGGACATATAGTGCTATCCAACGCCAAAATTTACCATTTGTTATACTTGGTAACAAATATATTAAAAAATCATAAATTTAGCAGAGAAAAATGATAATGCATAGGAGGATAAATGTTTGTGCGTAATGATAAATTATAGTACAGCCACATAAATTTGAAACTGCGGTGCTGAAGATGCCCTAGTACTCAATTTTAAGGGCTTTCTGTCACGTTCTAAAACTATTTGGACATAATAGTCTATCACATTCTGTCTGAAAATTTGACAGAAAGTGAGGAAATTAAAATGCAAAATTTAAACAACTTTCTAAGCTCATAAGGGATTTCAATGTCACAAATTGAACTTTGGGGACAAAGTGAGACGACTCTTATAGTTCGAAGCATATTTAATTGTCCTATAGATTTGGGAATATGATTTGGGATTGGGACATTGTGAAAGGAAAATTTGTGATATTTTCCAACTTGTCAATGGGCACCTGTCCAATATGATTCCTTTTTTTGGTTTACAAGAGAAAAGGTAGCCGAAAAAGGGTAGATTCGGTCAAATCTAAGCCGTTGACTAATCAGAACGGCAGCTGATTTATTATTATTATTTTTAATGGAAAACGGCTGAATTGAATTCAACCCAACTATAGCATATAGACTATGTAATCCTGGTGAAGTAAAATGAGATTAGACTTGGTAGTATGCGGTACTGTCTAGGGGGTCATAATAAGAAGTTGAATACATACAAATTAAGCTGCAAAAATGAAGCTCCTATATTTGTCCTTTTACCACTTTATTTTCCAGATAAGTTATGCTCATGTAGATAATGATGCATGATGTATAGTTGTGAAAGGACTGGCCTTAATCGACTTGTTTTGTCCACATTGTGTTAGAATGTCTCTGTCATTGGATTGTGCGTGATCTTAGCAGTAATTTATCTAAAAGATTGCTCTAGTGATTTCCTAGGTATAGAACTTCTTCAAGTTCAATATCAATAATCAGCAAAATAATGTTAAAATTAAAAAAAGCGAAATTAACTCAGATTATTGTAAGACTAAAAGATATTATTTATATATATATATACACTATTAATATTAAATCATTTTGGTGGATAGGTTTAGCCTGATTAGTAACCTCACATTTCTAAAATTAAGATTTAAGGTTCGAAACTCTCACCATTACAAATAAAATAAAATAAGTTTGAAGTTTGAACAATTTCACACAACACATAATGAAAATATATAAGTTCATAAAAGATTTCTTTTTGAAGGAATAAGTTCATACATTTAACAACTACGTCTAATATAACTCAAAGACCCCTAATTTTCTAGCTACTATATAAGAATGCAAAACTCTATAAGGGGCAAAATCGCTCCTATTGGTATGATGTTTTTTTTAACCCTTAGACCAATATGAAATTGTGAATGGAGACAGGAGTTTGATTGGCCACAATACATGGTAAAAACACTCGAGAAAGAGAGAGAGAGAGAGAGAGAGAAAAATGGAAGAAATACAACTTGAAAACTATACAAATCATAAACTTTTCCATCAAATCCAGTTATGCATGTCTATCATAAATATTAACAGTTCTATTTATGAGAAAAAAAAAATTGAATTTTACAAATAATAAATTCTTTTGTGGCATGGCTAGCAGCAGCTTTACCACTATTACTTGTATAAACATTAATGTTTTTACCTATACATAACCTATTTTCACTGACGCATACTTTTAATTTAAGATTTTTAAAAATATATTAATAACAATGCAGTGACATGTGTCACTCTCGTGAAAGTGCCACATGTCACCTCATAATATACCATGTGTCAGCGTCTGAAAACGATACGTGGTTTACTATGAGAATGACGTATCTATTTTCGACGATACAGTGCCATTAGTCATGTACGAAATGCCATATCAAATAATACCATATCAGCTGCCACATTGTATTCTATATCATCAACCAAGTTATCAATATCTAATCATCTTAGGGGGGGTCCTGTTGTCCTTACTTGCATATAAAGATATACAGGGAAGTGCGTTTGCTTACACTTCTTTACTTACACATATCTTCACTTACAACATGTGTATGTAAAGATCTGTAGCTACATATGTTGGAAAAATGGGTTAAGGAAACGATTTAGGCTGGATTTTAAAGATTAAAATTTGTTATAAAACCCATTTTCATGGACCATTTTGAAGCTAAAAATTGAGTGGGATCCACATCTTGTTGATGAAAGATCTTAGTGAATTCTTGTTCTCCTCTGCGAGAATATCGATTTCGTATATTCACACGCTCAAAATGGTACACGGATGAATGAAAAATTGTTGCTCAAAAGTGCACCATTGAAAGAAAAAATGAAAGGAAAATATTATAGTCCCACATTGGTGGGAAATGCATGGTGCAAGTGGTTTATATAGAACCTTGTTTTATGATGGTGGTAAGAATAACAACCACATATGCTCTCTCAGGCGCACGCAGGGGGTGCAAATCTTCGGGGTTGGGCCTGAATTTGCATGGGCTCGTGTGTGCCCGCACCTGTGGACACGAATGCTGGGCCAAAACTTGGACCATAGTAAACCCAACCTTTTGCTGTGGCCTAATATTTTTTTTTCTTTCCAGAATGAACTGAACGTTTTGGATGTTATTACACAGTTTAATAAAACGTTAGTAATAGAAGCCTTTCTAGTTTCTGGAAAACGTTTAATGACTGGAAAACGTTTTGAGATTAATGAAAATTTTTTCTAGTTTTGCTACCAAGTCCCTCCTTGGAGACTATAAAAGGTGAGCTTCCCCTCCTCATTCCACACACCAAAACAAAAAAACAGAAGCCTTCTTCTCTTTGCCATTCTCTCTCAAGTGTTCTTGAGTTCCTTAGTTTTTTTTAGCTAGAGCTTTTCGAGTGTCTAGAAATTTTGAGTTCAAAGCTATCCAGTTCGTAGAGTGGAGGTATTGGTGCTTCACTTGCTGCTCTTCATCGTTGTATCCTGGGAGACTGACGCTTGAAAAATCCTCAAGCATTCTGGTGGAGAGAGCGAATCAGTTTTAAGGACTCTGTGTGGAATACAGCCCTCGACGGTTAACAATCTTTTGTTTTGAAGTACAACCGAAATTCTACTCAAAGTTGGAGCATAATATTTTGGTAACATTATTTATCGAAAAAATTTATTATAAACTTTTGTAACCTTATATATTGCATGTTACAACTGGTGTGACAATCTTAAAACTGATTCGTTGCTTTATATAAGGTTTTTGCTAGGTTGCATGTTAGAATTTATTTTATTAAATTCTTTATGTTGGTTGCATGTTAGAATTTATTTGTTAAATTCTTTACGCTCATATCTGCAATATATATAATTCTAGTTGTTTGAATAAATATATTGCTCTGCATTTGTTATTACTATTATTCTTCGTGTGGAATTCTTGTGGAGGAGAATTTGTGTTCTGTCTAAGGAGACCGGGTTTGAAGAGGAAGCAACTGTGACCCCTCCACGTCTTTCCTGGGAGTTTCTTTGAAATTCTGTCTAGGAGGCGGGATTTTAAGTGAGACCTGTTTGTGAACCTTCCGGCCTTTCCTGGGAACAAATTTATACTGAAATTAATAATCTTTGATTGATTAATTTCAGAGATGGCGAACAACAATGATGATATTGTCAATACCGAGAACATGGCTAGTTCTCAATAGCCTACTGTGGCATCTGCAGTGACAGTGCCAGTCCCTGCTATGACTCGAGTGCCAAACCCTCTTGTGACTCCAATGATACCAGCAGGGCACCATGGAGAGAAGCCTGAGAAGTTCAATGGGTTAAACTACAAAATGTGGCAGCAAAAAATGCTATTTTATCTGACCACATTGAACCTTGCAAGGTTCTTAACTGAAGAGGCTCCAAAAGTCAGAGAAGA
>JXTB01000020.1:1827216-1852031 GCA_002914805.1 Parasponia andersonii | reverse complement strand
TTAACAAACAAGTTAATAATTTACATTAGAATTCAATAAAGGATGAATTTATTTGGAAAATAGGTCTGCATACCAAATTATCTTCAAAGATGACAAGCATCTTAGGCTATGCAAGATGCGATCCAAGTGCGTCACCTACCAACCTTGTATCATCATTTGGATTTGGAATAGGAATTAGGGCTGTAGCATCAAGGATAACCTCTACTGATACACGAAAATTATGCTCCCCTAATTCTCTGCCGTGAATAATAGTTGATGAAGTTGACTCTTGTACATGTCCTAAAGCAACAATGTTATCACGAGACCCCACTGTAAGCTTGGATGGTCATTTCTACAATATAGAAAATCAAACACAATTTATAAATACAAGTAGATAATAAACAAATAAGAAAGAAACTCATATAAACATACTTTTTTGAGTCGTGAAGATGTTCCTATAGCTACCATTGGATTTATATGTATCTCTTGTGGTTGTATTTCTTCCCTTTAAACTTCTAGCCGTGAAAGAGTTGTATTAGAATCACCAACATTACTTTGTTGTCCTGCTTGAATCTTAGCAATTTCTGCGTTGAACCATTCTTCTTGTTCTTTAAGCATTTGTTGCATTTTATGTGTTTATTTATCTTGCCATTGATTCAAATCAAATGATTGTTATTTCTTTGTTGGAGCAGATTGATGAAAATATTGTCTATGGCTAACGTGAAATTCCATTCCCCGTACATGTCTAGAATATTCAGGAGTACCTAAAGCCATTGTTAAGATTTCATTACAACCGTCTATCTCGAGATTTCCCTTTTGAAACTGTTGATATAATCTTCCTACAAAACATGTACAGAATTGAACATTAGACTATGCTATACTTTTAACAAAATTACAAATTAATATATTTAATATGTTGTAATAAGCAACTTACAATTCTATCAACAATCACTTTGATTTCCTCAGTATGGCCTCATTTTTTAGGAACACGTCCTCTGCTCCATAGCTCGGATCTATTAATACTACATCGGCCATCGTCTTTTTCAATCTTAGCTTTTAATCCAGCATAACCCAAGCGAGACATATGATGTGGATATTTATTTTGCGTTGCTCTTTCCTATTGTACTTTTCTAGCTTCCTCCCATTCTGCACTTACTCTTTTCTTAACAAACTCATCCCAAACTTTAGGTTCAATCTATGGTGCATATGATGCTGGAGGGTGCTCTAATAACTCTGGACAAGTATGTCTATACTCATAAATCAGTTCAGTTGTAATCTTAGACTTAAAATCTCTCCACATTTTCCCACAACTTTTTAAAGTTTCTTTTTTTGCTTTGTACTCCAATATAAATGTTTCCTACAATATAGAAGAAATAATGTTAATATCAAATATATATTCTAATAAATATAAAATAGAAAGATTCATGTTTATACTAATATTATATGCCAGAGCTCATCTATTAGGTCCTTTGGTACAAGTGTCCAGTCATCAATATTGATTAGGATCTTGCGACGAACCATAAAGCCACAAAAACTTGCCAAATGTTTACCTTCATCTCCAGTTGGTTGTCTCTATTCATTGTACGCGACAACTTCTTTTTTGTTATCACTTCTTTTTATAATCAACTCCTTCATTTGAGTCATTCCTCTTGGTTTCTTATTGTGTTTTCTTTCACCTTGACTACTTTGTGATGGTGTAAATTGATAAACATCATCTGCACCTTCATTTTCCATGTTAATAATTACCTGTTAAATAATAAAATCACAAATGTAGATCAAAAATTAAGATAGAAAATAATAAGCATGTAAACAAAAGAGATAATATATTTAAAAAAATAATACATCAATCCATAAAGATATAAAAATAAAACAAAAAGATATAACTTATTTGATTTGTAAACCTTCACCATCATCTCGTAAACATATAACATCACTTTCATTAACTTCTTCTGTCAAAGCCTTCATTGAAACTCCTTTTGAGAATATTTCATGAGCAACAAGTATTTCATTCTCATCTTCAACTCCTAAATTTTGATATTTTTTCGGTTTTGTTGCAAGAATAATTGACTATCGAGCATCGAGTGGATCATTGATGTAAAATACTTATTTTGCTTGTGTTGCCAATATAAATGGATCATTCTTGTGACCTATCCGGTTTAGATCAACTAAAGTAAAGCCTGACTCATCTTCTCTAATCCCATGGTTACTCTCTACCCATTGACACATAAACACCGGCAATCGAAATTTGACAAAATCAAGTTCCCAAATTTTCTCGATAAGGCCATAGTATACCATATCACTCTCTATTGGGTTTTTATCCTTGGAACTTGAAAATTGGACAGTTTTTGCAACAATACTTACTCCACTATTTTGGGTTATTCTTATGTTATCACGGTGTCTTGTGCTAAAATGAACACTGTTAACTTGATAAGCATTATACTTAATTACATCTAATGATGGTCCACGTGATATCCATTTCAATGTATCAGATAGATTGTGTATTGCATTGTTCATTTCAACTACAATCTATTCAAAATTTAAAATTAAAAATTAGAAATAGGGAAAAAATGAAAGAAAACTATTAATTGTAACAACTAATTGGAATAACCTGTTCGCGAAACCAACTAATAAAAATTCGATGATGTTCATTATGGATCCACTTTTCTCTTTTTGATTTCATTGAGAATTGTGTTTTGATCCAATTTCTATGCTCTCTTCAACAAATCATCCCCAAAGTAAACCATTATTATAAATGAATTCAACATTCAATCAATGAAAATCTAATTCACAAAAAAACTTACTTGATGAAAGGTTGGACTTCAGCTATATTTTGTAACACAGTACGATATGTTTGGTCTAGTTATTCTCGTTTAACTGTACACACGACACCACCACTTACGCTTTTATTAATATTTGAAGATGCGGGTACTCCGATAGCTTCTACATTTGCCAAATACTCAGAACAAAACTCAACAGATTCTTCTGCGATAGAATACTCTACAATGCATCCTTCTGGCCGGCTTAGATTTCTAACATATCTTTTTAGAATTTTCATGTATCTCTTAAATGTATACATCCATCTCAAATAAATAGGACCACATAACTTCACTTCTCTAACCAAATGTACAGTAAGATGTATCATTATATCAAAAAAACTAGGAGGAAAAAACTGCTCGAACATACACAATGTTACAACAAGTTCACGTTGTAGTTCATCTAACTTGGATACATCAACCACTTTAGAAGAAATCCCATTAAAAAATAAGTATAATCTGGTGATTACATATCGAACATTTTTAGGTAATACAGACCTGATTGCTATAGGTAGCAGATGTTGCATTAGTGTATGATAATCATGAGATTTAAGTCTAATCAGTTTCAAATTATTCATATCCACTAATATTCTAATATTAGAAGAATAGCCTTCAGGAACCTTCACATTAAATAAAGATTGACACAATTGATATTTTTCTTCCTTTTTCAATGTGAAGCAAGCATGAGGTAAATATGTTCGCTTTTCCCCCACTTTAGGAGCTAACTCTTTTTGAACACCCATATCAATAAGATCCATACGGGTACCAATACTATCCTTATTCTTCCCTAGAATATTTAATAAAGTTCTATTTATACTATCACATATGTTCTTCTCAATATATATGTCATCTAAGTTATGTCTCAGAAGTAAATATTGCTAATACTCCAACTCAAAAAATATAGATTTCTTCTTCCAACAACTCTTTGGGGTTTTTACAATCTTCACATTACTGCGTCATTTTCTTTTCTTATTGATATCACTTATTTTAACCTTTCCAAGCCTAAATTCGAGCTTAGAGACTGTTTGTAGTATCTCTATCCCAGTTAAAGGTTGTGGTATCAATTCAAATTCTTGAGAACCATTAAATGCTTTTTTCCAATTTCTGTATACATGTTTGCGAGGTAAAAATCTTCTATGACCCATATAACTCAATTTTTTAGCATGGGTTAAGAACTGACAACTTGTTTTCTCATCACAAATAGGACATGCTTTATATTCTTTCGTGAAAAACCCAGACAAATTTCCATATGTAGGGAAGTCATTAATTGTCTATAGTAATACAGCCTTGAGAGTAAATTCTTCATCCTTATATGCATCATAGGCTTTCACACTATCATTCCATAAACTGTTCAACTCATCAATCAACGGGGCTAAATATACATCAATGTTATTACCAGGTTGTCTAGGTCCTGATATTAATATTGTAAGAAGTGTAAACTTTTTTTTCATACACAACCATGGAGAAAGATTATAGATTACAAGCATTACAGGCCAACAATTGTATTTACTACTTAGAGTTGTATGAGGATTAATACCATCCGCAGATAACCCAAGACGAAGATTCCTTGGATCACTTCCAAAAGAAGACCATTTGTAATCTATTATTTTCCAAGCTGGTGAATCGGCTAGATGTCTAAGTTTACTATCTTCTATCCTCTTATTCACATGCCATATTAGATCTTTAGCATGCTCACGATTTCAAAATAGATGGGTTAAACGAGGAATTGGAGGAATATACCACAAAACTTTAGCAGGGGTTCCAGATTTTACATCTTTAGAATTCTTATTCTGTTGCCACCTAGGCTCATCACATACTGGATAACAAATTGCATCTTTAAATTTCTTTCGATATAAAATACAATTATTTGGGCAAGCATGAATTTTCTTATATTGCATACCCAATGAGCATAAAGTCTTTTTGGCCTCATAAAAAGAAGGTGACATCTTATTAACATTTGGCAATATCTCTCTTAGTAAAGCTAACAAGTCTGAAAAACTCTTATCTCTCCATCCATGTCTTGCTTTCAAATTATACAATTTCAATAATGCAGATAACTTTGTAAATTTCATACAACCTGGATAAATCGGTTTCTCAGTATCATTAAGTAATGATTGAAACTTAATAGAATCTACATCTGTTTCATACTGTGCATCATCAATCATTTCAAAAAGATCATCATTTAAATCTAACTCATAATCATCTCTTATACTCTTCTTTGACGAAAATCTAGTCATTGGAACCTTTTCACCATGCCAAATCCATTGTTTGTAACTTTGATCTATTCCATTGAAATATAAGTGTTCTTTTATCTTTTTAACACCTATCTTTTTCAAATTTCCACATTTAATATGCAGACATGGAATTAAATTAGAATCTTTGATAATTTTAATAGCAAACTCCAAAAAGCTATCAAATTCCTTTCTATATTCAGTCGATAGGCCATCCGCAAATATCCATTCTTTATCCATTCTAAATACAATTGAAAAACAAAAAAAATAAATAAATAAATAACTGATATCAAAAACTAACTAAATTGAGTACCATAAAAAATTGTACATAATCTTCCCTATTTCTAGCATTAACCAATTGAGTAACTAAACCACTAATTATACATTAACACTCATTTCAAATTATTCTTATATTTCTAAGTACTACCAAATTCAGAACTTAATTTATTCTTAAATAGTCTCATTTGTTACAAATAATTTGTCAATCAACCAAATATAACATATGACAAAATAATATCAACACAAATAATAAGATAAAACCGATGTAAAAGTGACATAAGTCAATAAAAAAAAACAATTTGAGAAAGCATACATCAGTTTGCTCAGTTTACTAATTCACAAGTAATCTAAGTACTCTAACTTCTACTAAAACCTATACGCAAATTAAAATGATAAATAAAATTAAATATCTATAATCCACGATACTTTAAATTTGAAAATTCATATATTTAAAATAAGTATATATGCAAAATAAGAATTTTGACAACTAAAAAATTAATCATGTCCAAATTAAGTAGTACTAAGTATCTAACATAAAATTTGTAGAAATTGAGAGAGTGTACCTCAATTTTAAACTTTTGCAACTAATGATCAACTCCACATGACTTCACCCAATTAAAAAAATTGAATATATAAATTTCTAAAAAACTACACAATATTCAATTAAAATTGCATAAATTTGGATTAATTGACACTAAGGATGGAAATTAAAAAACATAACCTAATATATGATTTCTAGTAAATAAACATGAAATTAGTATAAATTCATATAACACACCTTCAATTTGAAACTTTTTACAACTAAATGAAATCATATTTCACTTAAAATAAATTTAAAAAAATGCAACAAAATAATAACAAATTCGGATTAATTTGCACTTAAATAGCAAAACATACCCAAAAATAAGATTTCTAGCAAATAAATAGTCTAACTCGGCATTACAAGAGTAAAGATTATCAATGCATACTCAAGATATTTAACTTTGATAAATTAGGGTTTCAAATATAAACTCTTTCGAATATAACCTAAAACATGAAATTTCTACAAAATAATTGGTCAAAATCATGATTACGACAATAGATAATCTAATTTTAGTGACAAAAACGAGTTTAAAAGCTTAAATATACCTTGTTTGCCGGAGAAAATGGTAAAAATGGTGGAAAAGGGAGACTGTTGGCCGCGGCTAGAAGTGAAGAGGGATCAGCTATTGGGCGATCGTTTTGGGGTCCTTTATATAGGACTCCTACCTCGGCGCCCTTTGGATGTCATTAAAGATGAGATACCACGGCGCTTTTTAGGTACCGTGGTATTTTATCACGGCGCTTCTTAATAAGCACTGTGATAGGTTTATTACGGCGCCTTATGACCGTCGTAAAAGTTAAATACAACGACGTCTTTTGGGCACCGTTAAAGATGGAATACCACAGCGCTTCTTAGGCGTCGTGATATTGTCTCCGTCTATCACGGCGCTTAATAAGCGTCATGATAGTTAATCACTTATCACGGTGCGTCCGTACATGCGTCGTGATAGTAGATATTTTTAGTAGTGTACCTTAACCTCAAAAGGTAAAATCTTTTTACATGAAATCTGCCATCGTTGTTCGTAAACCGCATTTATTCTTCCCTTATGTAGATAATTCTTACTTAATTAGTTAAAACAATGAGAGTATATTTAAATTGAAAAATAACATAAGTAAAATTCCAATTGAAATTCAAGTTACATACTTTTGAAGAGACAACTTGTCTAAATTATTTCACTTATGCGACGATCTCAGTCGTATAGTTATATATAAAGAAATCATATAAAAAACTTGTAAATTTCCTCGTACATTATAAACAAAGGGAGAAAACATAAGATATTAGAATGAGTCTACATATGTCACGTGCCGTTAAATGCCAAATTAAATTCCTTCTATTCTAATACCAACTTTAGATTAGTAAAACAGCAAGAAGGGTTGAACCTACAGATAACTCAAATTATTTAATTATTAATTCTAACTATCGTAGATCAATATTAAAAGGGGGATTTTGAATTTGAAAGTAAATTAAACTTAAATAAAATTTAAATAACAAAGTATGATAAGATGAACGCAATGAAACTTAAACTTAGTCAAAAGCTCATTCTCCACTTCTAGATACTATCTCGAATTAATCACCAAATCTTATTATTAATTATTCACCAAAATTATCAATTAGAGTAGCAACAAGTTCTACTATCTCCTCTTTCTATCAAACCTATACTAGATAAAATGATTTCCCATCTAGACTTCTAAGTTCTTTCGTTTATATCTGATCAATGTATTAAGAGCAATTAAGCAAATTGATTCTTGGTAATAATTATACAAATTCATATTATCTTTAACCCAAGTCATGTTCTCCCTCATAGATACATTAAATTACGCAATCTAATTTACGTATAATTCTGAAATCATATTAGAAAGCCTAGATAATTGCAGATTAGTCTAGCATTCAATCTCTACTCTATTTAGTTGTGCGTCATAAATAAATCAAGATAGAAATTATAAATATGAAATCATAAAAGAACATAAACAGTTTTTCATGAATAATCAAAATATAAAATTTGGAAAAAGATTAATTTTACATCATGAATTTTGAATTTTTCCTCAACCAACAAGTTCAATGAAAGTCTAATACGTTGTCAAAACCCAATCAAATATTTGAAATATTTGACCTTTTACCGATTATAATTGTGAAGTATGCGCTACTAAAGATCAACTTGAAATTTTGAATTTGTCTCTTTGATGACACATCCGTGGTGTCAAGTTATCGCTTTGGCAAATAACTTTGATGTCTACGCCGATACTTTTAAGGCATTTGCACATCATTTTTTGCAAAATATATATGTTGAATATGTCAGTAAAAGTATTTTTTTTAAAAAAAGAATTTATTACATATAAATTAAAATATAGTAATATTATAATAATTTTAAAGAAGTTATTTTTTAAGTTTTTTTCCTAAAAAAATTATAGTAGTTAATAATTGAAAAGACCACAACTATTTATTCATTAATTAACATAAAAACAAACGTATAAGTGTTTGATATATAAAAGAGCTCTGTAACTTAATACATCTAAGAGGTAAAGCCATGACTAAAAATCCTATGACTCGCTCGATCGAACTATTCCATCTTAAAGGTCCTAGCTCCGATGAGACGAGACTTGAAGGTGAAGCCCGAGATATTCTGGCTGAGCTGCTATAGAAGAGCTAATGTCAACTATTGTTGTCATCATGACCTCTTTCAAATGGTGTCATGCTCGACTAGACTGACTCTTGCTCTTGAATTCTATGAAAATGTACCATAGATTAGATTCAAGGACAAAAGATAATACAAATTATTTTAAGGTAATTGCATAAACATTAAACACGTATGTTCCACTCATTTCTGTCAAATTACTCTTAGAGAATTTATTTATACAATGACGAATATTCTACAAAAAAAAAAATGATCTTTGACAACATAAAATATTTAAAACGTGGAACTTAAAAGTTCCAGTTCTTAGCAAAAATCATCAAAATTCATGGAAAATAGTAAAAAGAAATAAAACTCACACGGGTCTGAAATATGGTGAGATAAAATATGTATGGACGTAGATCTATAGCAACATTTGCCTTCATATGTACAAAAAGATTGTTAAAAATTAAAAAAAAAATAGAAAAGAAATTCTTCACCAAAGAAAGATCTCCCACGTCGGCATGCTAGAAACCTTGAGAGGTGAGGGTTACAAAAAAGATGAAAAGGAAGTCTGTAGAGAAAGAGAAAGAGGCTTAAGGTTTTTCCTTTGAATAAATTAAGCTTGTCACCTAAACCTAGAAGATATTTTTGTAATTTTTGCAATTATTTAACATTTTACTTCACTTGTTTTTTCCTTAAATGTTATGTGCGATAATTTTTTTTCCTCAAAAAAAAAAAACAAGAAGTTTAGCATTTTTTCCAAAAGAAAAGAAACGAACAACACATTTTCATTTGTATAAAAATAACCTTTTATTTATGTTATTCTATCAATTTTACAACACTCCAATTATATAGTCAAAATTATTGTTTGAAGTTATAGAAGATAACTTTTTTTTCTCTTTAAAATTATACAACATAAATAAGAAAAAAGAATATTTGTGTGTTTAAAGGCTGGCTTAGTTGATTCTTTAAAAGTCTAAAATTTTCATTGGTCTATATATAGGTGCCATATAAAGGGGTCATTTGGGAGAATTCTAGTTTTGGTTGTGTCAATTTTGGAAGCTAAAGACTTCTTTTTTCTACAAGTTTAAAAGGGTCTTATAGCAACATGATTAAATTTAGGCCCACTTTAAGTAAATATTTATTTTTTAAATACTATATCAAATAATTAGTATATCAGTACATAAATTAAAGTTAGTATATAAATAGATATATCAAATACAAAAATACATATAATCGGATATTTTGCTAAAAAAAAAAAAGAAAACAGAACATATATTAAAATGAAGCATAAAAAAAAAGATACACATTCTAATTTACCATTTTGTAATCTAATTTTGACCACGTGTATCCAGTTTAATTTGATAAAAAAAAATCACAAAAATATAGAATTCTATTTTATTTTCAGATTAAGTACAAAAAATACCTTGAAATATGCAAATTTTGCATTTAAACTCTAAGTTATGAATACTACAAAATTATAACTTCAAACTTGAGATATCTAAAAATCCATAACTTTAGTATTCAATGATGTTTACTCATCATTGAACACTAAAATTGAATTGAGCTTTTTTTTTTTTTTTTTTGTTTTCCTATTTTCAAACACAAAAGTCGTACTAAAAATTTGTATTTCTTTCATGAATGGCATTCTCTATAGTTTATTTGTATTTTTTTTTTGGTTTTTTTTTCTAGTTTCTCTGATTTTGTCTTGATTTAATTAATTTTTCTTTTATTTTGTTCTTTGTTCATAAGGATATGAGGGGTAATTCGTCTCTTAAAAGCATGCATCACTCAAAATTTACACGGAGGATATGATTCTTGAGAAATTTGAAATTTTAAAACATAATTTTGCTGAACTCAACACTTAAAGGTTTAAACTACAAAAGATACATACTTCACAGTATTTTTAACTATTAATATGAATAAAAAGGGATGTATTTTCTTAAAAAAATTTACGAAACTACTAAAGCAATAGTTTTTATTTTTTTTGTTTGTTTTTTTTTTAATCAAGATCACATCATAGACTAGATAAAATATGATGAGTAAAGTATATATATATATATATATATATATATATATATATATATATATATATAGGTATTACCTTCTTTTGATTGATACATGAAAACAATCTTATATAACAACTTCACAACAAGTGGTAGATATCCTTAGTTTATTTTTATTTTCTCATTGGAAGTCATTTCAATTAGTTTTTAAAGCACTAATATTAAAGATGTCAAATGGACCTTATCATATTGGTACAATTCATGAAAGACAAAGCCTACTCATTCTCTATGTTGTGTTTGGTACAATCCATCGAAGTTTTGTACTGGCTCAAACTAAAATATTTTAAGTCCGTTATAACCTATAATTATAGGCATATCTAATGTTAAGCTCGAACTGATTTTAAGTCCATTTTGGGCTAAACATGAGTAGTTCAAATCAAAATTAATTCCTAACTTTCTAATTAGTAATTAATATACGTTCTTGTAAAAGAACAAATCTGTTGATATCAATTTAAGTGCGAGACTTAAGATCAATTTTCATTTAGCTGATAGTCCTATACAGTACTAATTTTTACCATTATATATTTAGCATGTTTGATATAACAGCGATCATTATTATTTTATCTGAAAATAAAATAATTTTTTATTTTATTTTATAATGCCCAAAATTATGAGCTTAGCAGTTGGCACAAATTTTTTCTTCCCGCGACGTTGTTCCCAATGGCAGCTTGACCCAACTAACATATTTTGTGTACAACATTAATCCATGAAAAGATTCACTAAGTTGGATAGTGGAACAACACTCTTCAAGCAAGAAAAAGAAAATATCCAAGAATACCTCTTATTTAATCTCATAATTATAGTGACACCCCCTGCTTAAAAAAAAAATCAAAATCAATAAATTTTTCAATATTTACCTATGCTAATATTTCAATTTGACTATTAAAAGTGTTTTGATGCAAGTAATAATTTATAATTAAATGAAAATTTACTGGTCAAAAATGAAACTTTATTCAAGTCTATCCAGAGAAAGGGTGTTTATGTAATTTTTCCTTTTTAATTTTTTTTTTTTGAATTTTAGGATGTTTTCACGTCAGAAAAAAGCTAATCGACACGAACGGGATAATACCCGAGCTGATGGGACTTTTACTTAAATTATGGGGCCCACTTATATTGGCATTGCCCCTTTTTTTTTTTTTTTTATTTAACTGGGCAGCTTTTTGGGTTTATTTTCCAAACCCCGGCTTTATTTAGTGCCAGGTACGGTGGCATATCAGTTGCAAGAAAGTAGAGTTTTTTTTTTTTTTTTTTTTTTTTTTTAAAAAAAAAAAAATTAAATTAAATTAAAATCCCACCATGAAAAAACAAAAAAATTCAAATATTCCAATAGACAAAATTATGGGATCCTTTCTAGAGATTCATTTGCCTAAACCATCCACAATGGACTTAGTTACCCACAATATGTTGAATCTTCCAGGTTTATCTCATCCATCTCTTGGCAGAAAATGAGAGACACTCCTCCGAGCACTTATTCTACAGCCCAAGCTATTCTCTATTCAGCAAAGCGTATGAGTTTAAGGAAGGAAATCACAGAGCAAAACATCGTCATTTCACCGGAATCGAACCCCGAAATGAAGGGACTCAGAACCTCTTCTGCAACCCCTACCACTCTGCCATGGGAGTGAGGACGGAGGTGAAGGTCTAAAGGTCCCATACACACTAACATTACTGGAGTTAAGAGATGAGGTTGCCATAGGGAACACGTGCACCAATCGCATGAAACCACATGGCCTGTGTTGAAAAACTCTCGGGATGAATAGCATCCCTCTTTCACGTAATTGGTTTTAGTCCAAGAAGTGTTACTGTCTGTAAAAAAAAAAAAAAAAAAAAAAAAAAAAAAAACATAAACTAGTGTCATAGTATAACTTTTCCCGTGTGAAAACAAAATTATGACTCTATCCTTTCGAAAGGAAACAATAAAATAACTATTTTTATTATCTTAAAAGGAAACAACAATAATAAATTATTATTTTTGTGAATACGCCGTTTTCCACAAGGATTATAATAATAGAGAACTTTTTGGATAAGGTCGAGGGAGTCCATCCCTTATTTTAAATTAAAAAGTGGTTTCCATTTTTGTTTTTATTTGTTTGTAAATATATTTATTCTCTACAAAGCTGAATTCATTTAAAAATTAAAAGATTAACAAAAAAATCACTAAACCCATTCACGCTCATTGTCATTTAAAAATGACGCGAAGAAAATTACAAAAGAAGGTACGATGTAATAGGCAATCAAGTCAAAAACACCGGTGCCATTTTATATGTTTTAGTTTATAGTAAGAATAATAATTATCATTATTAGTTTTCTTTCAGCGAGTCAATTTTTCAAACGTATTTTATAGAAATTCATATCAAAATTATATTGGCATGGAATCCCTGCATAAAAAGGATTACACAAACAGAAATTTACGTCTAGTATCTATTTTTAAAATTTTTTTTCATAAATACTTATTTTTAATTTTTTTTTCAAAAATATCCATTTTTATGGTCCACATTTTATATGCAAAATATGAATAGTCCACATTTGTAATGTAAATTTTATCTACGAAGTACACATTTTATGTATAAAATATAAACGTATTCATTTTAAAATGTGTGTCAATTTTTCGTCTAATTTTTATTCATGTAATGTAGACCATTATATATACTTAATGTATGAAATATATACCGTATATAAAGCAGTAGTGGCTTATATTTCTCTAAAAAAATATAAAAACATATATTTATGAAATAAAAGTAAAAAAAATGGGTATATATGAAAATATGGTTTTAAAAAAGATATTTATGAACTTTTTCCAACATTTTTTCCACTACTAGAATCTGTCCAAAATTATATTTGGGCCTACTGAGGCTTTTACTTTTAAAAAAAAAAAAGGAAAAAAAAAACTTTTAAAGAGTCTATTTTCCCTAATTTCTTAATTATTTGGCAATTAAGTTTTCATTTAAATATGACTTGTTTCTATTGAAAAATAAAAATAAAAGAAAATTTTGTCATTCAACTTAAAAGATAAACATGGTGAAATAATGAGATTTTCTTTGAATTTCTATTATTTTTTTAGCTCAAGATGTTACTATAATTTTTAGATGAAATATGAGGTGTTATTTTGAGATTTTCCCTTTTATACATTTTTCAGTATTCGATTCCGTCCGAAAAAGCGCGCCGTAATTATGCAGATTGAAAAAAAAAAGGGGAAAAAAAACTTCTTAACCTCCAATAAGTCAAAATAATGTATTTCATTAAAAACAAAATAATATATCACTCAATTTATTTATGCATTATTTTATGAGCAGCAATACGCTTCAAACAATATATTCTATTTTTCCTAGGATATCATGCTCTGTCTACCAAACTTCTTTTTCTTTCTCTTAATTTTTTTTTCTCAAAGAAAATGAAAGAACTACTATATAACTTCTCATGCATTGCCACATTTTTAATAGTACGGGTTCAATGAATTAATCAATGACTTCCCTTTTTCCCTACCAAAATCAATCACTTCTTTATTATTATTTTATTTGTTTGTGTGTGGGAAATTATTATTAGACATGGGTGATGAGTCCACGTTTTGGTCTTTAACTTCTTAAAATTATTATTATTAGTTTTTTCTTTAAAAAAAAAAAAGAAAAAAAAGTCATGTCTCTACAGCTTTTACTGGATTTTGTTCTTTGGGGTCCGAACTTTGAACCTGCAGAAGAGTCTTGTGTCAATTTGCATGCGCTCGCCCACCAAACACCAAACCCCAATATCAAAAATTCCATTCCCATTCCCATTTTGTCATCAAAATATTTTGCTTTTAATTATTCCTATTTTTGACCTCCTTTTTAAAAAAAGTACTATATTGTAAGTTGTCAGTAAAAAGTTATGCTTTTGGCGGAAATTACTGCTCATTTCCCGGAAAAGAGAAGTCAAAAGAAGTATTTTGTTTTTGAAAAAAAAAGTGTCCGTTAATAGCTTTGCTTGCAGTTGGCAGATTCCACTCACTTAGAATGCATCGAAGTTTTACTCCATTTTTGAATCCTAAATAGTTTCTTTCCTTTCTGATTTTTTATTTAATTATTGTTCTGAAATTTGAGTGTTTTGAAATTTAAAAATTAAATTTATATTCTAAAAAATAATACTTTAACATTAAAAATTTCTGAAAATTAATATCTTATATAGATTTTTAAACTAATTTTAAGAACAAAAAAATAATAATATCCTCAATTAAAACTAAATTAATCCATATTATTCGTTTTAATTTTGAAAATATTATTATATTTTATCGGTTAAAATTATTCAAAAAATCAACTTAAAATATTAATTTTCAAAAATTTTTAATCTCAGTATATTATTTTACAGAATTCAAATTTTAGGGTTTAGATGACAGAACATCCGGGATTTAAATGACAGAACACCCAAATTTTAGGGTTTTTTTTTTTTTTTTGCAATTATCCTTTTCAATTATAAACTTTTCATTATTACAAAAAATAAAATAAAAATAAAAAACAAAATTTTCAGTATAGAGAATAATGTTAATTCTTATCCTCCCCACTCAAACAATTTATTATTGTGGGACGTATAATAAATTGTATCTGAACAAAAAATACAAAAAAAAAATGTATCTGAACAAGCCCATAATAGATTATTTAGATTTTTCTTCTCTACTTTTTTTAAGAAAAAAAATTATATAGATAAATGGTGGCATATCCAAAGAACTTTGGGATAACTTTGTATATCCCATAATTTATGAATCTCTCTTAAATGGATTATCCATATATCTAAATCGTTGAGACAGTCCAAACTTAAACCAAGAAAAATCAAAATCACCAATTACAAACCCAAGAAATGCAAAACTTCGCATTTTGTAATCAGCATTCAATGCACATTTTGAGAGTTCAATAGCATGAATGATGTTTGGTATTGGAACTACCTAGTTTATTGGACATGATATGTGACTTAGCCTATCATACGCTATTCACGTGTTGGAATTGTAGAATAACAGTTGTTCACATAGGTTTAAGGCCTTACATGTAACATTTTTCCCTTTTTCTCAATGAAATGAAAGTTGGTAACATTTCTTGAGAAAATATATATAGGTCTGGTATGGTTTACCTATTTGAACGAGTGTATTTAAATGGAAATTGTAGAATAAGTTATAATTAGAATATAAGATATTTGAAGTGAAATAAAGTGAAATGAGTTGTAATAAGAACGTGAGACATTAAAATAGACCATTTAAAAACACTTCTTAGGCTCCATTCTCATTGCAAGACACAAAAAAATATATTCCAATAGTTGCTATGATTGGTTGATCATTTGAATAAAAAAATTAAATTGTTGAAATAAACACTCATTTCAAAAGACTATTTGAAGGGAAAAACTGAAATTGTTAAAATAAATTCTCATTCTAATAGATTTTCAATTTGAATAGAATGTAATAGGTAAAACAAACGAGGTTATAATTTTTCTTAAAAAATAAATAAATCACCAAAAGTAAACCCTAAATATTGTAGTGATCTAAAAGACTTTTATTGTTTATCAAATTTGTATACTTCTCTGTCGCTCAGATCTCTGGTAGATATTACTCTGCCAGAGAGATAGATCCTTGTTCCAGTAGGTTCATCTTTTCATTTTCATTTATTTTAGTTTTTATTTACCTGATTTGTTTTACAAGTAGAGAATGAGCTTAAATTTGGTTGGATAAATCTTTTTCTTCCATTGGAATTGGTTATTGTGAAAGTTTTTGCTTTTTAAGTAGTAAATTTGTTTATCTAAGAAAAAAATAGCTTATTTTCTTTTAAAAAAAAAATAAATAAAAGAAGAAGAAATTGAAAGTATATTATTTTTTTAAAAAAGTAAAGCTTAACTAATGATATCTATTTATTACAAATAAATGAAAATAACTCACCATTCTAAGAATCGAACTCCTGACCTAATACCCAGTTTTCTCCTCACCCCACCCATTGAGCTAGCCTTAGTGGGCAAATTAAAAGTATATACTTCCCTTGGTTATGTCAATATTATTAGGGTGGTTCTATTGCTGTATTTTTTTTCCCTCTCTTCCCTGATTAACTAATTTATGAAAGACAAAAACAATCTCATATAAAATGACATACACGAATACACCTAATATAAAATAACTAGAACATTCATTCTTAACTAATTTTTTTATTCTTCATATATCTCCTTAAACACTGGATAACACATCATAATGGATGAACACATTATAAATTTCAAATTATAAAGATTTCTTTCTCTCAAAAATTCTAAAATATAATTCAAAAACTCTAATTCTCTTTTTCTAAAAATGATTCAAGACCTCTCTCTCTCAAAAATCGTACAAAAATAGATATTTAAGAACTCTAACTCTCTCTTTACTCTTCTATACCTCAAAACCCTAAAAAATAATTGAAAAAATTCAATCTCTTTAACTCTCAAGAATCCTGAAAAAATTATTCAAAAACATCTAATATTTTCTCTAATTCTCAAGAAACCTACGTAAGAATTCAAGAACTGATCTTAACTATTACGAGAAATAGAAAAGCATTTTTTTTAGAACTCTATTCCTATGGTTAAAAACATTATCAATATACCTTCATTGGCTTCATTTTTTGGGTATTTGAAGGTGAAAAGAAGAAAACAACAAAAGAACGAGAGATTTTCAAAAGTACACGGTGAGAAAATAATTTTTTTTTTGTTTTTTTGTTTTTTTTTTTAATTATTTTGGAATAAATGTTTTTTAAAGGGGTGTGTTCGGAAAATTTTCAATTTTAAAAAAATAAACAAATAAAAAATGTTCGGAAATAATTAAAAAAAAAAAAATACAAAAAAACTTGTACCGAGAAATGTATTGATAAACAAGGCCGATCGAACGACAAATTATATACATCATAAGTCATAGACGGTGCCATTTTTAAAAAAAAAATAATAATAAACGAATACAAAATCAAATCAAATTCCAATTGAAACTATTGAAAAACGAATAAAAACTACCCAAACAAAAACCCTTTTATGTAATTCTATTTGTTGCAAACATTCAAATGAATTTAATTTGGTCAAATACTCATGGGAGTGTACGAGTTAGTAGTGGGGGGATGGAGGGATTCGAGTCTTAGTAGAGTCAAAAAAAGGTTTTGATTTTTAATTAAAAAATGAATTTAATTTGATTTTTATTTTAAAAATGACACTCGTTTAGATAATATCTTAAATTTCAAAGCTTTTGTTTCACTACTAGTTTATGTGTCCTTTGAAAGATAACTAATTTTGAGACTTTGCATTAATTTTACTCTACTCTCACTAAATGAGGGAAGGATTTATCACAAATTTCAAATCTAATGGTTACTATAGCTATATTAATGTATAAAATGCATTATTTAGCCCAAAAAAAAAAAAAAACTAAACAAAAAGTATACAATTTCTTTTTTTTTTTTTTTCTTCTTCTTTTGGCAATACTAAATCCAAATTAGGGGATGTTATTGATATTCTCACGTATGATTATGATCGTTTCTACGATAAGAAAGAGTGAAAGTGGTATACTGGTATATACTATCGAGGATACAGTAATTGGGTGGTAGGCATTCGCGTCCTTTTGAGGTCATCCTACCATTTTTAGGCATGTTTGGTTTCATTTAATGGACTTTAAAATAGAATTTTAATTTCTAAAGACAATAGAGTAATGATTCCAAAAAAAAATAATAGTTCCATTATTTGATCTACTCATTATTCCTTACCTTGATAAACAATTCCATCAAACTCTATTCCACTATTTAGCCAATCTCTTTTAAATCTAACTTTTTTTTTGGGTCATATTATGACATCTAAAAATATGAATATTTTTCTCAACACAATATTACTCCATCATATGACTACATATAGATCTTACGGCCAATTTTATGATTGTAAAGCTCTGATCGAAACTTGAATTTTTAGAAGAAAAATATTGTGAAGAAAAAGAAAGGAAAATATTTTCCTATAATTTTATTCATCTTTATTATGAAATTGTTGGCTTTACTTATTAATTTATCAAAATTCTCTGCACTTAAATGGCTTTTTTTGAAAAAATTTATTATTGTTTTTTGTTTGAATCTAAACAAAAGAGAAGAAGAGTCGTATAGAAATATGATCAAAATTTAGGTCCAATTTAAATAAATGTCCCTTTATCAAATATTATAATAAAATGTCTGATATATATATTTATATACTAAATATAATACTTTATATACTAAGTATTAAAAAATATATACTTAGTACATTTCAATACAGTAGCCAAAATTGATAGATATGTTTATTTACTCAGTGTAAATATATATATATTTAGACATTCAGTTATAAAATTTAAAAAATAGACATTTACTTAATCAAATTTAAAATATTAATCATCCACCTAAATTTCTCAAAATAATTAAAATTTCTTAGAATTTTTTTTTCTCTCTAAAAATTCTCTCTCTCTCTTTTTTTTTTTTTTTCCATGCGGTATGTGTGGCATGCTCAACTTTAAGAAAATAAATTGAACAAAAGGGGAAAATTTGAAGATAGAGCTGTTGGCGCTCATCCAAAAAGATCAAGACCATTACATCCAATCAGCTCCACGTGTGCTCGGACCCACAGAACATGCTGCAAGACATAGACTCTGTAATCATCTTCAGATTTTTTATTAACTCGAAAAAAAAATTGTTTTAGCCGAAAAAACAAACGAAAAAAAAGTTGAAAAAGAAATCCGCCGACAAAAAAGAGTTACAGTAGAACATAAGCATTAGCTTAGTTCTAGTACTTTTATTTTCCTTATGATGACGTAAAGTGAGAATCCAAGGTTTAGCCCAAATGTTATAAAGCTTGTCACGTTTTAAATGATACCAAAATGCCACATTAGAATAACAATAAAATACCACAAATTGAATTGGGATAAATACTTAGTTATATTAAAGTAAAGTACTTTCAGTACTTGCTAATCCTTTATATTTTCATTAAAAGATTTTCATGTGTTCCACCTGTTAACAAAAACTGCGGAGTTCAATCAATGAGAATCATGGTACCACTTGCATTGTGGAGCCAAATCAACCACGCATGGGTGACTGGCCGCAATTTCTCACACTGGCTTGATTAGCATGATGTCTTTAATTTTCTTTTCTATTTCTACATATCCACGTGTAGTATTTCACTTTTTTTTTTTTTTTCTCTCTCAAGAAAGAAAATTGCACTAGTAGAATATGGTGGGGTTCCACTATAACCGCACAAGAAACTGAGATATGTAGTTATTATAATGAATATGGAATTACAAGCACAAACTTTAAATTATTTATGCAAAAATGATAATTTGGAATTCTTTAAGTATCTCTTTGTTGGGTATTTATTACATCTAATTAGGTAATTAATAAAATATTTATATTGACATTCATACCTAATTAGTTATCTTGATATATTTTTAATTAAATCGTTAATTAAGTGTGCTAAAAAAATAATATGATGGAATATAATAGTTCAAAATATGTGGCTCGGAAATCTATTTTTCTAACAGTAGTTTGATATCTCCACTATGTATACATGTGAGACGTGATCCAACCGTTGAATGACTCGAACTTGAAACTTGTAGGCATATAGTTTTGGTTGTAGGATCAAGATTCTTTTTCCAAAATTGCTATTTCAAATTCTGTCCCAAAAATAAAATTATGACATATCATTTAAAACATTTAAATGGTTACATGTGTTAATGGCAATTCACTAGGCTCCTTGCACCTAAATATGGAGCAATAAGTCGAAGTAATTCTTGAAAAGTCAGGGCTAAAGAGAGCACAGAGTGCTTATACACCTATCTTGGGTATCCTACTTGAGAGGGACTGATTTTTCACCTTCTCTCTTCCTCCTCTCTCTCTCCCCTCTCCTCATTTTGATTATTTTAGAATAAGGAACGGAATATTTCAAGTGAGGATAAAAGGCTTTTTGGTTCCTAAACTATTAGAGATTATTCTAGAATAAGGAACGAAATATTTCAATTAAGGATCAATGACCGTTTAGTCCCTAAACTTTTATTTTTGTTAATTTGGTCCTTAACCTATTAAATTTATTACTAGTTAGTTCTTTTTCTGATTCTCCATTAAATTAATAATAGAATACCCCATTTCGTTGAAAATAATTCCTTAAAAAAAAAAAGAAAAAGAAAAAGCCAGACACCCTAAAAAGAAACAAGTCCTAATAGTTAAAGCTACCTCCACAACAGCTGTTCTTCCCTACCATTGTTGTCGACTCCACCTGCTTGTCCTCTCTGGCAACTCCGTCTATTTAATCTCACTCATTGCTGCTGTGGAACACCTTAGATTCGAACTTTGGGACAATAACCCAAGCATGACCTATTCCAACCGCTACCACTTTGCACTTACCACTTTGCTCCCATGCAGCATGACAAGTTTTCGATGCCCTCTTCCCAACCTTTTGCTAATCGTCGTCCCCCAGCAAAGCATATCCATATTTTTGAGCTATATTATTTGAGTTATTAAAGAGTACAACAACTTTATGTTTGATTATGGTAACCTCGATAGATAAGATATAGAAAACATATATTTATAGATATATTAATCATGACTCTTATTCAGCGTAGACTTAATCACCTTATTAAGTTATAAGTATTTTGATAATTTACCTTATTAAGATACAAGTATTTTGATAATTTAATCTTAGCATTAACTTTCTTGATAAATTCAAATTATCCATTAAACGCATTTGTGGGAATAAAGAGAAACTAACTAGAGTCGTAAATAGTAATTTAACCTAGCTCTCGTTGTTAAGATTTTTCACGAGGACATGGACAAATATCCGAATAATATACTATAAATGGGCTCCCATAATATGCATTTAATTTTTTTTTAAAAAAATGGGACTTAATTAATGACTTTCACTTATTACAAATTAAAAAAAAATACTTATTACTACTTGATTCCCACATCACCCCATTAGGGATGATAGGCATTCATGCCTACTCCCAGTGTAATTCGAACCTAAAACCGAAATTCTAAGTAGTGAGTACTCTTACCATTTGAGCCAACCCATTTTGTCTAATATACATTTAATTTACAAGTTAAGTAATACACCTTTGGTGGAATGGACAATTACTAATATAATTGGATCAATCAATTAATTAATTAAAATTGACCCCAATAATTTTAGCTTAAACTAAATCAACCCAGCAAGTCCCCTTATTGCATAGAATGAAAAATGCTCAAAGAAACGACACAATGGACCCAATCTCTCAGTCCCTTGGCCTCTTACTAAGGCAAAGAGGGCTAGGGTTTTACCTTGGACTTCTACGCATCATAAGGGGGCACAGATAAGTGGGACTCCTTTCTTGTTTATCTCGTTGGATATTTTTTTATTTTCTATTTATTCCTTTTGTAATTCTTAAAAAAAGAATATTTCAGTTAAAGGAATTCAAACTGGAAAAGGATAACTTATTGAAAGAGTGGGACTAGAACTCTACCCCAGGTTTTATTATGAATAAGTGCTATAGGATCATAAGAAGTATACAAATTTTATTAGTTTAGCAATGGTTCACCAAAATTAGAGAGAGAGTTTTATAAGAAAATTGTTGGAGAAATGTAGGAAAAAGAATAAAAAGATTACTTTTACTTCTTGGCATTCTTGGTGAGTTCAGAAAAAGAGACCAGACTCTTTAGCAATCATCATATGATTAAATAGGGAAATCTACTGGTTTGGAGTAAGGTATTTATGTTTTTTCTATTGTCATCAGTGTACAATGAATTTAAACCAAAACTCGTGTAAAAAGAAGATAGCTAAAAATGGTTTTCATCGTATTCCGTTGCATATTTATTACGAAAACTTGTAAAGACTATTTTCTCTATACCAACTAATCACTTAAAAAACAATAGTTCTTATAAGATAGGCATCTTGGCTTTACTTCAAGTGATGTTGCTATATGATTCTTTTTTCCTTAGAAAAACTTCCAGCTTAGATACCAACTAATGTAAGATTAATGCAACCAACCCCTTCAAAAAACTAGCTTTAGGAAAGATACAATCTAATTCTATCATTCACCTAAGACTAGTCCCGAGATTGTACGCTACGAGGGTTAAAATATAATACTATTGTTGGCCTACTTCCTAATAATTTCAAATTTCGGGATAGAATCACAATCCTTAGGCTTACTATTCTAAAGTTTTTCTCCATATAAAATTCTTCTTATGAGATTGATAGATATAAATGTAAATGGTAGCGAGTATATAAGAGGTTTTGTGACTCAATTCTTCAAACTTTGATATTCTCCTTCCGTAATCCTCCACACTATAATATGCGGGTAATTCCTTAAAGACTGAAAAACGATTTTCCAAAAATAATCATCATAGTTTTGTAAGCAAAATCAAGAATGTGACGATATTCATCTATAAAATTTTCTTGAAAATATATAAATGAATTTAAATATCAATGATTTAATATAACTCAACTCATAGATCTTAGGTAAGATGAAACTTGGAAACACTTCACAACTACTAAGTCTTCTTGTCTATTCTTCCGAGTCCATTGAATGATATAATATTATAGGAACCTTTTTCATTCCCAACGAGAGATGAGCCGAATAATCTGAAAGACGTTTGTTTTTATATTTTTATTGCACCTATATAGACTTTTGTATCTCTTTTTGAGTGACCAAGAATGAGCACGAGATTTCTCCTATAGTGGTTCGAATCTCTCACACTTGCTTCTTTTCTTTCTGTTACATAAAATCCTATAGTCATTATGATATGGGAGGCTTGTAACTATTGTATTGTTAGGCCGAGGATAACTTTTATCTTAAGTAATTGAGAGATGTGAACCCTATTATGCCTAATGGTTCACACGATCAGTTATTTGATTATACACAGACTATATAGATCCAAATAGCCTATACTCTAAGGACGGATCACCCATAATCATGATTTAGTCTAATTAAATTATAATTATGATTTAGCTTTATCTGTCGATATTAGTGTTCATTACTATCGAACCCAATATTGCTCTTTTAGACTAAATATCATATATTCTATGTGAAGTTAATTAATACTTTAATTAACTTCATCTATTCAGCATATATTATACTTGCAAGTAAGCACATGATGAAATTTTGTACTAATAAAATTTTCGTGGTATCCCTCTAATGCATATCGATCATTGAGTTGTCATTTTCTATTTGATGGATGGTATTTAACTATAATATTTTTATCTGCTTATACAGATATTTCAGATTCAATAAATTAAATACTAGCACCTACTTATATTATCAAAGTCCTTGAAAAAAAAAACTAGAGTGACATTATAGGTACAATATTCAAAATTTCAAGAGTCTTCTTGTTAATTTACAAATCTTATCTTCGAAGATATTAGAGTTTGAACTAATGAATTAGAACTAGTCATTTAGAAAGTCTAAAAGATAAAACTCATGAAAGTAAGTTCGACAATTACTAGGATGAAGGTAACCTTGCAAGAGTATAAGATTGGTGAAAAGTAGAATATTGAGTTTCGATACTTAATCTCAAAATTTATGTCACTTGGTCGTATTCAATATACTTATAACTTTCTTATGATACATAAGTGTTTTTATATGAAATCAAAAACTCTGATGATTAGAAACTTATCAGGATGAAATAATTAATACTACATTCTATAGCAGGGATTGTCCAATTTTTAGCCCCTGAATTTTTAAATCCCATTTTTAGCTCCTAAACTTCGAAATGTCCTAATTTTGATGCCCAATTTTTTTTAGTTGTCTCATTTCACGCTTTTTATCACTCACCTACTATAAATGAATAGAAAATCCCATCTTAAACCAAGATTTATTACAAAATCCCATTTTATCTCATATACTTTAAAATGTCTTTATCTAGATCTATTAAAGTATCTTATTTTCATTCCAACTATCACTTTATTATTAAAAAAAATAAAAAATGATATAAGTTACCCATATGAGACTTTTATCAAAAAATATTTTGAGTAGTTTACAAGACAAAAATGTGTTATTAGAAAAATTTTATTTAGTCTTAAATATAAATAGAAAACTATATTATTTTGGTACAAAATTAGTAATCCCTTTGTGGTTATGATTTAGTTTCAAAAATTTTGTGGATCTTCATTAGATTTGTCATTCTAGTTGAGTGTCACAATATGTTCAAATATAAGTAGAATGCACTACCTTTTTAATGTTTTAATTTTTTAAAATACAAAAAATAACTCAAGTTTTATTTATTTATTAATTTATTTTTGTAAATTTAGAGTTAGCTAAGTATTTTTTTTTCT